>BSBM01001095.1:3142500-3715000 GCA_027924585.1 Larix kaempferi | reverse complement strand
AAAAATATCAAACTATTAATACCCCATCCTCTCATTAATTTTGGAACTGTGAACGCCTTCCAACGTATCCATACATTTCCTTTCCTTTTAGAGTTTCCACACCAAAAGAATCTCATACTTAATTTTGCAATCTTGTCCCTGGGACCCCCCTTCAGATCCAAGATAAACACCAGTACACTGGTGTGGCCGTCAACACTGATATTATCAATGTCAATCTACCTCCCTTGGAGAGCCATCGTAAGCACCAATTTGCTATTCTCTTTTCACATGTAATGACCCTACCATTCCCAATCTTTGATCTAATGTGAAAAAGGTGTAAGAGGAAACCGCAAATATTTCAAGCTTTCATCTATATTGATCACCTTAAATCCCAACTACAAACTGAAGCACCATAGGTCATCCTCCTCTACTCCTTCTCCTAAAATTTAGACTTTCCCCCATTTATCACCATCCTTGTTTCCTTGCAAAAAATATTAAGGATAATTGACAAGTCTCCATTTCTCTTCTCATACCATCACAAAAAACAACAAATGTGTAAGTTGAAACTCCCCCCTATACATCCTCCTTTTATGCCACCAATCCTCTTTGCTTCCCTAATCGCTCTTCTTAGCCCTTCCGCCACAAAAATAAATAACAATGGGGCTAAAGGGAACCCTTGTCTTACTCCTCTCGCATGTTTGAAAAATGAAGATGTAGCTCCATTTATTAGCACCAAAATGGAAACCAACGTCAAGGAATCCATAATCCACTTTGTGAATGGAACAAAGAAACCAACTTGTGCTAGAATCATCTGCAAAAATAACCATATTACATGGTCATAGGAGAGATATCAATCTTTACCACCACTTCCTTTATCTCTTTTTTCCTTATTGAATGAAGGCATTCCTGGGCTATTCCTGTAGCCTCATGAATCTATCTACCTACTACAAAAAACCAACTATTCATCAGAAATGTTAGATGATAATATTCCTTTAATCCTATTAGCTATAATCTTTTCCACAATCGTATACATGTTTTTGCATAATGAAATTGGCTTGAAATAAATCTAAACTATCAGCATCATCCATTTTTGGAATGAGAGATAGAAAATTTGCATTGAAAACCCCTAGCACATTTCCGTGCTTCCTAGATTCCTGAACCACTCTTAGCATATCCTCCTCCATAGTTTCTAGAAAGCCCAAGAAGTACTCTATCGGCATCTCGTCAGTACTTGGGATTTCATATTTTTAAAAGTATGTAAATTCTTCTCTAACTCTACCTTTGTTACTTCTTTCATTAGTTCCCTACTATCCTCTTCATTAAAACAATTAGGATATAATTAGGCTAATTTTATTGCTTCAACCAATGAGACCTTTTCTCCCTCTTTAAAGATTTTCCTGAAGTGTACCACCCCCACTTTTTCCATATCTTTGAAACTGAAAACCTCTTCATTATCCTCATTTTTTAATTTCCAAATTATATTCACATATTTTCAATGATTGGCAAATTTATGAAAATAATTTGTATTTTCATCTCCCGTAGCGTGCCACAAAGCCATAATTTTCATCCTCCAATGACTGCTTCTTTATTGTCCAGTATCTTTTTTCTTTTATGTTCCAATTTTGTCACTTATTTCCTTGTCTCATCCTCAAGAAACCCAGGTTCCTTTTCCTCATACATGGCCACTAGTCTAGAATCCAAAGATAATAAATATCTCTCTTTGCACAATTTCTTATTACGAGCCCAACCAGTAACCATTTCTTTTATAGTCTTTAAACTATTTGAAAATTGTATAGCTACTGACTCATGTGAGTTTATGGAAAATGACATCCATGATTTTTTCAATAGTTGTACACATTCCTCATCTTCTAACCATGTTGGATTAATTTAAATGGACAAAAGGGTTTTGTAGAGTCTCCCTCCAATTTGATCACCATTGGATGATGATATGAAACTCCTCCCATCCCAATCAATTACCGCATATGAACTGGAGTCTCTATCAAACCCTCCGATACAAGGAATTGATCCATTTTTTTTGCTATATTGTCTTTGCCCCCTCTTCTGTTAGACCAAGTTGGATTTAACTTTATTGGTTCTATGTGACACAACTTGTAGCTTTCCATCATTTTCAAGAAGAATTTAGTTAATAAATCTACATGTGCATTCATCCCCCATGTCCTCGATAGACCCTAATAAAAATGTAGGTCTTTTCCCATAATAAGATTACTCTAAACAAGTCTTAGCCATCATTGAATCCCAAAATGGGATCCTATCACTACATGACCCATATAAGTTCAGGAACATAATTTCCTTATTTAGTTCATGAGATAGTAACACCACTCCCAAACCCGATCCAAAGGCCCATAAACTTATATATTTCATTCTTTGTCCACACCACCCTGAAATTAGTCCCTTGGATTTTCCTTTTGCATGTACATACCTGAATTCCCATCCTATGAATATAACTTCTATCTCCCTCACAAGGTTCTCTCCCTCACTCATTATTTCCTACAAAATGATCACATATGACTTCAAGTTACTAACCAAACACATGAGTGCTAGCTTATTTGAGGCACTAACAAGCCCCCTATAGTTCAAGGAAACAAAAATAATGAGGAACCCCTTCCGAGGGCTTCTGCTTCTCTAAGCACCCCACTGATCGACCTCTGTTTTCCTAATGCTACATCCCACATGGCCTTATCTTGAGCCATATGAAGGAAACATTTCCCGCCTTTTCCTAGTCTGGATCTATCCACATTCATACCTATTCCACCTTAGACTTCACCAATAAAACCCTCCAAACCTTCCTTTCAGGACCGAATATAATACTGTCCCTCCTCCTCCAAATTCCCTTTGTTCAGTAAGTCGTCCTTCTCAGAGAACCAAAGAACTCATTCTCCACATGACAGTCTTGAAACTTAACCCCAGAGTGAGATACATTTGATAGAATACCATTTTGAACAAGATATTTCAAAGCTTTCCTCAAATAATAGTTCGAAAGTTTGCCTACATTCTCACCATGAAATTTTAACATACATTTTCCATTAAACTCCTTATCTTTAAAGGGAGATGCTAGTGAAACATACATTCTCCATTCAACTCCTTAACATACATTCTCCATTCAACTCCTTATCTTTGATGATAGCTTCTTACCAATAGACATATTTAAATGTAAAGGGGCCAAATCTTTCACGAGCATACCTAGTACAATCTTAACCACCTCTTCTTGATTGGTAAAGATGGAGCTATCCTTCAATGTCGCTTCTACTTCATGAAGAGTTTCATCCCCTTTATTCAATATCTTATATTCCTTCTACGATATTTTGGTTTATTCTTGTTACCGTCGTTAATGGCCTCTCCCCCCTGATGATCTTCAAGATCCTTTACATTTAAACATATTGTTCTTTCAAGCTCTAGTGACCTCTTCCCATCCCTTGTATCCATTCCCTTCTCTGTTCCTTCTCCTTCTTCCATCCATATTTTCCTGTAAAAAGGAATTGAGAACTTTGCAACTATGTGACCATATTTATGGCACCTATTACATTTAAATGGCACTCCCATATAATCTAGAGCTTGAACATGTACTCTATTCCCCATATTTATCTCAATATTTTCCACTAAGCTCTCTTGTAGGTCCATATTTACTAGAATATGTGCCACACAAAACACCCATGTGTTTGAATACGATCAATCCATCTTGACATACAAACCCAAAGCATTTCCTACTACCCGAAAGATATCTAGAGACAAAAATTCCACTGCCAGGTTGGGCATATTAACCCATAATTACATAGAATCCAACCTTTCCTTTCTTGCATGAAATAACATATTCCAACATTTCAAAAATATTGAACAAGAATTCCATCTCCCTTCTTTCTTGAGTATGAAGGTTGCATCCTTTCAAGATTTGAAACAAAATGCTAACCCATTATGCCTGAATATACCTCCCCATTCTTTCATACTTATTTCACCTGCTCTGAATCTCAAGACTCAACCCACCAAGAACGTTTCCCCATATTCTACAACTTCATTCATTTTGATGTCATCCCTTAAAACTAGAGCAACTAGTTTTTTCCTCAATTTGATGCATTTCCTCCACTTTTTTCTTACTGTATCTTCAACAAACTCCTCTCCATGATTATTATTCTAGCCACTAGAACAACAAGAACCTCCCTCTAAAGCATTCATGTCAAATACCTTTTGTGAAATCTGAATCGTTCTTTCTCCTAAAAAGATATCCTTGGTAAGATAATCAACCTTATTTTTTTCCGCCTTTTCCTGTCTTTCATCCTTTTTTCCTAAGAATTTGATCTCATTAAGATCCTCATTATGGCTCCCATCCTTCGAAGAGAAATTCCCTACACATATCACTTCCATCTCAGACTCCTCCTTATTCAGACAAGTGTCCTTCCTTAACAAATATGACCCCTCAATCCATGCAGAATCCCCAACATAGTCTTGAATCATGGACTCAATTGATAGACTTATAATACCATTCCCTGACACTGTACCTTCCCCACTTAATCCCGCTCTTCCATATGTAACCTCCAAATCAAGCCCACATTTAACCACGGGTGAAATTGAACCCCTCTCTTTGGATTTTACCTTCCTGTAGCTCGAGTTCATCTTCATGAGAGCTCTAAATTCAACATACTATATAAACAAATATATATATATATATATATATATATATATATATATATATATATATATATATATGTTTCCTTCTCATATCTATTGCTTTTATTACTTAAATATTATTAAAATCCTCGCAATCTCCTTCTTAAATACCTCAAATTAGTGCATTTGTCCATATATATATATATATGGGTTTCCTCTCATATCTATTGCTTTTATTACTTAAATATTATTGAAAGCCTCGCAATCTCCTTCTTAAATACCTCAAATTAGTGCATTTGTCCATAAATACTTGGACATTGTTGGGTGGTAGGATTATGACATTCTATTGTCAAAATTGATTGATGACCATGAGAACAAAAAAATGACTTGTTCAAAGGTTTATGTATTATGCTATCACAGTTTAATAACGCTCGTGATATTCTCCATTTGAATTGTATTTAAAAGCCTTTCTATTTCATTTTCTCGTAGTATTATCAATGGCCGTGAATATAAGCCAAAAAGTTATTTTTGTGTATCCCAATATAAACACAAGTGAGCTTATGCATGTTGTGCACACTTATTTTATTTCGTCATTTATCTCTCCTATCAAAGTTATTTAAATCCAAATGTGCAGACTCTATAGAGCATTCAATGTTTGAATACTCAAATATTGCAATGTACTAGACTATAGTTTAAATCCAACAACACACCCCATGTGACAAAGCATTCAATGCTTACACACATCCATTTGGTTAGACACAACCATGCAATTTGCTCCTTTGCACCAATTAGATTCCATTGTTTTGTTTGGTGGATATACATTCTTCTTCAATGTTAATATAAATAGTCTACCAGAAAAGTAAAAAGGTTTGGAGGATCTTATGTGACTTTAGGATGCAATAAAATATAAGGTTACATGAAAATATTTATTTTTTCCTGTAATCTTAGTCACATCAAAACCTAGCTACTATGGATTCCTCACTAGTGAAAGATTGCAACACATTTACAGGAATAGGCACAAATCTGTAAAATGATGAACAAATAAGCAATAACACATGAAATGGAGTAAAATGTCATATATTATTAACAGTCCAATGCTATGAATAGATTGGTTCATCCTTATATACAAAATAGGATGAAAAATATCCACTTGGAGTGTCCACACTTAGCTAGCTTAGATTTACCCCAATCCCCCCTAGGTTAACCAAAGAGGTTTCCAAAATAACTCAAACAGGTTCAAAATATGCATGTGAACACTGAGTAAGAATGGGAAGTCATAATGAGGTTCACACATGTGAGGATAAGGTTTGGTGGAAGTTGGTTAGGCTCAGGCATGCCAAAAATGGCCTAGGGAGTGGGAATTGTCCACATACAGAGCATGAGCGCCCTTGGTCAATGTGCTTCCTTAAAATAGGGAAAGAGGGCGCCTTAGGCATGCTAGGGCAATAAATTCTTGGATAAGCATGCCTAACAGCTAGTTTGACCACCTCTTGTCCCATACTTTAGCTCATATATTGTGAACTTGTTCACACTTATCTAGATAAGTCCAAACCACTTCATAATAACCAATTTCACACCTAGGGATGTATTATTAACCAGTTTAGCACCTAATAACCATTAATTAATTAATGATTAAGGTACTAAGGTATAATATTTCTCTAACACCCCCCCATGAGCTAGACTTAGTGGAATATCAAAATAAGGCCTTGGCAACTAAGGCTCAAGTCACCTTTTACAACAGAAATTTATTTGTCCATGTAAAACGAGGAAAGAGGCAAAACCACAGGGGAAAAATCCTCCCTCAAGAATGGACATGATACAGAGATGATCAAAAGGTCTTCAATAGGTCTTGTTCTTCACTTGAATGAGTTGAATGAACAACTTCTTGGTGAAATACTTGGTGAAGATGTTGTGGATGTCATGATCATGCACCAATTCTTCAATGTTTTGTAGGCAAAAAGCATGTTGGAAGGCTCCTTGAATCTCATCATTTGATGATGGGGGAGCATTATAAGAATGCTTCTTGCTGCATACATACTCTGATATGAATACATAATCAATAATGGAAAAGATATCTCTGCAAAATCCTTCCCAAAGAACATAAAAAATCTCAACCAAATCAGCATTTTGAGGAGCTTCCACATGGCAAATCAAACCATGAATCTTCCTTCCGAACTGATATAGCACCTTCCCAAATATGTAATAGAGATAATGTGGCTCTGATATATCAGAATAGGATCCATATGGAGCAGCAAAAAACAGAGGTATAATGTCTCCATGATCGAATGGTTTTACAGTAAGAGAAGAGTGTGTAGCTAGATCACACTGACAATTGAGCAAACTTGAAGGGTCTGGAGACTTGAGTTTTGAACCATAAGTGGTAAGATCAGGTCCAAACATTTGTAACAGCAGCCCCATGATGGCCAATGACATGGCTGTCCAACCAAGGAATGAAATTCAAGACATAAAGACAACATAGCCAAGTGACACAGTTTTGGAAACAATGAAATTGTCAGATTTTTCAATGTGAGAGCTTAGGGGTTGCATGGTCTTTTGGACATCCAGTGGTTGGGAAATGGTTTGAGGTCTGTCATACCTTGTATATCAGTCTGCATATTACCTTCCATATCAGAATGGAAAGGATCTAAATGAAGTTGGGAAGAGATTTCAGAAGACATGTCAAAAACTAGTGAAAAATGACTAATATTGGGGGAAAGCTTTGGTGAACTAGATGGAGATTCTTTTAGGGAAGAGACCGAATTTTCTGAATCTGATATATCATAATGTAAATAAAAAATAGAGATATCAGAAAAATATTTGGCTCTTGCACCCAAAGCATAGAGCTTTTTACCTTTGCATGTGGCATAGAGGCAATGATCTTGTTCCAAAGAGAGCTTGGCTTCTTCTCTTCTTGCAAAATCTGGAACATCAATGTTATGTTCTTCAAGTAGCTTGGTTAGAATGTCTATCTTCTTTCCAAAACATGATTTTTCATTGTGAGAACCTCTGCAATAACCACATTTGGGCTTCTATTTCTTGCTCTTCATCTTCTAGACTTTTGAATCTTCATCACTTGAACTTGAGCTTTCATCACTTGACTACTTCTTCTCCTTCATCTTCTTCTCTTGTGGTTTAGATTTCAGATTTTGTTTGCCTCTTGAGTATTTCGAATCTCCAGCTGCAAGTGCTTGGTATTTTTGCTTAATGGAACCCAGCAAGACCAACTTGTCTTGCTCTTGAGTTAGCATAACCATGAAATCAACCAAAGATGGCATTTTCCAATTTCTAGCTGTGAGCTTTGTGGAGTTGAATGTAGAAACAAAAACTGAGTTCTCAGGACCCAGTTTTGAGAGAATGGACAAGATCACCTGTTCTTCCTTCTTGTCAATACCGCATTGCTTGATTTGCAAGACCAAGCTCTTGAACTTGGTGAAGAAATCCTGGATGGATTCGAAATTGCTTGGACTCAGTGAGATCAACTCATTCTCAAGTTGATGCCCTCTCATCTCATTAGTCTTCCTAAATAGAGACTCAAGATTAAGCCAAACTTCATTGGGTGTAGCTAGACTTTCCACATGAAATAGGAGGTCTCTCGAAATACTGAGGCAAAGGAGGCCAAATGCCTCATCCATTGTGATCCTGAAAAGACCCTTGGATCTCAACAAAATCACCATTTCAGCCTTCCAATCGAAATAGTTGAAAGGAGTGAGAAAATTTGAATGAGATTGCTCCATCTTCTTCTACTACTTGCGCACTGGGTGACAATGGTTCTCTTGAAAACCTGCAAAAAACTCTCAATCAATCAGGAGGGATCTATACTAAGAGATTTGAACCCTGTTTGATAGTGGGTGCGTTCGGGAGAGCATCACACCTGAGAAGAACCTCTAGCTTTCTCTAATGGACTCAATGCAATGGCCTCAGGAATTCTGTGGTTTCTCCACTGCTTCTGGCAAGCCACTAAAACAGTCTTGCTGGTTAGAATGATAGCTCCAAGAGCTCTAATACCATGTAAAATCTTAGTCATAGCAGAACCTAGCTATTATGGATTCCTCACTAGTGAAAGATTGCAACACATTTACATGAATATGCACAAATCTGTAAAATGAAGAAAAAATGAACAATAACACATGAAATGGAGTAAAATGTCATATATTATTAATAGTCCAATGCTATGAAATAGATTGGTTCATCCTTATATACAAAATAGGAGGAAAAATATCCACTTGGAGTGTCCACACTTAGCTAGCTTAGATTTACCCCAATCCCCCTAGGTTAACCAAAGAGCTTTCCAAAATAACTCAAACAGGTTCAAAATATGCATGTGAACACTGAGTAAGCATGGGAAGTCATAATGAGGTTCACACATGTGAGGATAAGGTTTGGTGGAAGTTGGTTAGGCTTAGGCATGCCAAAAATGGCCTAGGGAGTGGGAATTGTCCACATACAGAGCATGAGCGCCCTTGGTCAATGTGCTTCCTTAAAAAAGGGAAAGAGGGCGCCTTAGGCATGCTGGGGCAATAAATGCTTGGATAAGCATGCCTAACAACTAGTTTGACCACCTCTTGTCCCATACTTTAGCTCATATACTGTGAACTTGTTCACACTTATCTAGATAAGTCCAAACCACTTCATAATAGCCAGTTTCACACCTAGGGATGTATTATTAACTAGTTTAGCACCTAATAACCATTAATTAATTAATGATTAAGGTACTAAGGTATGATATTGCTCTAACATTTCCCTTAACATTCTATGTTTGGTTTTGGTGGAACTTGCATGGGTTTGAGGTTACAATCTTTTGTTCTTGTAAAGAGATGAATAGGAGAACATGAAGGGCCCACCTCATTGTCTTTATCTAAGATTTTAGCAAATTACATAAGGAGATATTGATCCAAACATTTACCATTGTGCTTTCCCGTAAGCCCTAAGAATGCTCATTCAAAAGATAATATAGGAGGTAATGAAATCATCTTAATGAGTGTCCTTTAAATATTTGATATTTTGAATAATATTTTATCTATGATCATTTGGAAAACACAATTACTTGGTATTTTGTGGGTTATATCCTATCAAAGTGATCTGTATACTGTTGTGGATATTCCACTGGAATAGTTCATCACAGTGGATCTTAAAACTTAGTTCTTTTTATTAGGTTATTTCTAAGGCCCTCGCACGAAGTTGAGGGACCTTTTAGATGCAATCATGCTTTCACGAAACGCACTAAAGTTTAGTGAAATGAAAACATGCGAGCATTTCTTTGAACTAGGCATGGGCGGGCCCGAGCCTCTCATGCCACTTAATGCAAGATCGGTAATCAAAACGTTCAAGCATTATGAGTTCAATAATGCGCGAGCGTTATAGAAATACATAATGCGCGGACGTTATGAATTCTACAACGCTTGAGCGTTATTGTAATACATAACGTTCATGCATTCCTGTTAATATATTAAAAGCCAAAAACATGCCGCTTCCGCACTTTGCATCCACTATGCATTGGCTGAGTTCGACCAAAACACTCGAGCGTTCAGGGCTACTAACGTGGAAGTGGAGGGTGAATTCAAAGAGCAAGGAGGGTGAATTCGAAGAGCAAGGAGGATTGGAAAGGAATCCAAATATTAATTGTTGCCTCATTTCCTTAATAAAAACATAATTTTTTATATTTCCCTAAATTAAAAATCCATGTAAA
This sequence comes from Larix kaempferi, assembly GCA_027924585.1. NCBI lineage: Eukaryota > Viridiplantae > Streptophyta > Pinopsida > Pinales > Pinaceae > Larix > Larix kaempferi. The sequence continues at coordinate 3,704,715 of BSBM01001095.1, read as the reverse complement.
TGAAAATTCCAAAACTAAATCTTTTCAAAATTGTTATTTAACACATGGAAATTCCTCCATACTATCAATCCCCTTAATGAATTTTGCATCCACCTAAGCAATAAGGGATTTGAATCCCAAGACCAACTTATCCTCAATATTTTTTCCACATCTATTGCAAATTGGAAAAGAAAATCCATCCACCCTTTGGCTAGGAGGAGGAGCTTGTTGATGTATTTGTAACTTCAGAAGATATTCACTTCTATATTGTATGTATTACATTTGTACTTTATTGTATCCCCAACGAAGATGTATTATTCCTCCGATTGGAAGTGTCATCATTTGTATTTGCAAGTGTTGCAAGTTACATTGTAAGTGTCGTAACTTATATTTGATGGGTTATTATACCACCTTGGTGGGGTCGGCCCTGTATGAGTCATGTGGATGGGTTATTAGGATTCCTTAGGAAGTCGGCCTAGTTAAGGTTAAAGGAAAGTTAAGTTAATGTATAAATAGAGAGTGTGACTCTCTCATTCTATTCATTCACTCACTCATCCAACTCGCATAGTTGAGAGAGAGGAGTGGGCACAAGTGGAGGAGGAGTAGATGCTGGAGACATCTTTTTTGGGGGGTTTGATCTTTGTGATATTTGTATTGGTGCTTATTCTATCTCTAAGGAAGTTGCGGGGTTTTTCACCTTCTTGGTTTTCCCTAGTGAAGTGCTTTGTGTCTCTTGTCTCTTGTGTTTGATATGCTGTACATGTTGTGTTCTCAGTTAAGATCCCAGATCATATTGAATTAAATTATGAAAAACTAACATGGTATCAAATCTAGCCTGAAGGAAGGCATTGTATGGCATTTACGACACTTGTTGCACTTGTGATAAATTGGAAGCTAGGGCTTGGTATAGTAAAAACTAGTCATTGTGGAACTTTCACTATAAATTCGTTTTGGCGAAGGTTCAGGATATGAATTTTTTACAAGTCGAATATCAGTCATGGATGGACCCTTTGCAAAAAAATTCAGCCTCAGATTCGTTGTACTTTGTGAGATATGATTCGTACAAGTTAGGGTTTCTCCCTCTTCCAGAATGCATCCCTAAATAGGTGACCTAGGCACAAAGGTCATATATTGGGATAGGAAGCTCCATATGGAATTCCGTAAAAATTCACAATTAGGGCACAAATTTTAGTTTCACAGGTCTGATTTTCAGAGACCGAAGTTGAAACAGTGACACGTGGCGCTCCGTACAAGTTCTCTATGCTGTTTTATCCCATAAACAGGTCATGTTGCGATACTTAGAATATCTCTCTCATGAAGAATCCATTAGAGCTCAGATTTGTGGGGTTGGAAAGATGACAGGTTAGTCTACCACAGGCCAAAGTTTCAGACCCTGAGGATCCAAAATTTCAGAGATACACCAGAAACAATATGGCGTATATTTCTGTCAAAACAGAATTGAATTTTGAGCATTTCATTTTTGGCTTGTCACTATTGCGGGAAATTAGGGCTTTTGAAAGAAGTTTAATTTTGGATTGCTCTTAGCACAGGATTTATCTCCTTGGAAAAATCAAAATTTAGAGACCAAGATCGAAGTTTTTGGTTGGGTATGACCTCGAGATCTATCAAACCCTAGTTTGAGTTTTGGACCATAAAACCATAAAACCATATTTTGACAAAAGTTGCAGATCCAAAATTCGCAGGTCAATTTTGGAGGGTCAATTTTTGAAGTTTTCAAAATATGAGCACACCAGCTTGCTCGCCTCAATCAATTGCATCTCCCTGTCCAGACAAAAGTTTGAAATTCCAAGTTTGGATTTTTAGCGTTTCTCTGACAAACCCTAGCCAACTCCAGATCCAGTTTCAGCAAATCAAGTCGATTGGGTTAATCCTAGAAGAGAATGAATTGGACACCTACATAAGTGAAGAAATTCTAGTTCCAGAGGGAGATGAGGCTAAGGCCTTACAAAAGAAGACTACAAGCAATTCTGATAGGTATGACTTGAGGAGATACAGGTATGTTTTGAAATTTGTTCATGATTAAGTTTGTCTTCATATTATTAAGGTTAGTACAATCTTGATTAATTTTAGACTTGTCTTATCACCTTAGTAAATGTATGAATCCATGTGAATGATAGAAGATATTCATTGATTAGGGTTATGACACTTATGATTGTACTAATGCACTGTGGTGTTGTATGAGGATGATGTTGTCCGCTAACATGAAAGTTACATCAAGAAAGAAAAATCAAGTTCTAGATCAAGAACATATGACCATGGTGAAATGAAGACAAAGACTCATCCATAGCCATTGATCACATAGAAGCTCTACTTACGAGGTATGTATAATTTGGTTCTACAATGCTGAACTTATGAAGGTCTCTAAATCATTGAAGAGAACAAAGAAGACATTGTTTGGGTATGTTAGACATAACTCGCAAACATGATAATCCAGGTATGTTTTTCCTATATCAAGTTAGAATCCTACCTCGTGTTAGGGTCTCATATAAGTATACTTTTGTATGATTGATAATGATTATTCATGAAGTTATAGGTTTGAAAAATCATGGGTTTATGCATATTATGCTGCTTACATTGATTAATGATATAACAAACTAGAAGAGTCCTATGGTCAAATAAGAATATGCATGAGTAGAAGAAGTCCTCCCTGAAACCTTGAATACTAACACTTGCGATAAATTACCTGTGTATGAAGTGACCATAACCATACATGTTTAAGATTATTTAGAATCATAATGTTTTGATAGTATTGAGATTATACTAATGCATGTATGATTATGTATGAGATCTTGAGGATGACACAATGATGACACTAGTGCACACTTAAGCATGCATAGTGATCCAGGATGGATATAAGTTCAAAGACAAACAATCCAGGAAGAACAGATCAAGAGGGAGCACACTCCAGTAATTCCTGCAAGGAAGCAAAGATTGAGAGGGAGTCCACCCAACAAGCAAACAAAGATAAGTATATGAATTGTCATTTCTTGTATATATGATTACTTAAATAATGTTGTTTAGTCATGTACCTAGTGATGTTCCTAGATTTAAGGATGTATATTATGCATTTTAGAAAAGTTGCATTAATGAACAAGATACTATTAATATAGTAATGGGTAAGTGGCCTATGATACTGTACAACATCGCATTGCTACTTATCTAGAATGAAACCTCTTTGCTGACATGTTGGGAGTAGCGCACACTCTTAACAATGTTCTCGCAGAGATGGAAGGCATCTAGAAAGTTACAGGATATTGATAAATGTTGTATTGAAGCATTGGCTAAGATAATTGGATGATTGTATGACATATGTCCTTATGCGTAAGATTTTGTTCTGAAAAACTATGAGAAAGTTCTAATCATGCAAATGAATTTGACTTGTAGGAAATATCATGTACAATCACCTACAAAAGAAGAACAACGACATTTGTTCCAACGATGAAGTTCAAGAAAACTACCTATTGAAGATATTGAAGAATCTAAAGTTCCTAGGATTGGGGACGCAATAATGGAAGGATTCCATGATCGAGGAGTACCCGTCAATCATGAAGAATGATGTCTAGGATGTGGTCCCAAGACCACAAGGGAAGTCTGTTGTGACTTCCAAGTGGATCTACAAGATCAAGCATGCCGCAGATGGCAGCATAGAGAAATACAAGGCAAGATTTTTTGGCTCCTGGCTTCTCCCACAAAGAAGGAATAGATTATGAAGAAACTTTTGCACCTGTAGCCATATACACTTCCATTAGAACAGTACTTGCTCTAGCTACAGTGATGAAGTGGAAGAGACACCAAATGGATGTCAAGACAACTTTCTTGAATGGTGTAGTCGAAGAGGAAGTGTATGTGGAGCAGCCACTCGGTTTTGAGACACATGATAGGGAGTCATATGTATGCAAATTAAAGAAAGCCTTGTATGGTTTGAAACAAGCACCCAAAACATGGTATGGCAAGATAGACAGCTTCCTGACTAGTTTGGGATTTACCAAGAGTAAAGCAGATTCCAACCTTTACTACAAGGTTGATGAAGGAAATCCAGTGATACTTCTACTGTATGTAGATGACCTGTTTGGGACAGGTGAGGATGGGTTGATTGCTGATACGAAGAGGAAGCTTGTTGTCGAGTTCGAGATGAAGGACTTGGGTATGATGCATTAGTTTCTAGGTATGCAAGTGTGGCAGAGTGTAGATGGAATCTTCCTTGGACAAGGGAAGTATGCAGTAGAGATCCTAAAGCGGTTCAGGATGATGGACTGCAAGGCCATGGCCATACCTATGGAATCGAACCTAAATCTATTGAGTGATGCTTCATCAGAGTCAGTTGATGCCACGATGTATCGTCAGATGATTGGGTCCTTGCTATACCTGATGAACATGAGACCAGATATTTGCTTTGCTGTGAACACTTTGAGCTAGTTCTTAACGAATCCTAGACATGTTCACTTAATTCCTATAAAGCATATTCTGAGGTACCTGAAGGGTACGGTTGATTATGGGCTCAAGTATGATGCGAATCAAAAGTTTAGCCTGGAGGGTTATGTTGATTCAGATTGGGAAGGAAGTTCTATAGATAGGAAGAGCACTTTGGGGTGCTACTTCAGTATGGGATTAGGTGTGATCTCTTGGTTTAGTAGGAAGCAATCCTGCGTAGCACTAAGTATAGCCAAAGCAGAGTATGTCATAGCTTGTTTGGCTAGTTGTGAGGCAGTATGGCTAAGGAAGCTACTGTCTGATTTGTTTGATCTCCAGTTGGATGCTACTTGTATCTTCTGTGACAACCAGAGTTGTGTGAAGTTGTCTGAGAACCCTGTGTTCCATGACAAGTTGAAGCACATCGAGATCAAGTGTCACTATATCAGGGATATGGTGTAGAGAGGAGTAGTGAAGCTCCTGTATGTTGTGACAGACGAGCAGATAACAGATGTGTTGACCAAACCGCTAGCGAGGGTGAAGTTCGAGTACTTCAGAGAGAGGCTTGGTGTTCTTCATATTGAAGATACTTCTAGGAGGAAGTGACGGGACACATATGTTGGAGCCATTCCAAGCATGGTGGTAGGAGGGTCATCCGCATGGCTGTGGATGTAAGTGCTGTGTGTGATGAGCATCAGGATGATGCTCCAGATGATGTTCTATATGACAATGATCAGTATGATCATGAGCATCAGCATGATGCTCCGTGTGAGGATGATCAGTATGATAATGAGTATCAGGATGATACTTCGAGGCCATGGATATGTGGCAAGTTGTGCAATGGCATGTAATGTATTCCTGGGAGATCTGATAGGTTGAGCAGTAAGATTGTAATCAGTCCTGGGATGCTCTTTCGAGGTTTTTCCTGGTAGCATGTAATTTATTCTTAGGAGATCCGATAGGTTGAGCAGTAAGCTCATAATCAGTCCTAGGATGCTCTTTCAATGTTTTGCTTGGTAGCATGTAATTTATTCCTGGGAGATCCGATAGGTTGAGCAGTAAGCTTGTAATCAGTCCTAGATGCTCTTTCAAGGTTTCGCGAAGTCTACTTGTAATTTAGTCCTGGGAGATATTATAGGTTGAGCAATAAGCTTGTAATCAGTCCCGAGATGCTCTTTTGAGGTTTTACAGATGCACATAATCAGTCCTACGATTCAACCTTTGTCAATCTACTCGCAGATATGATGAAGACCTACATGGAGGCTAGGCCTACATCCAACATGAAAAAGGGTTGGCTCTATAGAACTTCCTATGTTGAGAATAATTGAGAGATAGCACTAGTGATCAAAATGATGAGTACATCAGCAGTGACGATGATGCTCTAGTGATCCAGTGATGATGATCCAACTCCAGTATTGAATACTTGTGCCTTTATGTTTTGATGACATGTGTCAAGAGAATACCTTCCTAGTTAAGAGGGACTATTGATGTATTTGTAACTTCGGAAGATATTCACTTGTATATTGTATGTATTACATTTGTACTTTATTGTATCCCCAATGAAGATGTATTATTCCTCATCATCATTTGTATTTGCAAGTGTCGTAACTTATATTTGATGGGTTATTAGACCACCTTGGTGGGGTCGAACCTGTATGAGTCATGTGGATGGGTTATTAGGCTTCCTTAGGAAGTCGGCCCAGTTAGGGTTAAAGACAAGTTAAGTTAATGTATAATCAGAGAGTGTGACTCTCTCCTTCTATTCATTCACTCACTCATCCAACTCGCATAGTTGAGAGAGAGGAGTACACACAAGTGGAGGAGGAGTAGCTGCTGGATACATCTATCTTTTGGGGTTTGATCTTTGTGATCTTTGTATTGGTGCTTATTATATCTCTGAGGAAGTTGCAGGGTTTTTCACCTCCTTGGTTTTCCCCGGTGAAATGCTTTGTGTCTCTTGTCTCTTGTGTTTGATATGATGTACTTGTCGTTCTCTCAGTTAAGATCCTAGATCATATTGAATTAAATGATGAAAAACTAACAGAACTATGGAATACAACCTAGGCTTTCTTTATAGAGTTGACTCAACCAAACCCTATGGTTTTTTCCCACACATTCTTTTACCCTAAAAATGTCCAACCAATGCTTGTGAAGCCAACCCAATGGCATGATGGACTTTACATAATCCCCCAAAACCCAAGGGACTAGGTTCCCCTCCTTGCATAAACACCACTTACTTTGTTGCAAAGATGAACAACCACATCTTTTTTGACCTCCTTCACCACCAAGACACTCAATCGATGGATTTGGGTCTTCATCCCTATCAACTGATAAGATATTTACTTCATGGAACAAGTGTAGATCAACCGTCACATTCAAAATCTTTCCCCTTCTTGATGACGCACAAGACTTCACCACCAAATATTCCTCATCATACACTAAATTCTGAGCAAGGAAAGGGCCACGAACATGATATGAATTAGATACAAAGTAGCTCTCCACCATCGATCATTAATCGATTTAGATGTAGATGATCCTCCCATTCCACTTTGGTTTACACGTAGTTGTTATTATAGTATATTGAGATGATATTTATGTTTGTAATGTATTTGTTCTTCCACGAAGTTTTTACATTTTTCATTTTTTAGAGATTGCATTATAGCACATGTATATGTTTCTAATGATTTGTTTTTTTATTTTTTGATTGCAGTGATGACCATGGATGCACATATAGACATCCAAAGAGAAATTCAGAGGCTCAGAGACATTCAAGCCTCAATTGTTATTGTTGATTATAGGCACCGTATGCTTGCATCCAATTTGGATGCAATGATAGAGACCTTTATTAGGTCAAATGGTGCACTCCAAGATATTGCGACATACAGAGAGAGAAAGAGGAAAGAATATGCTGAAGGAATTAGTTACAAGGAAGTTAAGAAGTTGAAGATAACAAAACAACATATATTTTCCCTTTTTAGAGATCCACGGACGGGTGAAATGCCGGATGTAAAAAAAAGGAATATTTCTATTGAGTGGTGTACATATCAACCATTCATAGATAATTGCATGGACTGATGGTACATGGTATTTGATGTAGCACCACATAACAACACGGAAATTATGTTGTATTTTCTTAGAAAGATGTACACAGAATTTGTTGTGGGGAAGAGTGTTAATTATTTTGATATCTTGGAGTATTGGGGCATTGGGATGGGGGTGCCTCAATAAATTCCCAATGCAAGGCACATATATCTCAATCTCCTAGTAGCTCCACCTCGCAGGAAGCTACCTAGGCCAGATGTGCCACCTGCACATCGGTTGGTCCCACAGGTGCAGGAGTCATTCCTACTATTGGCATAGGCGGTTGTTCACCATATCACATATCTTCAAGGTATGTACTAGGCAGGTCCATTAGAGCCACCATCTATTGGTGTAGTAGAACCACAGCCTCCTGGTGGGGTAGAGACATCACCCCCCTGTGGGGTAGAGCCACCACCTTCCAGTGGTCGAGGAGCATATAGTAGTGGCACTAGACCTACACATCATGAGCACAGCCAAGAGCCCCACCCATGCAAAGTATACAACCATCCTTGCTTTGGTCCTTTCCAGACAGATGATAGCTTTACCGAGTATTTTACTCAAGTAAGTAAATGGTTAACAATTTAGTGTTGTTTGTAAATTATTTTTCCTCACTATACACATATATAGATTTCTAATATTTTTAATGATTTTAAAACTTGTAGTTGCTACAAAAAGAGGATGAGGGGAAAGAATTTTCCGCCGATGATTCCCGAGATAGTCCAGAGGCTCATGCACTAGAACCGTTTGACGTACAAGATATTGTCATACCTTCGGCGACAACTACTCACACTGAGGTAACTATTTCAACATGTCATTATTTTAATACATGTTAGTTTGTTATCACATATTACTTAATTAATTCTACACGATCTAATATTTACAGTTTTCTAAATTGTAGGTTGTAGATCCCCCTCAGAGGGAAATCATTTCATCTAGTGATCTCCCCCCTGGTGGGGAGACAAGCGATGCACAACCCATAGGGGATCAACATGTGGCAGAACGTTTCTTAGAATTGATTGAAGTATACCCTATATCGGTATGTATTTCATCATTATCACTTTGTTAATACATGCTATTTCATTGATCAATGCATTTCTAACTATGTCAGTAATTGGGGATTGCAGCAACCATTTTCTATATTTAGGAAACAGTCAGCAGTTTCCTCTACTCATAGTCCAAATGTGCAGAAGGGAAAAGTGTATAAGAGAGGCTCCACTCCTAAAAAGGGTGTGTATTTCCTCTATAGAAGACACACGAGAGATCCATCTACACCTCACCTAACAATGGTCATTGATGTTGCAGTTAGTGCCGCATATGTAATAGCAACAAGTCATACAGAGGTAAGTATTTAAAAAATTACAATGCATAGTATTTAACCATGTTACTATATTGTTTATTCATGCATGTATAACTATTTCCCCATTTGGTTATTGTAGCCATTAGCAGCAGCAATTCCCAACCCCTCCGCTCAATCCATGGTTGTGACCAGGTCTCCTCTTGTGGCGAGATGTTCATTAATGACCAAGTCTTTTTATTCAAATTACGCAAACATGTTGATCAATGTTGAATCGTTGAATTAATTGAGATATGATCTTTTATTTGCAGAGCATAGTTATAGAGAGGACTTCCATGATGAGCACACTCCAGGAATCTATACCCCGACTGGATTTGGTGACTGTTTGTCATAAATAATTTGGCCATAAGTTAATTTTTTAAGTTTGTTAATGGTAGGTTATTAGTGCAGTTATTTGATAAAAATAATGATCTTTTATTTCTAGACTCTTGATATGCAGAGCGATCCTAGGGATATGGTTGATAGAGCAAAGTTGAGGAAAACAAGCGAAATATTTAATTTTGATGTCTCCTGGTCCTCGATATATCTATTTTTACATACATGTACATTGTTGTACTTAGGGATACATGTACATTGACTTGCCATTTAAGGGTCGGCTACTTTGCCATATTTTGTATTGCACACATTCGGCTATCAATGCACGATACAATATATTGCATATTTTCTCTTGAGTTTCCACTTGTTCTTGTGATGATTTATCTCTTCCACAAATTGATAAATTATGCTATTGAAATTTATATAATTACATTTTAAGCAATATTTATTGTTTTACATTTATTGCATTGATCAAGTAACATCTCACCATTGTGTTATGAAAACATTATCTTAATGGAACAAACTAATAATATCTTTCAACAGTTCAATGAACTCAGTACATGCATGCTAATTTGATATCTAACTGAAATTGTGGTTTTTGTCAACTCTAAGGGTTCATACCCATTGATCAGGATTATGGTTGCAAGGAAAAAGAAGAAGTTAACAAAATAAGTCAAAATATGTTTGAATAACCTTTGTCATGTAAAACATGCTATGCATATCATCAATGTAAGCCTATGACATTTTCACAAACTAAGAGGAAGTCTAATAGATGCTACACATTTCATCAATGCTACCCTATTTCATCAAAGGATAAGTACATGAGCATCTATGAAGTTTGGTTGAAGTGTGCCTACTCTAGCATGCTAAAAACAATGGAAAAGTATCAAGTACAATGGCAAGGAAGGCATGAACTAAAGTGTAATAAAATTCATTGGAACTTCATGTACATATGGTCAAATAGACAACAAATATACCGTAGTTTGTAAGACCCTAGTTTGTTCAAATATGCTAACCAATAGTTGGTCATGAATTCACTTTCATAAAATTGTTGAAGATATAAACACTAGCCTTACTAAACCCTAGTATGTAAGACCCTGGTTTGTGCTTTACCTCTTTCATATGTCCATTTTACATTTGTCATAATTCTAATTCATGTTTGAGTGTACATCCTTTCGTTACTTAGGGTCTTGAACATGCCTCGAACCATGAGTCATTGCAAAAAATATCTCAGTGGTGAAGCATGGCTCTAAATATGTTGAATGTGCATAAAAAAATGTGTAATGAAAAAGTAATCATAAAGAATCCATGGAAAATGAAATACCTAACTAGTTTAATGATATTCCTTGATAATGTTGTTTTGATGAAGGAAAATAATATGTTCATGGTCCTATGCTTGTAAAAAGGATGGATTATCCTCATATGAAAATGTATTTAAAATTGAATGTACTTGATTGATACAAATGATGATGTAATGGTTGTTCATTGCGATTTGGAAAGTATTCCCCCATAACTTGATGGAAAATGTTCATGGTGACTTTGATCTAACAAAGATACCAAGGATTAGAGGGATATCATCGATGAAACATCGCCTCCATTTTTTATTTGGAACTTTGAATTCTTAAAAATGACATTAATTACTCAAAATGAAAATATAGTGGAACACTAAGGAGATGTTAGATGACGTGGTTGTTAGAGATATGGATCAAGCTAAACTAGCTTACCTATCTATGCAAAACAATAATATATCAACAATAAGTACAGAAAGAGAACAAGAGAAAAGAGTACACCAGATGTACGTGGTTCACCCAATTGGGATACGTCAACAGGAAGGTAGTCTTCTATTATCTCTAGAATATCTCCCTCAATCTTACAAGAGAGTAATGCCAATAACCCCAATACAATATAGAAATACTTGTGTTGAATAAGTAAAGATCATGATGAGTGATGTGACTCCCTTGAATCTATTATATACTAAGAGATGAGGAGGAATTACTCTCACATATTACATGTGGGATAATATTATTCTCCATAATAACATCTCTTTATATAATAATGAATATGAAGAGTATACTTTACCATAATGAATATGGGATATAATGTATTACTCTTTTACATAAGATTGTGGATATCTTCCAACAAAATACAAAGAAATTATTACCTTCCAAGGAATATAAAATATTCCAACACTCCGCCTTAATAATGGTTGGGCGAAAATACCACTAACAAAGGAAGGAAGGATTCATTACTGCTCCCCCTTGATGACAACTTCCCTCATCCCAAGTAAGGAACGAAGATGCACATACTTTGCTGCTGTTGAGAATTTGGTGAATATATCGGCTTCCTATTGATCTGTAGGACAATACTCAAGAGAAAGAACACCATCTGCAACGAGATATCAAATGTAATGACCATAAAGATCAAGATTCTTTGTCTTGGAGTGATATACCAGATTATAAGCAAGTTGAATTGCACCCTGATTGTCACACTTCAACATAGTGGACGATTTCAGAACCAGACCAAGCTTAGTGAGAACATGCCATAACCAAATTGCTTCTTTTGCTGCTTTATACTTTGCTTCACACAGAGATAAAGAAAGAGTATTCACCTTTTCACTGGACCAAGAAATCGGACTTGAAACAAGTTGAAATATATAACCAGTAGTTGACTGTTGATCAGAACTGTCACCTGCCTAGTCAGAATCTGTATAACCATAAATTGAAATTGTACTACCGCATGAATAAAAAACACCATAGTACAGTGTCCCCTGTAAATATCTCAGAATTATCTTTTCTTCTTGCTAATGACTTTCATTAGGTTGTTGCATGAACCGCGAAACCATCCTGACGGCGAAAGAGAGATCTGGTCTGCTATGAGTTAGATATATCAAACTGTCGACTAGCTGATGATAAAGAGTAGCATCAACAAGATGAGTAGTACACTCAACAATTAACATTACACCAGATTGAAAAGGCATAAGAGCAGGTTTAAAATCACTCATGTGGAAATGAGCCAATAAATTTGTAGCATACTTCGGTTGAGAGAGAAAAATACCATCTGCCAGATGCCAAATTTGAAGACCCAAGAAATAGTGCAATGCACCGAGATCAGTCATTTCAAACTGTTTTTGAAGGTCACTTTTCATACTTTGAATGAGATCAAGTTGGCTGCAAGTGATAATATGATCATCCACATATAAAACAATAACAATGATATTATCATCAACATGCTTAACATACATGTTAGGATCAAATATGCAATGCTTAAAACCATTATTCAAGAAATATGCATCAATTTTATCATACCAAGCCCTAGGTGCTTGTTTAAGACCATATAAATACTTGTGTAATTTACATACTAAACTTGAGTGACTAGGAGGTTGTTGCATAAATGTCTTCATTAAGATCACCATTTAAAAAATCACTTTTAACATCCATTTGGTGCATTTCCCATTTATAAGATGCAGCAATAGATAAAATGGTTCTTATTGTATTCATTTTAGCAACAGGAGAAAAAGTTTCATTATAATCTATACCTTCAAGTTCATTAAAATTTTTTGCAACTAATCTAGCTTTATACTTTTCAACCTATCCTTCTGTAGTAAATTTGGTTTTATAAACCCATTTACAACCAACTAAATTCTTTCCTGAAGGAAGATGAACAAGAGACCAAGTCTTGTTCTTCATAAGAGAATCATACTCAGCAGACATAGCTTGTTCCCAATGAGGTTTACCCTTAGCTTGATCATAAGTAGTAGGATCATCTGTGGCCAAAAATTTGGTCATAAGAGAAAAGTAATATCTAGTTCTACGACTATCGGAAGGGATTCTGATATCACTTCCTGTAGATTCAAGAGTTTTATGGTCCCAAAAAGGAAGGTTAGAAGGGACATAATTCACTTCAGGAGCTTCGAGACATTCAGGTGGAATACTTGAAGAATAAGAAGAAGGTGAACTAAGATGAGTCACAGAACTAGATGGAGTAATCAAGATAGGAGTAACAGGTGATAAGGGAATATTCAGAGTAACATGAGGTTTGACAGACTTAGGTGGTGGAGAGACTTTAATAAATTGAACATCTCTTCTAATGATGTCACTTTGATTAGAAGGATCAAACAACCTATAAGCCTTAGAATCCTCAGAATAACCAATGAATATACACTTGTGAGACTTGGGTTCTAACTTTTTCCATTTGTCATCAAGAATATGAGCCCAACATTCACAACCAAACACTTTAAAGTTACTAATATCAGGTTTTCTTCCATTCCATTTTTCCTCGAGGGTAACATGCTTAATATCTTTTGTAGGAACTCTATTTAAAATAAAGTTAGCACAACTTATGGCTTTGGCCTAAAATTTCTTGTGTAATCCTTTGGAATAAAGCATACATATAGCCATTTCAACTAAAGTTCTGTTTTTCCTTTCAGCAATACCATTTTGTTGAGGTGTGTAAGGAAAAGTATTTTGATGTTGAATTCCATGTTTAGATAAAAATACTTTAAATTCTTTTTTAATGAATTCCCCCTCATTATCAGTTCTTAAAGTCGTAATATTTTTTCTAGAATCATTTTCAACCAAGGATTTAAATGTTTCAAATTTATAAAAAGTATCACTTTTACTTTTCAAGAAATAAACCCATGATTTTCTACTAAAGTCATTAATAAAGGTAAGAAAATAGATTGCATGTGATATAGAAGGAACTTCAAGAGGACCACAAATGCCACTATGAATTAATTGCAAAGGTTCTTTAGCACAACAAGCTTTACCTTTATCAAAAATTTCTCTAAGATGTTTACCAAGAACACAACCTTCACAAACACTGTTAGTAGATGAAATATTAGGCAAGCCAAGTACCATTTTAGTTAACATTTTCATTTTACCATAATTCAAATTACCTAATATTTCATGCAATAATTCACTTAGTTCATTAGCATGAGCAACATAGGAATAAAAAGGTTGTCTTTTAGTTGAATTGAAACCAACAGATGTATATAAACCAGTAGTATGATCAACATGACCAGAAGAAACTACTTTGAAATTTTGATTGATATTTTTAAGAACATATTTATTAGGCCAAGCTTCAAATTTAAATCCTTTTTGACATGCACGATAAATAGAAAGTAAGTTGATGGGAATTTTTTCAACATGAAAAACATCTTCCAATTGACCATTAGCAACATTAACATCACCATAACCAATTACATAAAGTTGCTTACCATCACCTAATAGATACTTTCTGAGATGTGTTTTTATTATTATCATAAGATGTAAATAAAGAAGCATTACCAGTCATATGTTTAGAAGCACCATAATCCATTATCCATTATACATTAGAAGAAGAATTACTAGAATAAACAACAAATGCACATAAAGCTACTTGGGATTCAGTAGAACCATTCTTTTTAGCCTTAGACATTAAACGTTTCAATTTAAAGCAATTCTTTTCAGGATGATTAGTTTTAATACAATGTTTACAAGGGGGATACACTTTCTTCATCTTACTATTGTCATGATGTGCATTAGAAGCATTACCAGAGTTATTAGTAGGATTTGAAGTGTGTGAATTATAACCTTTAACATTATTAAAACTTCTCTTAGTATTCTTATTATGTGCCATTAGAGATTTATTAGGTGAGAGTTGTCCTGAAACAATTAACCTTTCTTTCTCATTTATCAATCCTTTAAAAAAATCATCAAAAGTAGGTTTCGTGGTATTTGAAGACAATTCAAGAGATCTATTCCTAGTCTGGATGAACATATCAAAACAAGATGGCAATTTTTGTTCTACAAGAATTATAAGGGCAATGTCTGTTTTCTTGTAATCTTTACCACAATTATTTAATTTTTCATTTAAGGTTTTCACTTCAGCAAGATATAATTATACTCTTTCAAAGCTAGTAGGATATAGCTCAAAAATATTATTTTAAAGGTAATAAGTAGAAACATCATCTGATTTATCAAATAAAGAAGCAAGAATTTTCCACACCTCAACGGGGCTGTCTTCTGCCTCTATACTTATTTGAAGACTATTTGAAACTGTTTGACCAATGAGCCATCTTGCTTGATCACATTTATCTTCCCATATAGCAAAAGCTTGAGCATCAACAGGATTCGTGCGTTCACCATTAACAATCCTCCATAGATTCTTACTCCTGAGAACATCAATCATTTTTCTCTTCCATGCAAGATAGTTAGGACCAACAAGTTTAGGAACAAAAGCTACTTCTGAAGTCATAATGGTAGAAATATTGACAATTAGAAACCCAAATGCTAGAAATGACAAGAGAAAAAAAATGAACAATAGAAAACTGAAATACTTCACCGTATTGATCTAATCTACAAAAACATAGTTAGAAAAACAGTAAAGGAAAATAAACTTTTACTTACAACCCTTTTGAAAAGTGCCAAGAAAAGTCACTTGCAGGTCTTTCCAAAGTGGAATCACGAATAACACTGAAAAAAATGGGTTCTACACGACAAAAGTCGCAGTTATCTGCGGGTTTACAATAGATTAAGTCGCGCGTTCACAGGTCTGTAAAGGTGAATGTCACAGTTCTGATCAGGGTGTTCACGAGTGTCTGTGCAGTAAAGTCGTGGCTGTGCCGAAGCAATTGTGGGTCTCTGCACATGAGGCTCACGAGTGGACTGAAGTAAACACGAGTTATCAGTGAGAATAGTCACGAGTATGTCATAGCACATGCAGGTATTCTCATTGGAAGTCGCGGGTCTGCAGTATACTCGCGAGTTCGCAGTAGGCACAGTCGCGGTTAACCACGGGTTCTGTGAAGCAAGGGTCGTGAACGTCAATTTTGAGGCCAAAAACATGGTCAAATCTGTGGAAGACAAAAACCTGCACAAAGTCTACCAAAATTGGACTAAAACTGTCGATATGATAACCAGAAGATAGATCTCATTGAGGAGAATCAGAAAATCATATAGATCTACAAAAAAATACTCAAGAAACCCTTGAAAAATTTCTACAAATTTTTTTTTACAACAAGGTTAGGGTTAGAAAGAAAAACTGCAGAAACATGCCCAAATCTGAAGAGAAGCCTAATGGCTACTAGATAGAAAGAAAATCTACAAAATAAAAAATGCCCAAATGATAAAATATTGTTTGAAAGTAATAGAAGGTGCTAGATCATAGCGACTAGCTCTAATACCATGTTAGAGATATGGATCTAGCTAAACTAGCTTACCTATCTATGCAAAACAATAATATATCAACAATAAGTACATAAAGAGAACAAGAGAAAAGAGTACACTAGATGTACGTGGTTCACCCAATTGGGATACATCAACGGGAAGGTAGTCTTCTATTATCTCCAAAATATCTCCCTCAAGCTGAGACCTAGTATATGGAACCGGAGGAGAGGGGCACCCCTAGCACTATTCCGATGTCCCGAATCCAATGGATTTGACGGTTTTTCGATTCAATCCACGACCATCATTCTATGGTTGTTCCAACTCGCATCCCAAAGGCTTTCAGGGACACCTATTGGATACGTATCGAGGGCATATAATTCCAACCGTGCAATAAAACTGGGTTCCAGGAAGTCCTGCAAGTGTGTTTAGGAAGTTTCCAACTGGGAACTCTATCCATAAGTCCCTGGTCGATGATTTTGCAAAGTTGACCCCTATGTGCTAAAATTGCACAGTCCCTTACTGAGCAAAACCCTAGTTTCCAATATAGACCTAAAATATGAGACTTGGGCCATGGAACCGGAGGAGAGGGGAAATCCTAGCACTATCCTGATGTCCTGAATCCAATGAATTCGATGGTTTTTTTATCCAATACACGATCATCATTCTATGGCTCATTCCAACTCGCATCCCAAAGGCTTTCAGTGACACTTGTTGGATAGGGCATAGAATTCCAACCGTGCAACAAAACCAGGTTCTGGGAGGTCCTAAAAGTGTGTCTAAGAAGGTACCAAGTGGGAACTATATCCATAATTTCTCGGTCGAGGATTTTGCGAAGATGACCCCTATGTGCAGAAATTGCACAATCCTTTACTGAGCAAAACCCTAGTTTCCAAAATCAGCCTAAAATATGACACCCAGGACATGGAACTAAAGTAGAGGGGCACCCCTAGCACTATCCCAATGTCCTAAATCCAACGGATTCTACGGTTTGTCGATATGAGAAAATACCATAATTCTATGGCTTGTTTAAACTCACACCCGAAAGGATTTTAGGGACACTATAGATGACTATACAGGAAAAATCCAACAAAATAATAAAGATGACTATACTCATAATTTTAAAGGGTAATTGTTACCATCCCTTTGAGTTCCCATTGAGTTCAAAGGGATATTAAAATTGATGTCATTATTATTTTTAGATTATTTTTAACCTAACACCAAGTGATGCCTCTTAATGCTTTTTAAACTAACGATTAACTATGATTCAAAAATAAAAATAATTTGGGGTACATATGGTGCAAATATGGAGTAGGGAGGATTATCGATGATTTATGTAAGAATCATTCCTAGTTGGTTCCTATAGACTCCATCTTAGGGTTTTTTCTAGTTTTTAGTGGGGTAGATGGATTTCATGAAAACATATAATTCTAGCTTATGGAAGGGTTCCATGGGTTGGTTGTTGTGATTCTTCAAAAACTAGATGAAGGAAGTGTGTTAACTAATGAGACTGGCTAATGAAAATGTTTTTTGATGAGGACATTAAGATGGATGAAGTGGTTTTTTATGACGAAAATAAGATGGATGAAGTGGTTATGGAAGATCATGCACTGATGATTCATTTCCATGGTAGGAAGCTTGGTGAGAGTTCACTTGTTCAACTAAAATGGGGTATTTCCACACAAGTTGAATACCAAGTAAGAAATCCCTCACACAAACAAATCACATATCAATTCACTAATGTATGGTGAAGGTCCAATTTGGGAAACAGTGACAATGAATAATTGATTTTAGCGATTGGTCAACAATAGTTCGTGGCTACAAATTAGGGTTTCTAGGATTTTGAACACAAAGTAGGCTCTGGGCTACAAACCAGGGTTTCTAGGATAGGATTTCTAGGCTAGCGGTTTAGAATATAAATTATGGTTTCTTGGACTCTTGTGCATATTTGTAGCACGATGGTTTAGATACAAGTGGATGCACATGAATATATGAATTTTTATGGCATGCATATATTAGGATTAGGTTGCTAATTTTTTTTGGCATTCATATATATTAGGATTATGACAAGGTTTTTTGGCATGGTTTAGGTTTCTATTGTTATGGATTAGGTTGCTAAGGTTATATTTTTGTTTCTAGGGTAGACTAGATTTCTAAGGCTATATTAGGTTTCTATGTTTGTGGTTTGGGTTTCTAGGTTTCTAAATTAGGTATCTAATGGTTATATTTGTGTGGATGATGGATGAGAATGTTATGGTGAAAAATGGGATGGTGATGGTGACAATATGGGTAGGAAGAGCATGGTGGTGATGTTCATGGTGGCATGGTGATGGAGAAAATGACCATGGGGATAGTGATAATGATCATGGAGATGGTGATGGTGATAGTGAGCATGAAAATGGGAATGAGGATGTAGTTATTATGGTGTACATAGATGGGAGAAAAAAAAAAAAAAAAAAATCCATCATGAATTTTGTGCAATTTATCATGGTGTACCAAGTCTATGCAATTTATCAATCTATCAAGATATCAATGTCTGGATGCAATAGTCAAAATATTAATGTCAATACTCAATGAGACCATGAAACAAAATCATAACATACATGTACACCACATACCTATAACATAGTACACAATATAACATGCAAATCACATATCGGATTACCTACCTATGGTCATTCAACTAGACCATCTGGATCACCTCAAATACCAAGGTTTTCTTTTAAAATCTCGTGCTCGAAGTAAGGAAATAAGTATTGTGCCTTTGATGAGTTATTCCTTGGCATTGTTTGCAGCTGGAGGTTTGTGCCAATAACTAAGTTTGTATAATGGTATACAATCTCACCTGGTCTATAATCTTCATATGTATACCCTTTTCTATTTGTTGAGTGGGAAACTTGGTTCAAATATTCTCTTTTGATAACCATCGACCCAATCGGAAAATAATTGGCCTCAAACTACCGTAATGGGACATTTAGGGTTTGCTTCCCCTCCAAGCAAAGTGCCAACAAATTTTCGATGCACCGTACATTGTGTCTCGGGGAAACCACTACGTATATGTACCCTGGAGAAAATATAGTTCTAATGTTTTAGTCAACTAACTAGACACAACTAGTTGTCCAAAACATCAAAAATATAAAACATTAATCGAGCCTAGTTGTACGAGATATGATATGTGGTCATATTTTGGTGAAATACTTGATTGGTCCTCCTGCAACTGCGATAATTTTGTAGCTATCCTTCGATCAATGGGGAGTGATACATGGTCCCAACTATCAACCCAATCCGTGGATTCACCATTGCATTCATGAAAGCGAGGAACACGAATTTGGCAGGATGGTCGTGGAGATGCAGAGCTTCAAGTATGTAACCTATCAATTAGATAGTGCCAGGAAAAGTAAAAAGATTGCATTAGTGAAGTCATAGGTACAAATGAATATTGCATATTTTTCATATTACACTTTCAATTTATGTCATATACATTTTTCCAAAGGCCACATTGTAATATTGCCCTTGTTGTCATGGCAATAGGAATGGGTATGTGACTTCTTGACGAAGTTCTACAAGGAAATAGAGCAGTGTTTTCAGCATGTACATGTAGCGCGATGGCAAGATGAGTAGTACAGAAAACGCAGGGACACATTTCCTGTTGGAACCATAGTGTCAATTGTGTATTCTACAGAAAATTACACCCTTCAACCACAAAATGAAATCCATAGTCAATACTACCATTCAAACCAGGTCAGCATCATTCAATATTACATATAGGCATGGGCTAGAGAGCAGCAATGACATGAGGATAATAATGAAGGAGACCAAATTTTACATAAGTGATGATAGAACCCATAATCTACATTATGTGCAACATTGTTTTTGAATTTTCTATGATCAGTTGAAGGAGAGAGATATACAAATGGATCAACGTTGGATGTGGTCAGATTGTTGTGCGGGCCAGTTCAAAAATGCACGAGTATTCCAATGGATGAGTATTTTGCATAAGACTTATAATGTGTCGCATATCTGGAACTATTTTGAGACCCGGCATGGAAAAGGAGAGCATGATGGGGGCGGTGCATGCATCAAGACCGCACTATGAAGGGAAGAGATGAGGTTAAACACAAACCCTCATATCCGATATGTAGAATCCATAGTTCAATGGTGCTTTGCAACAATGTTCGAATGAGCAAGAGATCAACAAACATCATCAATGACAGGGCGTTTGGTAAGAAAATTTTGGCAATTGGTTGACATATATCGATTGCGTTCCTGTAGTTGCGGCACAATACAAGGAACATGTGGATTTCATTCAGTTCGAAGCTCAAAAAACCCCTTATTTGAAATATGGACGTGAAAACCTGCTTGCTTTTGTAGCAGTGGCGAATGGGATGAATACGAATGCATGGATTGGGTTGATGAATGGGATCGTGTGTCACTTGTAGTATACCAACGTGCAATTGTTGAAACAACCTAGTTAGAGGAGGGTCAGTCAGCGATTTTGATAGACTGCGACCATATCTCAGATCTTGTATAGCTAGGACACATATACGCAGTTGCTGCCCGAAAGAAAATGAATAAGGCATGGATTATTGGTTGGAACAGTGCATCCAAGCTAAGAAAACCCTCTATGGATCATTAAACGATGATGAAGGCAATGAATTTCCTATTGGCTCAATGGTGGTGAAGGGGGAATATATTACACTAGATGGGAAGTCAAGAAAGACTACTGGGTATATATTCATGGATTACAGACCAGGTTCAGTGGTGTATCACTTCACAAACTTGATCGTTGGCAAAAACATCCATCTACATACAATGTCAAGCAAGAGCTCAATGAAGGTATGTTACTGCCTGCCTCATTCAGAGCATGAGAGATTGATGGAGACAACTAGAAAAAAAGAGGATCCAAATGGATTTATTGAATGAGGTTAGTCAACTTTACATAAGAGATAGAATTGCATCAAATAATTTTATGTTCTACATCGATGTATGTGTAATTTTATGTTATTTTGTTGGTACATGCATTTTTTGTTAATACATACATACATACATGTGTTATTTTTCATGTTTTAATGTAAATTATACAAAAAACAAAGTTGTTTGTGCATTTTCCCAATATTTTATCAAACCCTAGTTGGATGCCCTCTTTGTTTTTTGATTAAGTGACCCTCTTGGGGAGCGAAATCCTCACTTTCTTATCTTTTATCAGGTCTGCAAAAACCCCTTAGGACATCAGTAAAATCCTGCTAAGTCATCCTAAAACCATCCTCCATCACACTACTTCTATCTCCCCTCACTTAGATCCACCCATACACACTTTACAGTCATTAAACATTAAAAAGATACTTGATAGTCACTTGTATCCTATCCATAAATCAATATTTTGAGGGGTACATGTGTGTCTACTTCTAATTCATGTACATGTGTGTCTTGCATTGGTGGAACAACTCTGCAAAACCATGTGCCAGGCGACTGGGAGTGGCTCTCCTATGCCGACCCTTCCCATGTCGGACCTTCTCGGTTCGTGTTTTGCACCCCAGGCTTGAATTGACCTTGTAATACTCACATTATCTAAGACTCTTGAATCACCCTCAACAACGTCCTCCATTAAGGAATCACACATCCCTATTGAATAAGTAGAACCTAGGTCACCTGACACGAGGACACAAGAGAACTCTAGTTAACTAGTGGACATCATTTAAGTAAACAATTCAAGTTCTCTCTTAATTAAGTGAAGTCTTTCTTAATCACTGAAGTGAACAATTTGAGTTGTCTATTATCTTAACATATCTAATTTTTATCTCTTGTCTTATCTGCATGATCCACTTGTGCCATCTTTAATTTATTTATCATATCAATATACTAAGGATATTTTTCTAATGATGTGATCATCTTGTTCTACTATCGTTCCAAGTGGTCATATGCTAAAGTGATTCACTCTAAAGGTGGCTAGTCTCTAGAGGAGCCTTAATAGCTCAACCATGGTTAGTAGTACAACACACGCCATTCATGCTTCAACATGCAAAGAATTACCTCAACATGTTGAGTCACCACTTGAAGAATGAGTCATGATGCTGAAACTTTAACAGTTTGAAATAGGGACCCGATTTAGATTTTAAATCCAAAATCCATTAATTGTTTTGGGTACGCTAATTCCCGACTCATTCAGAGCACGAGAGATTGATGGAGACAATTAGCAACAGAGAGGATCCATATGGATTTATTGAATGAGGTTAGTCAACTTTACATAAGAGATATAATGTTTGCAAAAAAATCCCTTAGGACATCCCTAAGACCCTGCTAAGTCATCCTAAAACCATCCTCCACCACACTACTTACATCTCCCCTCACTTAGCTCCACTCATACACACTTTACAATCATCAAACATTTACAAATATACTTCATAGTCACTTGTGTGCTACCCCTAAATCAATATTTTGAGGTACATGTGTGTCTACTTCTAATTCATGTACATGTGTGTCTCGCATTGGTACTGGACTTGCAGGAGCTGACAAAATCCCATTAAGCTTCCCGATTTTCTTTTTGCACCATGGGATCAAATTGACGTTGTAATACTCAAAATTGACGTTGTAATACTCACATTATCTAACACTCTTGAATCACCCTCAACAACTTCCTCCATTAAGGCATCACACCTCTCTAATGAATAACTAGAACCTAGGTCACCTGACACGAGGACACGAGACACGAAGGAGACATAACCTGCCCCCAGAGACCTGTTGGCACCCCAACAACTCCCCTTGATTTTTGTAAAATCAAAGGGCCCCCCATGTAAATTTTTGTAAATACTTAGCTTTTGATTTTCTTTTGATTTTATCTTGTTTGATTTGGTAGGTGGTTTCATGGTTTTCTTCTTAGGTATTTAGTTTTCACTCACTTCTCTGGACTTACCTTTCATGAAGTTGCAATTTGATGATCTGGATCACCTCTATCGTTGACCCTTTTGGTTGCTTGAAGATGATTGCATTATTTTGATAAAATTTTGATTTTCGGTGAATAAAATTAATGGATATTTTGGTGGATCTAAGTAAATTGATTCATTATTATTTTAAATATTTGGATCCACATCATGGAATGATTCACATTAAGATTTGAATATGATTTGCTATTGCTTACAATTGACCATCTCAATTTTTATGCATTATGTTTGTATTTTCTTTGAAATAAAGTTCATCATTCTTTTTCAATTAAAGATAAAGTAAATTATCCTTAATAAACTTATTTTAATAATATTATTTTATTTTGATTCATAATTTAAATATAATAATATTTATATAATTATGAATCATAATTTAGAAAGAGTAAAGTCTATTTAAGGATATTATTTATAATCATTAACAGAAATCATTTTATAATATATTGATGAACCGAATTCTTATTTTGAAAAAGATGAGAGGTTATAAATATTAAAGTGACTATTTCAAATCATGGTTATATGAATATTACTAAAATTCCATGTGTGAACTTTCAAGACTTAAGTTTCTTTTATATGGAGCAATCTCATCATGATTATTTTAAAGTAATGTGACATAAGAGGAGCAGCCTATAATCAACATTACGTTTCCTTCAAAATTATAAGAGGGATTTCTCATTTATAAAATATCTTTTGACAAGTTATATCATATACGTTATTGCATGAAGGAAATGGAGAAAGATCTCAACCCAAAAGAAAGGCGAAAGAACCAAATTTGAGATGGCTTAGATGATTATTTAATTATCATTATTTCACCACGTTATGATATTTTGGTTTGACTTAAGGCTTAAAGTTATCAATTCAATAGACAAAGAGCACCGAATTGACAACGTGCAAAACATAAATGGTCATCAAAATATTGTTACAACAGCTTCATCGCTATCACCAAGAAAGGGAAACCAGCTCACAAGCTCAATAGAATCCGGGATATATTCATACTTCTGCAAAACTTGCCACTATGCATCATAAATATAGCTCGATATATTTTGTTTTCATTCCACATTGATATCCAGGTGTAGATCGTATTTCCACTTGTCCTTAGCAAATGGAGGCTGCTTAGAACCACCGAAGTTACAATTAAGAGGATCGCAGTTCTGTTGTGATGGATAACTACAATGCATAGTGCTGGAAAACAGCCACGTGGATTAGGGCGATGAAATCATCTTTGAGTTCTTGGGATTGTTGTTAGAGTTTGTAATTGCTTCCGAGATTCTTTCATCAATTTTAGAGTTCCATTAATTGAGACTCATCAGTGTACATTAATCCGATTGCAAAATTGGTGCAAGAAATAACCACCGAGATGGTTGACAGAAAGGCTAGAAGCTGAACATCTGATACTGAGAAGATACCACCCGATCTTCCTTTCCATCAAAATCGTGGCCTTCGTTTTTGAATTGATAATTAAGTAACTGCTCCTGCGTAGAAAATTGCTACATTGCTGAGATTGATAGCACGTCAATCGTTCTAGCACGTCAATAGCACGTCAATCGTTCTGATCGTTGGTTTATTATGTGCAGATTTCAAGGTGGTTGATATGAACAACAACTACGAAGAGACATAATAACCTTGCAGAGTCCTTAATTACTTTGAATCGTAGAACTATGAAACAATTTGACCGCCAGAGGAAATAAAGATTGTACCATGTCGTAAAGGGTGAAATTGCAAGTCATCAGGAATCACTACAGCAAATCTCGTCGATTTTGGAGATGGCCGTCACGTGTCTTCTAAAAACGCATTGGAGATCACACGCGGCAATGCCAAGAAGCTTCGAATTTAAAAGAAGAGATCGAACATTTTTACCAGCACATCACTTGAATCTTTGCAGAAATTACAGATCGCAGAAAGGGAGAATTTTGATCTTTCATTTTTATTGTTTTCCCTTCGAAGTAATTTGCATATTTTTGTTTTTCTTGTTTTATTTTCTTAATCGATGTGCTTAACTCTTATGTTGGTTTCGATTGTGCAGGAATACGATAGCAGGTATATAAGTGCGAAATGTGAAAACAAACATGCGATATTCTTCTGCGATCTTCACCAGGAAGTTAAATTAGCCCGTAAAAGAAATTACCAGTTACATAAAAGGGAAAATGTGGCGAATAACTGGAGATTCTATCGTTTATTTCCTAAAGTTATTACTGCAACATCAAAGATGGCGGCTAGGGAAGTCTCATGTTAATTTTTCCCCTTTAAGTTTATCTCTTATTGCGAATATCTGATTTACCTTTTATTGATTTTTATGTGCAGATATAATAGGAGAAATGCAAGGGAAGTTTAAAGATAATGGAGTTTGATAGAACCATTTTCTCGAGGGTGTGGTCGAAATATGAGACAGCTCATCTAACTAAATGAAGAAAACAAGGTTTCTGTTATGACAATTGTAGCAGCATTAGTCGATCATGGTTGTCTCCCTCGGTGTATATAAACATGTCGATGTCGAATTCTGTTGATATGGGGGAATAGAGACTCAGCAGAATGGAAGAACTTATTCTCTTCACTCTGTATTCTTCTTTGCAATATTCTTTAATATACAAGAAGGAGGCACTGTTGCCCAACCAGTTTTCCTAGAGTCAGTTCTCATACTTTGTAACTATTTACAAGCATGTAACTGAGAACCAGGGATGGTCAGTGATTATTTTCAGATAATCAGTCATGATCAGTGGATTGTATGTAAGACTTTTTTTTCTGCAGAATTGATTATGAACCAAATATAATCTTCTTGGCTCACTTTTGTGTTTGGATTATTATATAGATTGTTTGAAATATTCACAGGTTTCTGATTGCATAAACAATTTATTTGAAGTTTAATAATTAGTGTTCTCTATTATTTATCTTTGAAAAGATTGTTGTTCTTATTCAAAATGACTGCTTATTTAACCTTGTTTAGATAAGCCAGCTATTAAATCATACTCTTTATGCATCATAAATAGGGTTTAAAAAATCAGAATTAGGTTTTATTTTAGCAGTCAAAATTTCTAGAATGTTTAGGAGCTACTAAACTGTTGTTTACAGTTTAGGAGCTACTAAATTTTCTGTTTCAGTTTTTTTTAATTGCATCATAGATTAGGTTAACTTGCATCTTAGGGTTTTAGTGACATTTTTAGGAATTTAGACAACCAGATTGAGAGACTCCCTTTCTGGGGAGCATATCATAAAGGTAGCAGGGCCTTTATTCCTGTGAGAGATAGCTATTTCAAACACATCGGAAGCTGTTGTAAGCGACCTGCGTGGGCTATCTCTCCTTCGTTGGCCTCGGTCATAAAATCAGGCCAACAAGACCTAAGGCTCTTGGGCATGCATGGCCATCGTGAACATGCCCACAATGGCCATGTACACGTGTGGGAGCCGACATAATCCAATTTTTCTTGTCGGTTTGGGTTTCATGGCCCCAAAGCAAATCCTCAAACTGTCCCTGAATGGCCTCGGTGTGCCCGACGAAAATGACTGTTTAACCCAAACTGTGACTATGATCGCAAATCCATCGATTCTCATGGATCTAGGACATCATGTTTCAGCTAGGGGATCCCCCACACTGTGCCTCAAAGTCTCAAAAACTGTGCTATTGTGCCATCTCCAGAGTTAGGGTTTTGTTTAGTAAGGTCCATGCCAATCTTGCACAAGGGGTTCATTTCTCATCCGAAAGCTCTTGGGCATGCGTGGCCATCGTGGACATGTCGACAATGGCCATGTGCACCTGTGGGAGCCGATGGAATCCTAGTCCGCTTGGTGGTTTGGGTTCTGTGGCCCCGGAGCAAATTGTAACATCCCAAAAAATACCGAAAAATTTAAAATTTTTAAATAACAATGATTAATGAATTTGTTAATGCAGAAGATATAAAAAAGTTAAATCTCTTAACTAAGATAATTAATAAGATGACACGTTGAATGTCTCATAATAAAAATATGATGTATTTGTATTTGCTATTCCTGATTTAAATGGATGCTAATCTCTTTAACGAAAGACATTTTATGATTGTAACACAAGATTACAAGTTTTAGATCTATTTAAGTTCTACAAGTAACTACATGTTGTACATAGGTTTGTATCATTATAATTGTCTTGATAATGTGTTGACAGTTTGTTTGTATGGTGACGAAGGGGTCCTATGAGGTACCCTAGGGTTTACTTAGCTACGTTTAGCTAAGGCATTTGAATCTTGTTTCCATGTGCAGAACGCAGGTAATAAATTCTATGAAAAAATATGAGTTAAGAGTACATGTGTCTTTCAATTCATCGTCAATGTAATATGAAAATACTAAGTACTTCCTTGTGAAAACAGTTACTAGAGGTATGGATATTTTGGTTCCAATTCTAGTTTACGTGCTGGCTTACAAACTCTTCAGTGTTATTAAATCACATCGTCAATTTGTTTTTACATTACTATAATTATTATCTATGAAAAATCATCTTAAAATAACTATTATTATTAAAGTCAAGTGTTGATACCAATGTCCAATTGTAACTCTATTTGAAAGCTTGTGGGAATAGTATTTATACTATTTCAAATTGAACTATCATTATAATTTTGCATCAACAAAACTTAGACTATTCTAAAGTCTCACATTTATCATTTGATTAAAAATATATGAAATATATAGTGCTTATGCTATGAACTTAGTATTATAGGGTGTATCAACACCACTTAAACCATACCTATGGTATCACATTTATCATTAGACTTTGCAATACATGGTTAACATATGAAATATATTGTGAATATGGTGCTTATGCTATGAATTAACATTATATCGTGCATGTAAACTATGAATCTAACATTGCAATGATTATAATGTTGACAGGGTATTAAAGCTTGGTACTTGGCATGCTTTCCAAACTAGCCATGACAGCTCCTAGCATTTATGTCACCTATCTATTATGTGAAGTGGAAAACTCGGTTGGATGGTCTCCACGTGATTGAGTTTGTAATATGCACCTTATATTGTTGAGCTGTGCCATGCACTAGCCCTCGGTCCACTGATTTGGCAGCATGGTAGATGTAGCAATCAATGCAGTATTGATTGCAATGGTTGCTTGAATATCAACGTGCTCGACTGGCAGCTAATCCACCATTGATCTTCATAAGATCTAGGGATGAGAAAGAAACCCTAGTCTTGCGTTGGTAAGTAATGAGAATTGGTTTTCTGGCATTCATTTTCGTGTTTAGTGGTAAGGTAGGAGAGCTGACCGGGTTGGTGCAATGTAGGGTTTAGAGTTTGCTGTGAGGAGGACTCCTTCCTCGGTTTTGAACCTTAGACATGTGAGAGAGAGTTTATATGTTACAGGCTTGTGCTCTTGTGCAATAGAGCCATGATACATCCATGGTAGTTGTGTGTGGTTCTTCTGTCAGTTGTTGAATGTAATTTGAACTGGGGTTCGATTCTCCAATTTATGAAATTGTCTTCTGAGTTTTGAATTTGTATTTGCTGCAAAAGCCATCAAGATTCGTCGTTTTGTTAGTGTGGGGTGTCTAAGCCTAGGAACTTCGACGCTAAGGTAGGTTTTTAGTTGACAGTGGTAATGATTACTGTGTGACGAGAGTTGGAAATATTCGACCTTGTTCAGGTAATGGCTAAGTTTAGTGTTTGTTGGTCACTCTATATGTCAGTTAATTAAAGCTAACACATAGGATGGTCAATATAAATTGTCAAACCCACGAAGGTCTT
Source organism: Larix kaempferi (assembly GCA_027924585.1). Classification (NCBI taxonomy): domain Eukaryota; kingdom Viridiplantae; phylum Streptophyta; class Pinopsida; order Pinales; family Pinaceae; genus Larix; species Larix kaempferi. The sequence continues at coordinate 3,675,760 of BSBM01001095.1, read as the reverse complement.
TTATTTCAAAGGCAATAAGAACAATTTATGCATAAACAGATCAAGCAGTTGATTTACTAAGTACAAATAATGACCCTACCTATATGCTCAGTGAACTCATTCCATAATAAAACTAATCTAATTCAAACATCTAAGAATCCAAAGTGAAACAACCTTCCTATAGAAATCAACCCAACAATTTAATGATCTAATAATGAAATGGAACAAGATTACTTTTGCAAGAAGTTAAATCCTATAATTATCAAACTACAACATTCAATCTTTACCAAAATGATATATCCAGTGGCTATTGTAACTCTAACATTATCTGTCTAATCTATGAATGCAATTGAAGATACAACAGCAACCAGAATTAAAATACAAGCTTGAACTCTAACTGATAATTAATGGAAATCCTAGAAAGCATAAACAACTAAACGATATTGGAATTGAGCTTGGCTATGACAACTGATTAAAACACACATGCAATTAAATAAATTATCCTACACAGTCGACTGTCACACCACTCTGTTATGGCTATTCAAGATGCAATCATGCTACCAAAAAGGAAAGCTAATCTTTGTTACAACTATCAATAATATCTGCAACAATTCCACACCACACAATATAAGTAAAACTAAACTACTCTAGCTACCTAAACCGGCTATCTCTGTGAGAGGGAGGCCCTCGCCTTCTAATAGAGAGGCCTAGAGTCACAACAAATTAAGACACAGAAATGAAGAACTCTGCTCTCATATTAATGATGGAAAATCGTCAGTCTCAGTGCTCTATTACAGCTTACACAAAGTGGTAATTGTTCAACCCCAAGCTACAAGAGCCTTTTGGAATTTATACAAGGAAAATACAGTTTTAGATCCACTATATTCGTGCAGCAATGAAGATCTATGATCTTCATGTTGTGGAGTTACAGCTAACTGATACAGCTGTATTAAACAAGGCTGTTAATCATGAAGGATGCTATTGCTCTGATAATTAATGGATCAACAGACTCAACAACTGGAATGCAACCTGTCTGTTGCAGCTAGGCTCTGTTGCAGTGGAATCTGTTACAGTGAGGATCTGTTATAGCTTGCGTGGAAGATGTGTATTTCCTTGGGATATGACGAGCTGGTGCTTTGGAGAGTAACAACTAGCGCCACTTGGTTGATACACCTGCGCTTTAGATTTTGACTAAATGAACTCACAAATGTTAGCATAAACCAAGGGTCAGGATTCGTAACCATAACAATCTTAGGCATAATTAAATGAAACAATAATGACTTATACCTTGTCAGGATTGCTGATTGATTTGGAAAAAGGTATGTATATGGTTTACGAAAGTAAAGTAAAATTTGCCAAAATGATGAAATAGGTATGCCGGTTAAAAAGGGACATTTCCAAGGCCCAACATCTCCCCCCAACTATCCATTTGCATGTCCTCATGCAACAGCTGATTAGTTTGATTATTAGACTGACCCCTGTTCATATTATGCTGGTTGAGGAAATAAAATTTTCCAATCAATTATTGGGAATGCTGGTTCTTGTGTGACAGCACCCTCCCACCCTTAGCAACTTCAACCTAAAATAAAATTCCAACAAAATTTTAAGGTGGCTGGTTCTTGTGTGACAACACCCTTTTTTACTGATAATTTTAGTTTGCTGGGTTGTCCCGATACCTTCAAAATGATGAGGTTGAGCTTCGAAAAGAACTTCTCTGATTACCTTGCTCTTGTAGATCCCTGAACTGCTAAGTCTACCTTTGTAACTTTAAGCCCTGCCAAATTAAAAATATCTCCACATTCTGGACATATTATCTCTTGCTGTACTCCAATTCCTCGAATAATCAGTAATTTCCTCAATTGTTCTACAGCTTCCACCCTTGCATCCACATACTTCTTTTCCTGTTCCCTGTGTGTCTCCTTCCATTTATCTAGTTATGTCCGAAGATCTTGCACCACCTTCTTTAGCAACTCATTTTCAAATAGAATATTATCTAATTGAGGTTCTTCTATAGTAGGTTCTTGTGTGTTAGCAGGTTATTGGGGTTTAAAAATCGGAGTCCCATTGTCTACCCTAACCAGATGACCTGCTTCTGCTGCAGTCACAATTTCAATTCTCCTCTTCTTCATTGAACAAGATGATTGGCCCATGTTCATCGGCCCTCTCTTTCTTCGGGGCAAGGAAAATCCTATTTCCTTAGAAATAGAGCCAACTCCCTCCTTTTGATTTAGAGTCCTTATGATTGTGGGAGAGGATTCTATGTTCGGGATTGCTTGTTCATTTTCTAATATTGCCTTTGCTTGAGGGTTTTCATTTTCCTTTTCAGTTTTGGCTGCCCCCATTTCATCCTCTTTTGTTTCTATATTTTCAGGTGTTCCATCTTCCCTCCCCCAACTGAATTTGAGGAACTCCAGTCCTCATGCAATATTTCTAAAGACATTTCATGAGGGAGGTTTGGCCGGTCTAGAAATTGATCCCATGTCAAATTATGCTGTGCAAGGGCTCGTAAGATCAGCAATTTAATGAGCCCATGATTTGTGAGGGATGCTAAGGGGTGTTGAGCACCTTTAACATAGTAATCCATGCATTGCAAAGAGTGAAAAAGAAAGTACAGCATGTTTAGCAATCGGCTGTGTCGTAAATGTGATAGAGTAAAAATTCATTGATATAAACAACGTTATACCTCCCCTCGCAGGTAATATATTTCTTCAAAAAGATTGCAACTTGGTTCCACAGATGTGGAAGAGTTTCCAAGACTGTTCCCCTGTGCAATGGTCTGACCCTTTCTCCAGTTGCAAGAAAGTCTTCAACTACGGTTGGATGATAGCGCTTTCGACTAAACCAATGATTCCCAACTCTGGGAAGTCCTGTTACTTCAGCCAGAATTACCTCTGAAACATCTACCGTTATTCTTCGAACCTCTGAATGAGTGTTTGTCAAATTTTGAGCAAATTCAAGGGCCGCTTCCTCATGAAAACCATTCAGGCGTTGGAAATAAGTCGTCCATCTTGCTTCTTGAAAAATGACAAAGACATCTCTGTTTTTGTACAGGGATTCTATTATTAGAGGTTCATATCTCACAGGAATACCCATATTACTAGACTTCTGTAAGAAGTTGTAACGAATGTGCCAGTCATAGCTCCAACTATCGAACTATCTACATGCGGGCATGGTTGATGGATAGTCAAGAGTTGAATTGAGCTGTGTTGGAAAGGTGGTAGCATTAGTTTCGAAGTAAGATTTATGACTGGTTTGTCACACGAATCAGATAAAATGATAATCATGATCAGGAGTACGGGTAATGGCTTGAAACAAAATTTTCGTCGAGATAAATGGTAGGGATAAATGATAGGCATAACCATTATTATTCACGATGTCAATAAATGCCTAATCATGATTATAGTTAGAACCCGTACCTTCACGCCATGTGTCCATCCGTGAATTAATCGTCATGGCGCGCCAACCATCATAGCCTGCCTTCATCATCTCCATCATTAGGAATAAGCATAAATGCACATGTGCTGAAGTGATGTGGCTACTACTACTTGGGCTGACAGCTACTCAAGGCACCCAAAATTTTCCTTCGTGGCAAACCATAATTGGATCTTGTGGAGCGAGCAACCAATTTGAGGCCTAATCGCATCATTATTGGCATCGTCAATCGGAGAGCAGACAAACTGGCGGAGTCACAGCTGCGAAATTTAGCAAAATAAGCGAAAATGGCGGAGTCACAGCTGTACAGAAGGAGCGGAAATGAAGTGGAAAGAACGGAGTCATGGCTGCTAGATTTAGCAGAATAATCAAGGATAGCGGAGTCACGGCTGCTAGGTTTAGCGGAATGGAAAAAGGTAGCAGAGTCGCAACTGCTGGGAAGGAGTAAAAATGAAGCGAAAATAGTGGAGTAGCAGCTGCCAACTTAGAAAGATGAGCGAAAATAGTGGAGTCGAAGCTACGGAATTTGGTCGAATGAGAAAAAGTGGCGGAGTCGCAGCTGCGTTAGAGTGAAGTAGAAGCAAATTTTAGCTATCTGTGGAATACTACGAATTATCCATCTTTTCAAAGAGATTTATTAGATCAGGAAAAAATGTGGTGTGTCTGTAGTCGTTTGGCCCAGTCATGGCTACTGCTCCTCCAATTAGATCCTACACACAGTTCTTCAAAACAAACCGATCAAGTGCAAAAATAGATAAAATATAGAATGAAAGAAAAACCAATTATTTATGTACAAAAATATGTGTGGAAGTTGCAACTTTTTAGAAATTCACAGGGTTTAAGGAAGATCCCTACCTTGGCATTAACTGATACTCTGGATCAGCTGAAACTTGTGAAATAAAAGCATCCCTTGAGATCGGCTTGTGATACAGTCGTAGCCGATGACCATTTGCAAATAATGGTACTTTGTTCTCGTCAATGGTGATCAACCGAACTGTTCCATTATCAAATACCCGATCTATCTGATAGGGTCCCAACCAACAGGTGCACAATTTGCCTTTAAAGTCCCTCTTAAACTGTGAATCATACAACATGGCCCAGTCTCCTTCCTGGAAGACCCTTTTTTTTTATAAATATGTCATGCCATCTAGAGCGTTGTTTTTGGATTAAAGCTGTATGATGTACTACAACTGTGCGCTTCTCATCGAATCCATTGAGTTGATTCAGTCGATTCTTCTATGCCTCTGATAAATCCAGGTTTGCCTTTGCTGCTATTTTCAAGGTCCTAATTTCAAATTCAATTGGAAAAACAACGTTCTTGCCATACACTAACTCATATGGAAAAAAACCAATGGTGTTACGCCACATAGTACGATAGGCCCACAATTCCTCTGGAAGCCTTTCAGCCCAATCTTTACAATGGCTCTTCACTGTTTTTGTCAGAATGGCCTCAATAACCTTGTTTGTGCTCTCCACTTGACCATTGGCCCGTGGATGATATGGTGAGGTTATTCTGTGTTGAATATGAAATTTCTGTAACAGTGCTTCGAGCTTGTGAGATACAAACTGTGGTCCACCGTCTATAATGATCTCCTTAGGTACTTTGAACCGAGTAAAATTATCTTCATACAGGAAATCAATCACAACCTGATCATTAGCCTTGACCAAGGCTACAACTTCTACCCATTTGGTCATGTAATATGTGCAAACCAAGATGTGAACTTTCTACTTTGAGGGAGGGTTGATAGGCCCTACAAAATCTAGAGCCCACCTATCAAACGATTCAACCACAAGCTGTGGCTGTAAAGGAATCTCATCTAATATGTTGGGTTGGCTCATCCTTTGGCAGCTAATACATGCCTGAACATACTTCTTCGCATCTCTGAACAATGCAAGCCATAAATAGCCCATTCTCAAAACTTTATGACCTATCCTCTTGTCAGCAAAATTTCCCCCACAGGGCTCATCATGGCAAGCTTTAAGAATGCTAAAGATTTGATCTTCTCTAACACATCTTCTGATTTCTAAATCAATCCCTGTGTAGAAAAGATGGCCATCAATCCAACAGTACCTAGCACTCTGTTGTATGATCTTCCTTTTTTCTCTCTTTGACAGATGTGCTGGAAGCTTACCTGCAGCCAAAAAGTTAGCAATATCTGCATACCATGGGGAATGAGCTGATACTACAAACAAATGCTCGTCAGGGAAGGAATCTTTAACTGGTAAATTGTCATCACTGTTAGTAAGTTGAGATAAAAAATATGCAACAACATTTTCCTTTATTGGTATATCAATAATTGTGATATCAAATTCCTGTAACAGTAACCATCTGGTAACTCTAGCATTCATGATTGGTTTATTCATTAAATACTTGATAGCAGAATGATCAGTGTGCACAAAAGTAGAATATCTAGTAATATAATTTCTAAATTTGTTGATGGCATAAACAATAGCAAGAAATTCTTTTTCTGTGACAGTATAATTTAGTTTAGCAGGAGACAAATTTTTACTAATGTAGTAAATAGCATAAGGGGCACTACCTTCCTGTTGTCCCAAAACTGCTCCAATCGCAGCGTCTGAAGCATCTGAAGAAATGTGAAAAGGAAGACCCCAATTGGGTCCTCGTAAGATGGGTGTTGTAGACAACCTCTTCTTTAGCTCAGTAAACGTTGTTTGGCATGCATCATTCCAGACAAACTGTGCATCCTTCATCAACAGAATGAACAAAGGAGAAGCTAGTTTGGAAAAAATTTCTATGAACCTTTTGTAATAGCCAGCATGCCCCAAGAAGCTATGTACATCCTTCTATGTTCCAGGAGTTGGTATATTTTCAATTACCTTGATTTTGGATGGATCTACATGGATACCCTCAGAAGAGATGAAGTGCCCCAGCACTATGCCTTCACTCATCATCATGTGGCACTTTTCAGTGCTCAAAGAGAGCTAGCTTTGTTCACAACGCTTCAAGACCTTTTCTAAGTTCTTCAGTGCTTCTTCATAACTATCACCATATGGAGTAAAGTCATCCATTAATACTTCCATGCAATCATTCACCATTTCTGAAGAGATTCCAATCACTGCTCTCTGAAATGTAGCTGGTGCATTGCACAACCCAAAAGGAAGTACTCGGTATGCAAAATTCCCCCAGGGACAAGTGAAAGTGGTTTTGTCTTGATCTTCTGGAGCAATCTGAATCTGGTTATAGCCACTAAATCCATCCAAAAAGGAGAAATACTTTTTCCCAGATAAGGTATCAAGGACCTGATTGATGAAAGGTAAGGGGAAATGGTCCTTCTGCGTTGCCTTCTTCAATTCTCTGTAATCCACACAGACCCACCATTTCCCATTCTTATTTGGCACAATCACAAGTGGAGAAACCCACTCACTATATGAAATTGGATATATGAATCATGCTTCCAAAAGTTTTTGGATTTCTTCTTTGACTATGTCTCTCAGGTTCAGGTTCATCCTTCGTTGTGGTTGACATATAGGCCTAGAGTCACTCTTAATATAAATGTGATGGGTGCACAGATGAGAAGGAATTCCTTTCATGTCTGTGTACTGCCAAGCGAAAGCTCCCTTACGCTTTTTCAGTAGAGTGACTAGTTGTTCCAACTCATTAGGTGCCAGATTAGGATTGATATTCAATGTTTTTCCTAGCCCAATTTCTACTGGAACACTCTTTGAATTTTTAAGTACTAGAATTATACTGTCATCACCGATTAGAGTTTCTTATGTAAGATTTTCTTGTTCTGTTGCAGGTAGAGTACTGTCCAAGATCTGATAGACACTTTGATTGATTGATGTGGGCTCACTGATGAAACTATTAATTGCATCATCCTCTATTTCATCTTTAAACATTAAGGCTCTCCCTATGGTTAGTAGTGGCTGCACACCCTCTTCCTCCTCCAAATCTGCCCATAATGGAGTCTCAGCTTCTGTGCTTGGTTGAGCTAGAGGGTACAGGGTTAGGCTCTTGATCTCAGTTCCGTCTGAAATGGTCATAGATCCTGACCGACAGCTCATACAAGCATCTGCTGTGTCGAACCATGGTCTTCTCAGGATCAATGGGTGTCCCCCCAACTGGGATTTTTGTTGTAACACTAGGAAATCTGTAGGGTATTCCCATGAGTCAACTGAGATCATGAGGTCATATAGGATCCCTTCAGGCTTGATCGTTGATCTATCAGCTAGTTCCAAAATGGTAGGGGTTGGCCGAAGATTAGTTAGTCCCAATTTCTTCACATTTTCTATGGTCATAACGTTAATAGTTGCACCTAAATCCACCAAGATGTTTGGAATTCGCGTGTCCCCTATGTGAATTGTAATAGTAGGGTTCCCAGGGTCATCATACTTTGCCATAGGGGCCTTCCCCATTATTAATTATGAAAGCTTTCCTAACACGTAGACAGTGGGGGGATCCCTCGGCCTTCTTCTTGGTTTCTTCACACACAAATCTTTAACCGTATTAGCATAAATGGGCACATCATGGAGGGCCTGTAATAGTGGAATTTTAACATACAAAATTTTCAACTCTCCCACGAGATCAAATCGGGGTTGTTCCACTGTTTTCTGCAATTGTAATCGTTTAGGGTATGGTGGTTCTCTATTCAACTGTGTAGGCTGTGACACATCATGTGTTGCTTCCTGAGTCTTAGTTGCTGCTTTAGTAGGAGTATCAACATCCTCAATAATGGGGCTTCCTGAATTAACCATGTTCTCATAGTGCTAATTTACTCCAATCTCAATCACTAGGGGTGACACATCCTCAGTGATAATAGGCTCCACTACCCTCCCTGATCATAGTTGTATATCATTGCAGGGAATCTGAGTAATGGAATATGCAGGCATGTTGGTAGCCTCAAATTGATGGTCTACTTTATTGTTTGGGTTTGGGTTAGGTTGTGCAGGTAGCTGTGGTCGAAGTGGTGCATTCAAAGGTGTGGAATTTTTTTGGAAAGGGAGCTGTGGTTGTTGATACTACTAATGTTGATACTGTTGAGGAGGGTACTGTTGATACTAAGTCTGGTGATGGGGAAAGTTATTTCCTTAGTAAGAGTTTCTCTAGTTGGAATTCTAAGGAGCTTGGTTCGACTGCTGTGGCCATGGTATCCATGAATTAGGATTCTGAGATGGATGCCACTAGTTGCTGTAATAATGTGAAGGGAACTGTGTATTCATATTGTGCATATTGTTCATTCCATTCATATTATGCAGAAAAAATGCTGGATCTGGATTCATACCTTGGTTTCTAGGCTGCCATGGTTTCTTTTGTGCCATAAAGTATGCTGGCTCTACATCTGGAATAGATGCCTGCATGACTGCTTTGAACTTAGGTAATGATGGACACTCCTTAGTATCATGCTCGAGTTCACATATCCTACATACCTCTGCTTTGTCCAACGGGCATTCCTTCAGTGGATGCTTCTTCCTACATTTAGGACAGAATACCCCAAGTGTAAGATCTTCTACCACTTGTTTCTATTTTTCCCTCATGACATCCAACTCTGAGAAAATGGAGCTCATCATGTCTGTTTTAAAATTCTCCAGTAAGTTGCCTATTTCTGCTCGAGTGGCCCCTCCACTAGCTGACTTCTAAGTCCTAGTGAAGACATCCTGATCTCGATCTTTGTCTCGTTTGCTGGTTCTGGAAGATCCCCTAGAGTACCTTCGACATAATTCAACAATATTTTCAAAAGGTTCCTTTGAGATATCCCCTTTTCCTAGCAGATTCAATATATCAAGGCAATCTTCTCTAATTCCTCTTAGTAAGATAATCTTGAGCACATCCTTGCCAATCTCAGCATGACGAGATCTTTGTAAGTTGTACAGCAACCTTTCCACAAAGTCTTCCAAACTTTCTTCATCCTTCTGAACCATCTTAAACAACTCTTCCTTTCTATATCTAGTTCTGCAATATTCTTGGTACTTAGAAAGAAAGGTGTTTTTCATTTGGTCCCAAGTAGTAACGGTCTCACGACCCAGACTCATGAACTAGCGCAAAGCATTCCCCTTCAAGGTGGCTGGGAATAATTTCATCTTCTGAGCACTAGAGGTGTAATCATAGCTACGATAGAGGATATCAAACTAAAAAAGAAACTCATTAGGATCCTCAGAGGACTTAGCATGAAAATTCGGGAGAACTGATCGTGAGATGTTCTTCATAGGAGTTGCTCCAGGTATCTGGAGGATAGGGAATTCTAATCTAGCCACAGTATTACTAGGATGATTATATTCTCCTTCTTCTTCCCAGTGATTCCCATGTTCATTCTCGCCCTCCTGTTCTCTACCAGCCATGGTTCTGGTCCAAAATCCAACAGCTTCCTTTATGCGTTCCTCCTCTGCTTTAGCTTCTTCTTTTCTTCTCCTCTCTTCTTATCGCCTTCTTTCTTCCTTAGCTATTCGGTGAGTCTCCAACCACACCTCTTTGATAACTTTGGTTCCATTGATATGATAAATCTCCTCTCTCTCTGGTGCACCTACAACGCTTCCCTTATCTTCAGGAGGTTTACTTTCTACAAAAGGAGTTGAAGGTCCCATTGTATTCTCCCCTATGGATGCTGAATGTTCAAGATTGGGAGGAACATAATCTTCCCTACCTGTAGAGTTCTGCAGTGGTCTAGTGGAAGAATCAGCTTTAGCAATTATCTAATCAATGTATGTGTGTCTTCCCTAACTTGCATTACGACCTCGACCTCTTCCGCCTGCAATGTTAGTATTCAAAGGGCGTTCCCAATTTGTTTTTCTTGTATCCATGCATGCTATAAATAATTGAACTTAAATAAAATCAAATGAAACCAACTACTAACTCTATCTATTACCATCCCTGGAAATGGCGCCAAAATGTTGGTCACTCTATATGTCAGTTAATTAAAGCTAACACACAGGATGGTCAATATAAATTGTCAAACCCAGGAAGGTCTTTTATTTCAAAGGCAATAAGAACAATCTATGCATAAACAGATCAAGCAGTTCATTTACTAAGTGCAAATAATTACCCTACCTATATGCTCAGCCAACTCATTCCATAAGAAAACTATTCTAATTCATACATCTAAGAATCCAAAGTGAAACAACCTTCCTTCAGAAATCAACCCAACAAGTTAATGATCTAATAATGAAATGGATTTAGATTACTTTTGCAAGAAGTTAAATCCTATAATTATCAAACTACAACATTCAATCTTTACCAAAATGATCTATCTAGTGGCTACTATAACTCTACCATTATATGTCTAATCTATGAATGCAATTGAAGATACAACAGCAACCAGAATTAAAATACAAGCTTTAACTCTAACTGATAATTACTGGAAATCCTAGAAAGAATAAACAACTGAACGATATTGGAATTGAGCTTGGCTATTACAGCTGATTAAAACACACATGCAATTAAATAAATTATCCTACACAGTCGACTGTCACACCACGCTGTTACGGCTATTCAAGATGCAATCATTATACCAAAAAGAAAAGCTAATATCTGCAACAATTCCACACCACACAATAGAAGTAAAACTAAACTACTCTACCTACCTAAACCGGCTATCTCTGTGAGAAGGTGGGCCCTAGCCTTCTAACAGAGACGCCAAGAGTCACCACAAATTATGACATAGAAATGAAGAACTCTGCTCTCATATTAATGATGGAAAATTGTCAGCCTCAGTGCTCTGTTACAGCTTACACAAAGTGGTAATTGTCCAACCCCAGGCTACGAGAGCCTTCTAGAATTTATACAAGGAAAATACAGTTTCAGATCCACTATATTCGTGTAGCAATGAAGATCTATGATCTTCATGCTACGGAGTTACAGCTAACTGATATAGCCGTATTAAACAAGGCTGTTAATCATGAAGGATGTTGTTGCTCTGATAATTAATGGATCAACAGACTCAGCAACTGGAATGCAACCTGTCTATCGTAGCTAGGCTCTGTTTTAGTGGAATCTGTTACGGTGAGGATCTGTTGCAGCTTGCATGGAAGATGCGCTGTTCCTTGAGATATGAGGAGCTAGCGCCACTTGGCTGATACACCTGTGCTTTAGATTTTGACTAAATGAACTCACAAATGTTAGCATAAACCAAGGGTCGGGATTCATAACCATAGCAATCTTCGGCATAATTAAATGAAACAATAATGACTTATACCTTGTCAGGATTGCTGATTGATTTGGAAAAAGGCATGTATATGGTTTACGAAAGTAAAGTAAAATTTGGCAAAATGATGAAATATGTATGGTTAAAAAGGGAAATTTCTAGGGCCCAACAGTGTTTTCATTTGAAATAATACTGTAAAGAGGATAAACCCTCAGCTTCAAGTTGATATTCGACTCTAGAATGATTGCTGCATCGTCTTGAACTTGTTCTTGTGCTTTTATGGGAAAGACGCTATGTAGTTTTGGAACCTTGAGAGGTCCACAATGTAAACTCTATCGAATTTTGGTTATTCCGTTTAATGTGAAATCAAGAGCCGAGGGTTCACTTTCACTTGTAAGACAATGGCTCATTTTGTATTTAAATGTTTTATTTAAAATAATGGTTGAGAATCATTTGTATAACTATTGGTTTGGTTTCGAACAACAATAGTTGTCTCTGGCCGAAAGTAGTGGGTTGCATAACTGTTGATAGATAGACCTGTACTTCATTATCATTTTTGGAACTCAAGTTTAAAATAATGATTTGGTAAAGTTTGGTCTTCGTATGTTTTGAAATGGCAATGCCACAGGGTTCGATTTTGTTTTAATTAATGAAACCCTACCTTGTAGGTTTCATTGGAAACCTTGATTGTACTTAGAGATTGAACCTGTGAACTGGGCCTTAACTCGTGTCTCTAAAGATTTTGACACTATGTATAAATCTTGTTAGGGTTTGATAGATGATGATATAAACAAAATCATGCTCTCGGCTAAGTAATGTTATTTGATGTCTTGTTTGTATTCTCAGCACAAGAATTAGATAATAAGTTAAATGAAATGTTGTTTAGGGTTTACATAACAGGTCTGCTATTTCTTCAGAAATAATTGTCTATTGTTGTCATGAATGGCTTGATGAGAAGTTTATTAAACTGTGTACTAAATAAATGTTTAGAATCTCTAGTATGTAAGTTCCTAGGGTTTGATTCTATAGTGAAAGTATCTATAATTAATGAGTGAAATCTATATTAAATGTAGATGTGATATTTAGTGATAATGTTTACTTATTATTTGTAAGTAACACTCTGTATAGAGAATAGTTTTGCAGCTGCTATATATTTATAGAATATAAATACTTGAAAACATTGAATTTATAATATTGAGATGCATATTGTTACTATCTGAAATAGATAGAATTGAAATGGAAAATATAGATCTGTGAAAAAATAAAATGTGTTTTTCTTTTATTTAAGAAATAGAGGAAATGCTATACTTCTGTTCATACTATGCTGTACTATTTCCTGCATTTTAACTTATGATTGAAATGAGAGAATTTAATAGAAATACTACTGTGTTTTATCTATCCATTCAAATGGCATTCTGCCTTCATTCATCACTATTAATTTTTACTTTTTTGTACTAGAGTACTATATAGATAACAGTATGGGAAAAATACAGAAAAGAATTTAATCATTTCTTTAAATTACTTAATCATTCTTACAACATATCATCTTTAAGTTAGAAAATGAAATAGTTTCTTCTATATAACTGTAAATAATAATTCTACCATGCAGAAAAAATTTAACTGTAAACAAAAGTAAGAACAGTAGAACCTGGTTAACTGTAGGAGAAACAAACAGCCCAATGAACCTGTTCCACCCAACCTATTCCTGAAGACAACCAAGTTACTTGCCTTAGGACCTCAAGCCTGTTCATTGAACAACTAGGAAGAAGAGTCTGTAGAAGCCTTAGTTCATCAACTTGCAGTAGAATATAGATTACCCAGTCATAAAGACTCAGCAGTCAAAGAGACCTACACCAACACCTCTGGTTTTCCTTCTTAGAATAACTAGCAGACTCACAATTGCACTCTCACATAGCCTCCCTATTCGAATCTCTCAGTGATTACCTGATACACTTGGGGAAATATTTCTACAGAAAATATTGTAGGCACTACCTGCTCAATTCGAATTGCCTTATTTAGGCTGCCTAGGCCTTTTAGTGCTTAATTGGTCATTAATGAGCTGCCTGCTTTCTTCCACCCACCTGGGGGATAATGCGACAATTTAGGGGTAGTTGTCTCATAACCAACAACTAGTGGTGGAGTGCAAATGCTGCCATCTATCCCATGCCTTCTAACAGCTTCCATTCCTCCTAGTGGGTCAGTGAACACTCATTTAACAGTTCCCTTGGGTGTTTGTCTCCTATTTTAATTTATTTAATAATAATAATTAGTAATTACAATCATCCTTGACCGAACTTGGTCATAATTACAAAAATTTGTAATTATAATTTAACATAAAGTCTTTTGCAAATAAATAAATATTCTCAAAATTTGGGTAGGTGACACACCCTCCCTTAAGTCTCAACATCGTCCTCGATGTTGTTTAATCACTCTCTGAGTGTTCCTAAAACAAAGTTGGGTATGCTGCCCGCATACTACTCTCCAACTCCCAGGTTTCCTCTTCTAGGCTAAGGTGCTTCCATTGCACCTTTACCTGCCCAATGGTGCGATTTCGAAGCAGAGTTTCCCTCCTTTCGAGGATACAACCCGATTCCACCTGAAAATCGTCGTCTTGTCCTAGTTGTACATCATTCCAATTTACAACATGAGTAACATCATGTACATACTTATTTAAAAATGATATATGAAAAACATTATGTATCTTTAGATTTGGTGGAAAATCCAGTTGGTATGACACGGGTCCAACCCTTGACAAAATTTTGAGAGGACCACAATACTTGGGTTCCAACTTGGCACAACTTCCCAATTTCAATGAACTCTTTTGCAGTCTTACCTTAAGAAAAACATGTTCACCAACCTGGAACTCTTTATGAGTCTTTTTGAGATCTGATTGACTCTTTGCTTGTCTTGGGCAGCTTTAAGATTTATTTGTACCTGTTTTACAATTAGTTCTAATTCCTACAATAATTCGGGTCCTAAAATAACTCTATTTACTGGGTCATTCCAAGAAACAGGTGTATCACATTTCCTACCATAAAGAATTTCAAAAGGGCTAAGCCTGGCTGATGCATGATAATGGTTATTATATGCAAATTCTGCTAAATGCAAGTAGTCCTCCCACTTACCAGGCTGATCCTTAACATACATCGTAAGCATGTTTTCCAATACCTAATTCACTCTTTCTGTCTGTCCATCAGTTTGTGGATGAAATGTTGTGATGAATTTTAAGGTTGTATTCAACCCTTTAAACAAGGACCTCCAAAAGTTTCTAGTAAACTTAGAATCACGGTCTGAAACTATCACTTTTGGTATCCCATGTAATGGAAAAATCTGTTTCATGAAGATTTCTGCAATGTCTGGAGCCTTATGAGTAGTTTTTACAAGTATAAAGTGTGCTGCTTTGCTGAGTTTATCCACTATCACCATGATGGAGTCATTTTGTTTCTGATTTTTGGGTAGTCCGATAATAAAATCTATGCTTATAATCTCCCATTTCCAGCTTGGTATAGGCAATGGATGTAGCAGTCCAGCCAGATGTTGATGTTCAACCTTCACTTTTTGACAGTCTAAACACTTAGCTATATATTCTGCTACTTCATCCTTCATTTTGGGCCAATAGTACTCTTTCCATAACATAGTGATGGTTTTCTGATAACCTGGATGACCAGAATAATCACTTTTGTGCATCTCATCTAAAATCAGAATTTTTACTTTTGGTATGTTGGGTACATACAATTTGTTTTTGTACAATAACAGTCCATTTTCCTTTAAACTGTAATCTACCATATAATTTTTAGAATTGCTATATGTTGTCTTTCCTTGTAATTTTCTGTATTCTTCATCCATTTCAATCCCTTCAAGGATATGATTTTCTAAATCTATTGAGTATGTACTGATTGCTGAAATAAAATTCAACTTTGCTTTACGACTTAATGCATCAACAATCTTGTTCTCTTTCCCTTTAAAATGTTGAATTTCAAAATCATATTCACTTAGAAAAGTTAGCTATCTAGCTTGTCTAGCATTCAAATTTGTCTGATCTAATAAATATTTCAGTCCCATGTTATCTGTAAACAAGGTAAATTTTCTGCCAATAAGGTGGTGAAGCCACATTTTTAAAGTGTGAATTACTGCTAATAATTCTAGATCATAAGTAGAATAATTCTTCTCATGTATTTTTAGCTTTCTAGACTCGTATGTGACAGCATGTCCCTCTTGTGTTAGGACTCCATCGAGTCCATCATTACACGTATCAGTGCATACTATAAAATCCTTATTAGGATCTACAATCCTCATAATAGGTGCTGTAGTTAGTAATTCCTTTAACTTCTTAAAACTGTCTGAACATTTTTGATCCCATATAAACTTCTTCCCCTTATTCTGTAAGGAGGTTATGGGGTTTGCAATCTTTGAAAAACCATCTATGAATTTTCTATAATATACAGTAATTTCCATAAATGATCGTATATCCGACACATCTGTAGGAACCAACCATTCATTAATAGATTTTATCTTATCGGGGTCAACCAAGATTCCTTCCTTAGAAATTATGTGTCCTAAATACTATATCTTATCCTTGTAAAAGTCACACTTACTAAACTTATCATATAACTGATGATATCTCAGAACTTGTAAAATAATACGCATACGTTCGTCATATTCTTCTTTACTTTTAAAATACATTAGAATGTCATCTATGAACACAATAGCAAACTTATCCAAGAATTTGTGCAGAATATTGTTCATTAAACACATAAATACAGCCGGGGCATTAGTCAATCCAAATGGCATGACTACAAACTCATAATGTCCATATCGAGTTCTAAAGGCTGTTTTAAAAATATCCTCGTCCTTCACACAAACTTGATGATATCCCGACCGTAAATCAATCTTTGAAAATATCATTTCTCCACGCAACTGATCAAATAGATCATCTATGTGGGACAATGGATATTGATTCTTGATTGTCATCTTATTTAGTTTGCGATAATCTATACAAAGCCTTAGAGTGCCATCTTTCTTCTTAACAAATATAACAGGTGCTCCCCAAGGAGACACGCTAGGTCTTATATAGTTTTTATCAATCAGTTCCTTCAACTGCGATTTCAACTCATTCAATTTTAATATATTCATCCTATACGGAGCTTTAGAATTTGGTACCACTCCCAGTATTAACTCGATGGTAAAATCTAGATCTCTCTTAGGGGGTAGTCATGGAATCTCTTTAGGAAAAACATCTTGGAAATCTTTTAGGATAGGTATATCTTCTAGTTTCAGTTTGTCCTCTCTAGTAATTAACTCATCATTCGCTACATTAATTTCAAACATTTGACATCCTTTTCTAACTGCTCTCTTTACTTGCATAGCTGAAATCTGTCTAAGTGATGTCTTTCTTGGAATACCTTTTACTTCTATTGTTTCTCCTTCATCATTTAAACATGTAAAACTTTTCTCATAACAATTCAAAATGACATGATGGGCTTCTAACCAATCCATTCCAATTAAGATATCATAGGATCCTAAAGGTAAAAAATTCAACTTGGTTTGTGTCTTTAACTGATTCATAGATAAAACACAATTTTCAATCAAATTAGATACCTTTCTTTTTGTTCCTGTTGCTAGTCTAACTAACCAGGATTTATTGAATTTTATGTTTTCAAATTAGAACTTTCTACAACATTTGGTGATATATAACTCAGGCTAGCATCTGGATCAATCAAAATAGTAACAGGGTGGTTTTGTAGCATACCTTCAATCTCTACCATAGAGACTTGATGTTTAGCTTGCCTGTTGTGTAGTGCTGCATTAATTATGGGCATCTCTCCTACTAAGTCTCCCACAGTAGGTTCAGTCTGTATGGAATGAATATTGTTAGCTATCTGCTTCCTTTTGGGGCATTCTGAAGCATAATGAGGACCTTGACACTCAAAACATTTGATAGGTGCCTTTTGGTCATTAGTTCTAGTAGCATTGGGAGTATTTCTAGGATCTATAAAATTCTGCTGTTGATTATTTCTGGGATTGTTTCCTTGAAAATTTCAATTCTAAAATTTTTTCTTTTGGAAACCAGAATTTCCACTAAACCTGAAATTTTTCTTTTTCAGTTCAAATTTGTTGGGTTTATGATTTTTCCAGTTAGATATCCCTTCTCTTTTCTGATTAGTATCATAACAGAAATTTGCTTTCCTCATGGCCTCTTCTAAGGTCTTTGGATTGTCATACTCTATTCTATCCTTGATGTTGAAAGGT
The DNA here is from genome assembly GCA_027924585.1 of Larix kaempferi. Classification (NCBI taxonomy): domain Eukaryota; kingdom Viridiplantae; phylum Streptophyta; class Pinopsida; order Pinales; family Pinaceae; genus Larix; species Larix kaempferi. The sequence goes on along the minus strand of BSBM01001095.1, from coordinate 3,658,004 downwards.
AGACAACTCAAGTATCTTTGAATCTTTGGTTTTTCTTCCACGAGGTATGGCACATGCCTCAGCAAATTCAGAAATTTATTGTTCATCTCTTTCATGTTCATAGTTCCCAACTTTAAATCATAGAATTCCTTAGATTTTTCTTCATAGTATTGTTCAGATAAGAATTTATTCTTGAAGTATCTTTTCAAAGTGCTCCAATTCACATCCTTGTCTTTGATGCCCTTCACTCTTTTGATGTCCTACCACCAAATATATGCCTTCCCAATCAAGTTGTATATTGCAATCTTTGCCTTCAATGATTCTAAATAATCAACCACTTATACTATGAAACGAGAACTCGACACAGTTCTCGTTTTTCTCTCTCCTAATTTTAGTAGGTATTTTTAGCTCCGTTTCAAAAAGGGGTGATGCCAGTATCACACATTTTCATTTCGAGGCATTTTTTGGGACCTTTGAATTATCTTTATCGTAAAAAAAATTTAGTTTCTATTTTCAGGTGCGTTTTTAGAAATTTAGCAAAATAGCATACTTTTTTAAGCAATTTATAATGAAAAACATATACATTTTGCAATTTTTTCTATAAAATAAGACATTTTTATGGACAAAATAAGACACTTTTATTGACAAAATTGTAAAAAATTCCAGAAAATATAGACATTTAAAACCATTTTCAATCAATTTTCAGATATGTTTTGTATAAAAATGATACTATTTCATATTATTTTCCGAAAAGTGTTGATTCACATAAATTCAAGAAAAACTATACAAATTATTTGTAAAAAACATATTTCAAACATTATATATAGAAATTTTATTTCTAAAATTAAGTCTAAAAGTCAAAACATTACTAATATATCTTATCAAAATACTGTCAAACTTAACATTTTCTTCAAAACATGAAACTGATCAACACTTTAAGTTATTAGGCACTTTTAGTCTCTTGTAATATTTATTGGAATGAGCATACGTGACACATACATCTATCTTCACATATTTTTGTATTACTTTGTGGTTTACAGTATTTTTCTATTTCATCCATTAATAGAATTTGGGTTTTTTTATATTACTATGTTCTTTGCAATATCTTTTTTTGTATATTTCCCTTTTATATTTCTTCCTTCATTCTATGAAGAAACTAGATCAAACATCTCTTCCCTATACCATTGATTTTTATGAACATGATACATTATAAACAGGGAAAATATATTTAATCAATTGGAACACAGATGTCTAAGTGTTAAGACTCCATAGGAGGCCAAATATTTGTATTTTATCAATATTAAAAAGAAAAATATACGATTATAACAATTGACTATAATCACAATCACATTAGAGAAAACAAATAATTGGTAGAAAGACAAAAAGCCTAGTTCGTGGCTTAAAAATTTAGACATGGAATATATCTATGTAGAAAGGTTGAACACCACAAACTTCACAAGGAGGGTTATCTTAATTGGCAATATAAAATACGCCTTTGCACCATTCTTAAAAAGATATCTAGAAAGATAGAACACTTCCAACTTCACAATGAGGGTTATCTTAATTGCCATTATATGCTTGTCCACCACTCTTATCAATTGTTTCTTCAAATATAATTTTATTAAATTTATTATAAGATATATAACAAAATTCTTAAACTATTGAAAACCTATGTACAAGATTGTGGAAATGAGGTATATATGTTTGTGAAAATATCATAATATTGAGCTAAAGAGATACATATGTACAATAAATATTATTTTTACATCCTTCTCTTGTACATTTTATTGAAGAGAGAGAGTTCTTTTAAACCCAATTTACCATTTCATATATATTGATATTGAAGCACATCCCTTACGTAAAGGAATTTCCATATGTCGTGCAAATTTAATATTCTCATTAGCATATATTTTGTAACATGGGGTGATAACTAGTATACTAATTGAATCTTCATATCTACAGACCATTTAAGCTTGTAGAACACCACTAGTATACTTCTTCTCTTTTATAGAAAGAGAGAACAAATAAAATTAAGCTTGAACAAACTAAAAGGGAAAGAATGCTAGACGAGTAAGTGATGGATGTGAATCTTCAAGAAAATATTAGATTCCTACTCCATGGAGCACGCCTCACCGGTGCACCATCATATTTAAGTTTAGGATGAAAGAAAAATTAAAATTCATTATATCAATTTATATGCATTTATCATCATCCCATCACCTCATATTCTAAATATTTTAAAGGAAACAAAATGCAATTTACCAAGGGTTGATCTTGTTGATTTAAGCATACTCTTGAGCATAAATTAGGGGTAAGGATATCTTTATAATTTAGTTGTGAGAACCCAAATTACAGTTGAAACATCAACTGATGCAGTTATACCCTCAACTTTTATGAAATATCTTAATATAATAATTCAAAATTCATCAATCATCTAAAAAGCAACATAGCATAATAGAAACCCAAAATAGCAATGCATGTGTAGCAGGTTCATGTAAAATGAAACATTTCCTTTATATTAACCGTTTTATGACATTACATGAGAGAGAAAAATAAATACATTAATTCATATGTCATGTTCATGTAAAATGCAATATTACAATCTATGAAAACTAGATTTTTTCCCTACAAACAAAACAACATTAGACAAACAAACAAAAAACTGTTTTTTTTTCTTCACTTCTCATACTAAAGATTTTGGGAAATGAATGATACCAATAGGTATATGGTTGTTCTTTCCTAAACTCTCCGTGATTAGGGAAGAAATGAAAAAAGAAAAACAAAAGTCTCCTAAACTCTATCTAAATTTGCACTTAAAGCATAGGCATTCATCATAAAAAATATATACATGTTATGCTATTGGGTTGAATATGGGAGAAAATATTTCATATACCTATTAATATACTGATGATAATGATTTTATCACTAACACATTGACAAAAATAATTCTCTGTTGTGAACAATAAAAAAAGAAGCTATCATATTACACTATCAAATAAACAAAACAATACTAGGCATCAGTTCAAATTCTATGAATGATTACATTTCATATATCTTAGTAAGTCATTGCGCCACTGTAATATTTAATGATCCTACTAAGTTATATGGTAATTATATCAAAAATTTATGGACACTCATGTCCGGAGACCTGACTACAACCGGGCTTGGTACATGAAGTTTGCATCAAACCTTCCAAAACGAATACCTATAAGTTCTGCTTAGGGAAGTTGAAGATGATTTGGTATTATTACATGCTGCTTATCACTAACATTCAACTCTTCCGAAATTTTCTGCAGTTTGGAAGGTATGTCTTGCAAAGTTGATTTTGCAACTGGAGAAGATGACCTGCTAGGCGCGGCAGAGCAAAGCAGAGCCCTTGGGGGCCCAAGGGCCGCCCTCACGGGCTTGCTCGATGCCGGGCATCGAGCAAGCCCATGAGGGCTGCCCTTGGGCACCCAAGGGCTCTGCTCCGCCGCTCACTTGGGCCGCGCAGAGCAGAGCCCTTGGGTGCCCAAGGGCCGCCCTCATGGGCTTGCTCGATGCCGGGCATCGAGCAAGCCCATGAGGGCGGCCCTTGGGCGCCCAAGGGCTCTGCTCTACGTAACTTGATCTCTGGTTGTATGAAGAGATGGAAATTTATGATGTGAGCGGCTTACAAATTGCATAGAGTTGTGATGTGAGCTCGAGCATGTAGGCGTTGGAAATAGATTAAGATAATTGTGTAGAGATTTCTACGTAGGTGTACAGAGGTATATACACATTCTATGCACATCGTGCAAGGATCTCTTATCAGATTATCAATTACGCAGATAGAAAATGGTGTTACTGTATTTCTTTTTTGATAACTCTCTACCATCAACTCCTACATAAAACACTATCATATACACATAATATGCATAGATCAGTTCACATCAATATTAAAATATTCATCTAAAGAAACCATACCAAGATCGCAAGGATCAATCCCGAAGGCGTTAATAAAATATTAAGGTAACCATATAGAGATCGCCCCACCAGGGCGTTGAACCTTTTAAGATAGCGATGCAGAGATCGCTCCACTACTATGTTGATCATCATAATAGGACAACGATGCAGAGATCGCTATCCAGGGCATTGAACTACAGGGGATTTAGAATACTTTGAGAAATGACGAAGGAATTGACTAATTCCATTTCTGCCGTTGTCTGGTGTACTTTTTCAATTATCACAGATACAACTACAACACAAACAGACATATTCTAAATTAAAAACACCAGAAACATACTATTCATAATGTAAAGAATAGACATAATCCAAAGAATACACATAATCTAAAGAATAGACATAATCCAAACGATCCGAGAATAAGCAGCAGATCCGAGAGACACCATTACCTAGAAGATCGCAGAGGAAACAGTAGACGATCGCATGATCGCAGAGGAAATAGTAGACGATCGCATGATGTCGGGCATAGAGCAAGCTCATGAGGGCGGCCCTTGGGCACCCAAGGGCTCTGCTCTGCCGCTCACTTGGGCGCTCAAGGGCCACCCTCACGGGCTTGCTCAATGCCGAGCATCGAGCAAGCCCGTGAGGGCGACCCTTGGGCGCCCAAGTGAGCAAGCTCGTGAGGGCGGCCCTTGGGCACCCAAGGGCTCTGCTCTGCCGCTCACTTGGGCGCCCAAGGGCCTCCCTCACGGGCTTGCTCGATGCCGGGCATCGAGCAAGCCCGCGAGGGCGGCCCTTGGGCACCCAAGTGAGCGGCAAGTGATTCTCTACTTTGCCGCTCACTTGGGCGCCAAAGGGCCGCCCTCACGGGCTTGCTCGATGCCTGACATCGAGCAAGCCCATGAGGGCGGCCCTTGAGTGCCCAGATGAGAGAATGAGTGAGCAGTTAAGTTGTTAAAATCTCAACATAGTTAGGGAACACCATACCAAACCAATGGACAATCGATTTGATTTTGATAACAGTGAGCAGGCTTTCGACACAGTCATAGATGAGATCCATCTTGAGCTTATTGTTTATAGATACACCTGTAATTGAGAAATGGGATCAAACTTCTATCATCGGGGCTTCTTATTGTTGAACTCTGTTACCGGTCATTTGAACTCTGAGTCTGCTCAATTCTATGCGAAGGGACAATACCGATTATTTTTTTCAACACAGACAATACAGATTATTTTTTTCAACACAGACAATACCGATTATGCATTTTATAAAAGTCTTGTCCTGAAAGGAATACATGTATTGTCTTGAAATGATAATCCCCATGTGTATTTATAGAGAATTAACTTCAAAAAGGTAATTTTATTTGAAAAGTAAATATGGATTTTATAATCTTTAAGTTTTGTCTTATTGTAAATTTAAGAAAATGCATTTTATATCACCAAAGGTCTCCAAACGGTTTGCTTGATAAAAGTCTTGTCCTGAAAGGAATACATATATTGTCTTGAAATGATAATCCCATTTGCATTTATAGAGAATTAACTTCAAAAAATGTAATTTTGTTTGAAAAGTAAATATGGATTTTATAATCTTTAAGTTTTGTCTTATTGTAAATTTAAGAAAATGCAATTTTTAATGGATGAACATTTTAAAAATAAAGTCTATTGAATGTGTATTTTTTAATTTATAAGTAAGCTACTATTTTATTTTTTTTGTATTAGATTTTTTCTTTACATATATTTTTTGTATCGAATCATATTCATATTTGTATTTGTACTAGAATTATGATACTATTCTGTATTCGTACTCGAATTATAATACTATGATTGATTACTAATTATGATACTATTCTGTATTTGTACGAATTATAATATAACTATTAAGCATAGTATTATAATATTATGATTGATTACTTATTATAATGTTATGCACATGACCATTTTGATCCGTCTTATTTTTAAGAAATCCGAAATATCCAATTGAACAGTTACAACAAATACATGAAATATCTAAATGAGAGAAGCCGGGTTTGAAGAAATCTAAACACATGACCATTTTTATCCAGCATGTGTTTTTCTTTTTAAGAAATCCGCATTCTCGAGAGATCACCCATATTTTGAGAATAAAAACACTCTTTGATGGAAATTTACAAATTATCTGTCGGATTCCATCTCGCTAGAAAAAGCTGATAAAGCTAAATAGTTTAAATCTTTGCAGCTAAGCGCCAAGGAAACAAGGCTAAGTGCCCGAGGCACCTCCAGGAAATGGAAACAAATTGGCATTTTAGCAAAAAAGTTCCAAATGCAAGAGTCGAGTTGGTAAAACTAAATGCACAAGTAACATAATTCAATGGGAGACTCGAAGTTCAAATTCCGGTAACAGAGTTCAACAATAAGCAGCCCCGATGACAGAAGTCCGATCCCATTGATTACAGGTGTATCTATGTATTTAAAGATACACCTATATCCCAGAGTTCAACAATAAGTAGCCCCGGTAACAGAGATCCATGTCGGGCATCGCGCAGCCCCGTGAGGGCGGCCCTTGGGCGCCTAGATGAGCGAATGAGTCTGGCCAGAGGAGCACGGAGGAGGGGGAGGAGGGAGGTGTAGCGGGAGGAGGGGGCATTTCCACTTCATTTTTAAGAAGTTTGGCACGATTACAAATTTAAAAAGCATTGTAATACTGTAAACAAAATGTTGGAATTAATATATGCTTCATTTCTAAGAAGTTTGACACGATTACAAATTTAAAAAGCATTTTAATATTGTAATGATCTAGTATCGCACATCCCATGAGGGCAGCCCTTGGGTGCCCAAGTGAGGGAATGAGTGTAAAACATAAGTTGGGCACACAAAAGAAAATCCTAACTTTAAATTTACATACATATATAATATGTAAAACATAAGTTGGGGACAAAAAAAATGTTGGAATTAATATATGTTTCATTTTTAAACTTGTAATGTTGGAAACAATAATTTTGATTAACTATAAAATTTAGTATTTTAAGTATTTTTAATTGATAATTTTCTTGTCATTTCAAATATTATATTTAAAATTTATAAAAATATAAAATGAGTTTTATCCTCTAAATAAGTTTTAAACTCTAAATAAGTTTTTGAATATTTATATGAATTATTTGTTCTTGTATGGTCTAATATATTATTTAATTATGAATCGCATCATAATTTCTTTGTTTTTTTTGTTAGAGTGGTGAAAATATGCAACTTTAAAAAAAGTTGTAATTTATCTCTTGAAGAATTTTTTTTTTTTCCAATTTAGGGGTTGATTTTAAAAATTTTGTAAACAAGAGTATGGGATGTTCGGGCCATGGCTCCATTTTTCGCCAAAAAAAAAATTCGTGTATACTGGTATCAACACTTTTCTATTTGGGGGGTGTTTTTAGTGTTTTTTTTGCAAAAATCATCGTTTTTATGTCTAGAGTTCTCGTTTTATAGTATAAGTGGTTAATCATAAATTTGGAAATACTTCTTCATGCTGGACAACCATGCTTTTTTTGTCTCTCCTTTCTCAGTTTCACCATTAAAGGTTGGGGGTTTGATTTTCTTGAACTCCCCATAAATTTGTTCATACTGTTTGTGACATTTTCTTTTGGGTTTGTAGTCTTGTTTGCTACTACCACTTGAATAATTGCATTTCTTTTTGCGTTTTTCATGGGAAGCCTTTGATGATGATGAAATGTTGTTTGTATCATTAGTTTTCATTTTCTTACCCCTGTCTCGATGAGGTAATTCTTCAATCTTGGAGGCATTTTCAATTTCTCTGTCCTGTTCATCAATTGGGTGCCCAAGTGAGCAAGCTCGTGAGGGCGGCCCTTGGGCGCCCAAGTGAGCGGAAAGTGATTCTCTGCTTTGCCGCTCACTTGGGCGCCCAAGGGCTGCCCTCATGGGCTTGCTCGATGCCCGGCATCGAGCAAGCCCGTGAGGGCGGCCCTTGAGCGCCCAGATGAGCGAATGAGTGAGCAGTTAAGTTGTTAAAATCTCAACACAGTTAGGGAACACCATACCAAACCAATGGACAATCGATTTGATTTTGATAACAGTGAGCAGGCTTTCGACATAGTCAGAGATGAGATCCATCTTGAGTTTATTGTTTATAGATACACCTGTAATTGAGAAATGGGATCAAACTTCTATCATCGGGGCTGCATATTGTTGAACTCTATTACCGGTCATTTGAACTCTGAGTCTGCTCAATTCTATGCGAAGGGACAATACCGATTATTTTTTTCAACACAGACAATACAGATTAATTTTTTCAACACAGACAATACCGATTATGCATTTTATAAAAGTCTTGTCCTGAAAGGAATACATGTATTGTCTGGAAATGATAATCCCCATGTGCATTTATAGAGAATTAACTTCAAAAAAGTAATTTTATTTGAAAAGTAAATATGGATTTTATAATCTTTAAGTTTTGTCTTATTGTAAATTTAAGAAAATGCATTTTATATCACCAAAGGTCTCCAAACAGTTTGCTTGATAAAAGTCTTGTCTTGAAAGGAATACATATATTGTCTTGAAATGATAATCCCATGTGCATTTATAGAGAATTAACCTCAAAAAATGTAATTTTATTTGAAAAGTAAATATGGATTTTATAATCTTTAAGTTTTGTCTTATTGTAAATTTAAGAAAATGCAATTTTTAATGGATGAACATGTTAAAAATAAAGTCTATTGAATGTGTATTTTTAAATTTATAAGTAAGCTACTATTTTATTTTTTTTGTATTAGATTTTTTCTTTACATATATTTTTTGTATCGAATCATATTCATATTTGTATTTGTACTAGAATTATGATACTATTCCGTATTCGTACTCGAATTATAATACTATGATTGATTACTAATTATGATACTATTCTGTATTTGTACGAATTATAATATAACTATTAATCATAGTATTATAATATTATGATTGATTACTTATTATAATGTTATGCACATGACCATTTTGATCCTTCTTATTTTTAAGAAATCCGAAATATCCAATTGAACAGTTACAACAAATACATGAAATATCTAAATGAGAGAAGCCGGGTTTGAAGAAATCTAAACACATGACCATTTTTATCCAGCATGTGTTTTTCTTTTTAAGAAATCCGCATTCTCGAGAGATCACCCATATTTTGAGAATAAAAACACTCTTTGATGGAAATTTACAAATTATCTGTCGGATTCCATCTCGCTAGAAAAAACTGATAAAGCTAAATAGTTTAAATCTTTGCAGCTAAGCGCCAAGGAAACAAGGCTAAGCGCCCGAGGCACCTCCAGGAAACGGAAACAAATTGGCATTTTAGCAAAACAAAATCCAAATGCCAGAGTCGAGTTGGTAAAACTAAATGCACAAGTAACATAATTCAATGGGAGACTCGAAGTTCAAATTCCGGTAACAGAGTTCAACAATAATCAGCCCCGATGACAGAAGTCCGATCCCATTGATTACAGGTGTATCTATGTATTTAAAGATACGCCTATATCCCAGAGTTCAACAATAAGTAGCCCCGGTAACAGAGATCCATGTCGGGCATCGCACAACCCCGTGAGGGCAGCCCTTGGGCGCCTAGATGAGCGAATGAGTCTGGCCAGAGGAGCACGAAGGAGGGGGAGGAGGGAGGTGCAACGGGAGGAGGGGGCATTTCCACTTCATTTCTAAGAAGTTTGGCACAATTACAAATTTAAAAAGCATTGTAATACTGTAAACAAAATGTTGGAATTAATATATGCTTCATTTCTAAGAAGTTTGACACGACTACAAATTTAAAAAGCATTTTAATATTGTAATGATCTAGCATCGCACATCCCATGAGGGCAGCCCTTGGGTGCCCAAGTGAGGGAATGAGTGTAAAACATAAGTTGGGCACACAAAAGAAAATCCTAACTTTAAATTTACATACATATATAATATGTAAAACATAAGTTGGGGACAAAAAAAATGTTGGAATTAATATATGTTTCATTTTTAAACTTGTAATGTCAGAAACAATAATTTTGATTAACTATAAAATTTAGTATTTTAAGTATTTTTAATTGATAATTTTCTTGTCATTTCAAATCTTATATTTAAAATTTATAAAAATATAAAATGAGTTTTATCCTCTAAATAAGTTTTAAACTCTAAATAAGTTTTTGAATATTTATATGAATTATTTGTTCTTGTATGGTCTAATATATTATTTATTTATGAATCGCATCATAATTTCTTTGTTTTTTTTTGTTAGAGTGGTGAAATTATTGATGATTTTTTTTTTTTTTGTTTAATATGCAACTTTAAAAAAAGTTGTAATTTATCTCTTGAAGAATTTTTTTTTTTTCCAATTTAGGGGTTGATTTTAAAATTTTTGTAAACAAGAGTATGGGATGTTTGGGCCATGGCTCCATTTTTCGCCAAAAAAAAATTCGTGTATACTGGTATCAACACTTTTCTATTTGGGGTGTGTTTTTAGTGTTTTTTTTGCAAAAATCATCGTTTTTATGTCTAGAGTTCTCATTCATAGTATTAAGTTCTCGTTTCATAGTATAAGTGGTTAATCATAAATTTGGAAATACTTCTTCATGCTGGAGAACCATGATTTTGTTGTCTCTCCTTTCTCAGTTTCACCATTAAAGGTTGGGGGTTTGATTTTCTTGAACTCCCCATAAATTTGTTCATACTGTTTGTGACTTTTTCTTTTGGGTTTGTAGTCTTGTTTGCTACTACCACTTGAATAATTGCGTTTCTTTTTGCGTTTTTCATGGGCAGCCTTTGATGATGTTGAAATGTTGTTTGTATCATTAGTTTTCATTTTCTTACCCCTGCCTCGATGAGGTAATTCTTCAATCTTGGAGGCATTTTCAATTTCTCTGTCATGTTCATCAATTGGGTGCCCAAGTGAGTAAGCTCGTGAGGGCAGCCCTTGGGCGCCCAAGTGCTCTGCTCTGCCATTCACTTGGGCGCCCAAGGGACGCCCTTGGGTGCCCAAGTGAGCGGCAAGTGATTCTCTACTTTGCCGCTCACTTGGGCGCCCAAGGGCTGCCCTCACGGGCTTGCTCGATGCCCGGCATCGAGCAAGCCCGTGAGGGCGGCCCTTGAGCGCCCAGATGAGCGAATGAGTGAGCAGTTAAGTTGTTAAAATCTCAACACAGTTAGGGAACACCATACCAAACCAATGGACAATCGATTTGATTTTGATAACAGTGAGCAGGCTTTCGACACAGTCATAGATGAGATCCATCTTGAGCTTATTGTTTATAGATACACCTGTAATTGAGAAATGGGATCAAACTTCTATCATCGGGGCTGCTTATTGTTGAACTCTGTTACCGGTCATTTGAACTCTGAGTTTGCTCAATTCTATGCGAAGGGACAATACCGATTATTTTTTTCAACACAGACAATACGGATTATTTTTTTCAACACAGACAATACCGATTATGCATTTTATAAAAGTCTTGTCCTGAAAGGAATACATGTATTGTCTTGAAATGATAATCCCCATGTGCATTTATAGAGAATTAACTTCAAAAAAGTAATTTTATTTGAAAAGTAAATATGGATTTTATAATCTTTAAGTTTTGTCTTATTGTAAATTTAAGAAAAGCATTTTATATCACCAAAGGTCTCCAAATGGTTTGCTTGATAAAAGTCTTGTCCTGAAAGGAATACATATTTTGTCTTGAAATGATAATCCCATGTGCATTTATAGAGAATTAGCTTCAAAAAATGTAATTTTATTTGAAAAGTAAATATGGATTTTATAATCTTTAAGTTTTGTCTTATTGTAAATTTAAGAAAATGCAATTTTTAATGGATGAACATTTTAAAAATAAAGTCTATTGAATGTGTATTTTTTAATTTATAAGTAAGCTACTATTTTATTTTTTTTGTATTAGATTTTTTCTTTACATATATTTTTTGTATCGAATCATATTCATATTTTTATTTTTACTAGAATTATGATACTATTCTGTATTCGTACTCGAATTATAATACTATGATTGATTACTAATTATGATACTATTCTGTATTTGTACGAATTATAATATAACTATTAATCATAGTATTATAATATTATGATTGATTACTTATTATAATGTTATGCACATGACCATTTTGATCCTTCTTATTTTTAAGAAATCCGAAATATCCAATTGAACAATTACAACAAATACATGAAATATCTAAATGAGAGAAGCCGGGTTTGAAGAAATCTAAACACATGACCATTTTTATCCAGCATGTGTTTTTCTTTTTAAGAAATCCGCATTCTCGAGAGATCACCCATATTTTGAGAATAAAAACACTCTTTGATGGAAATTTACAAATTATCTGTCGGATTCCATCTTGCTAGAAAAAGCTTATAAAGCTAAATAGTTTAAATCTTTGCAGCTAAGCGCCAAGAAAATAAGGCTAAGCGCCCGAGGCACCTCCAGGAAACGGAAACAAATTGGCATTTTAGCAAAACAAAATCCAAATGCAAGAGTCGAGTTGGTAAAACTAAATGCACAAGTAACATAATTCAATGGGAGACTCGAAGTTCAAATTCCGGTAACAGAGTTCAACAATAAGCAGCCCCGATGACAGAAGTCCGATCCCATTGATTACAGGTGTATCTATGTATTTAAAGATACACCTATATCCCAGAGTTCAACAATAAGTAGCCCCGGTAACAAAGATCCATGTCGGGCATCACGTAGCCTCGTGAGGGCAGCCCTTGGGCGCCTAGATGAGTGAATGAGTCTGGACAGAGGAGCACGGAGGAGGGGGAGGAGGGAGGTGCAGCGGGAGGAGGGGGCATTTCCACTTCATTTCTAAGAAGTTTGGAACAACTACAAATTTAAAAAGCATTGTAATACTGTAAACAAAATGTTGGAATTAATATATGTTCATTTCTAAGAAGTTTGACACGATTACAAATTTAAAAAGCATTTTAATATTGTAATGATCTAGCATCGCACATCCCATGAGGGCAGCCCTTGGGTGCCCAAGTGAGGGAATGAGTGTAAAACATAAGTTGGGCACACAAAAGAAAATCCTAACTTTAAATTTACATACATATATAATATGTAAAACATAAGTTGGGGACAAAAAAAATGTTGGAATTAATATATGTTTCATTTTTAAACTTGTAATGTCGGAAACAATAATTTTGATTAACTATAAAATTTAGTATTTTAAGTATTTTTAATTGATAATTTTCTTGTCATTTCAAATCTTATATTTAAAATTTATAAAAATATAAAATGAGTTTTATCCTCTAAATAAGTTTTAAACTCTAAATAAGTTTTTGAATATTTATATGAATTATTTGTTCTTGTATGGTCTAATATATTATTGAATTATGAATCGCATCATAATTTCTTTGTTTTTTTTTGTTAGAGTGGTGAAATTATTTATGATTTTTGTTTTGTTTGTTTAATATGCAACTTTAAAAAAAGTTGTAATTTATCTCTTGAAGAAATTTTTTTTTTCCAATTTAGGGGTTGATTTTAAAATTTTTGTAAACAAGAGTATGGGATGTTTGGGCCATGGCTCCATTTTTCGCCAAAAAAAAAATTCGTGTATACTTGTATCAACACTTTTCTATTTGGGGGGTGTTTTTAGTGTTTTTTTTGCAAAAATCATCGTTTTTATGTCTAGAGTTCTCGTTCATAGTATAAAGTTCTCGTTTCATAGTATAAGTGGTTAATCATAAATTTGGAAATACTTCTTCATGCTGGACAACCATGCTTTTGTTGTCTCTCCTTTCTCAGTTTCACCATTAAAGGTTGGGGGTTTGATTTTCTTGAACTCCCCATAATTTTGTTCATACGGTTTGTGAATTTTTCTTTTGGGTTTGTAGTCTTGTTTGCTACCACCACTTGAATAATTGCGTTTCTTTTTGCGTTTTTCATGGGCAGCCTTTGATGATGTTGAAATGTTGTTTGTATCATTAGTTTTCATTTTCTTACCCCTGTCTCGATGAGGTAATTCTTCAATCTTGGAGGTATTTTCAATTTCTCTGTCCTGTTCATCAATTGGGCACTGTACGAACAGTACTTGGTTAAGTTCCTCTTGTGCTTTCATAATTTTCTCATTGTCTTGTTTTACAGATTTGATTTATGCTTTTAATTCTTGAAATGCATGTAACAATTATGATGAATTGTCATTTAATTTGCCATGGAATTCTTCTTCATAATGTTGTCCCGTGTTATGACTGTTGGGTGGAAATGTATTCTTCATATGTTCAGCTGATCCTTCCATACCTGTAGCTTAAAAACAATTTCTGTATAACACAAATAGTTTAAATTTGTATTAGTGAATTTTCTACTATAATAAATGTTTCTGTTGCGTGTTCTTTGGACCTTTTCAGGCCTAGAGTTTGAACGTGAGCTCTGATACCACATGTAACATCCCGTAAATACCGAAAAAATTAAAATTTTTAAATAGCAATGATTAATGAATTTGTTAATGTGGAACATATAAAAATAGTTAAATCTCTTAACTAAAATAATTAATAAGATGACATGTCGAATGTCTCATAATAAAAATATGATGTATTTGTATTTGCTATTTCCTATTTAAATGGATGCTAATCATTTTAATGAAAGACATTTTATGATTGTAACACAAGATTACAAGTTTCAGATATGTTTAAGTTCTAAAAGTAACTACATGCTGTACATAGGTTTGTATCATTATAATTGTCTTGATAATGTGCTGACAGTTTGTTTGTATGATGACGAAGGGGTCCTACAAGGTACCCTAGGGTTTACTTAGCTATGTTTAGCTAAGGCATTTGAATCCTATTTCCATGTGTAGAACGCAGGTAAGAAATTCTACGACAAAATATGAGTTAAGAGTACACGTGTCTTTCAACTCATCGTCAATATAATATGAAAATACTAAGTACTTCCTTGCGAAAACAGTTACTGAAGGTATGGATATTTTGGTTCCAATTCTAGTTTACGTGCTGGCTTACAACTCTTCAGTGTTATTAAATCATGTCGTCAATTTTTTTTTACATTATTATAACTATTGTCTATGAAAAATCATCTTAAAATAAGTATTATTATTAACGTCAAGTGTTGATACCAATGTTCAATTGTAACTCTATTTGAAAGCTTGTGGGAATAGTGTTTATAGTATTTCAAATTGAACTATCATTATAATTTTGCATCAACAGAACTTAGACTATTCTAAAGTCTCACATTTATCATTTGATTAACAATATATGAAATATATAGTGCTTATTGTGCTTATGCTATGAACTTAGTATTATAGGGTGTATCAACACCACTTGAACTATACCTGTGGTATCACATTTATCATTAGACTTTGCAATACATGGCTAACATATGAAATATGTTGTGAATATGGTGCTTATGCTATGAATTAACATTATATCGTGCATGTAAACTATAAATCTAACATTGCAATGATTATAATGTTGACATGGTATTAAAGCTCGGTACTTGGTATGCTTTCCAAACTAGCGATGACAAGTCCTAGCATTTATGTCACCTATCTGTTATATGAAGTGGAAAACTCGGTTGGATGGTCTCCACATAATTGAGTTTGTAATAAGCACCTTATATTACTGAGCTGTGCCATGCACTAGCCCTCAGTGCGCTGATTTGGAAACATGGTAGATGTAGCAATCAATGCAGTATTAATTGCAATGGTCGCTTGAATATCAATGTGCTTGACTGGAAGCTAATACACCATTGATCTTCATAAGATCTAGGGTTGAGAAAGAAACCCTAGTCTTGCGTTGGTAAGTAACGAGAATTGGTTTTCTGGCATTCATTTTCGTGTTTAGTGGTAAGGTATGAGAGTCGAACGGGTTGCTGCAATGTAAGGTTTAGAGTTTGCTGTGAGGAGGACTCCTTCCTCATTTTTGAACCTTAGACCTGTGAGAGAGAGTTTATATGTTACAGGATTATGCTCTTGTGCAATAGAGCCACGATACAGCCATGGTAGTTATGTGTGGTAATTCTGTCAGTTGTTGAATGTAATTTGAACTAGGGTTCG
Source organism: Larix kaempferi (assembly GCA_027924585.1). Classification (NCBI taxonomy): domain Eukaryota; kingdom Viridiplantae; phylum Streptophyta; class Pinopsida; order Pinales; family Pinaceae; genus Larix; species Larix kaempferi. The sequence continues at coordinate 3,642,089 of BSBM01001095.1, read as the reverse complement.
ATTCTCCAATTTATGAAATTGTCTTCTGAGTTTTGAATTCGTATTTGCTGCAAAATCCATCAAGCTTCGTCGTTTTGTTAATGTGGGGTGTCTAAGCCCAGGAGATTCAACGCTAAGGTAGGTTTTTCGTTGATAGTGGTAATAATACTGCACTTTAAGTTATTCCTGCGTTTTTTGTGTTTTAACCTTTTATAAACTGTCACTGGTAGGTACCACTTCTTTGGAAGGTTTCTATGCATAAGATTTGGAATGGGGATGTTGCAACTACTTCTTGGTAAGCCTTAGTGGTTCTTGAAACCTCATAGGTACCTTTGGCATGGTTTAGTTGGTGATTACTGTGTGATGAGAGTTGGAAATATTCGACCCTATTCGGGTAATGGCTGAGTTTAGTGTTTTTATTTGATACAATACTGTAAAGAGGATAAACCCTCAGTTTCAAGTTGATATTCGGCTCTGTAATGATTGCTGTGTCATCTTGAACTTGTTCTTATGCTTTTAAGGGAAAGACCCTATGTAGTTTTGGAGCCTTGAGAGGTCCGCAATGTAAACTCTATTGAATTTTGGTTATTTTGTTGAATGTGAAATCAAGAGTTGAGGGTTCACTTGCACTTGCAAGATAATGGCTCGTTTTATATTTAAATGTTTTGTTTAAAATAATGGTTGAGAATCATTTGTATAATTGTTGGTTTGATTTCGAACAATAATAGTTGTCCCTAGCCGAAAGTAGTGGGTTGCATAATTGTTGATAGATAGACCTATACTTCGTTATTGTTTTTGGAACTCAAATTTTAAATAATGATTTGGTAAAGTTTGGTCTTTGTATGTTTTGAAATGGAAATGCCACAGGGTTTGATTTTGTTTTAATTAATGAAACCCTACCCTGTAGGTTTCGTTGGCAACCTTGATTGTACTTAGAGATTGAACCCGTGAACTGGGCCTTAACTCGTGTCTCTAAAGATTTTAACACTATGTATAAATCTTGTTAGGGTTTGATAGATGATGATATAAACAAAATCATGCTCTCGGCTAAGTAATGTTATTTGATGTCTTGTTCATATTCTCAGCACGAGAATTAGATAGTAAGTTAAATGAAATGTTGTTTAGGGTTTAGATAATAGGTATGTTGTTTCTTCATAAATAATTGTCTATTGTTGCCATGAATGGCTTGATGAGAAGTTTATTGAACTGTGTACTAAATAAATGTTTAGAATCTCTAGTATGTAAATTTCTAGGGTTTGATTCTATAGTGAAAGTATCTATAATTAATGAGTGAAATCTATATTAAATGTAGATGTGATATTTAGTGGTAATGTTTACTTATTATTTGTAAGTAACACTCTGTATAGAGAATAGTTTTGCAGCTACTATATATTTCTAGAATATAAATGCTTGAAAACATTGAATGTATAATATTGAGATGCATATTGCTTTTTTTTTTTTTTGTAAATGAAAGGACATCATATTAACTGAAGAAAACAGAGATACATAGCTGCTTATAGCAGAACCGAGTTTCAGATCTTAACCCCCAAACCCAATGTCTGTACCAGCAATACATAGCCGGATAAAGCATGCCTGAGTCTTAACCACTAACCCCATAACCAAAGTCTAGATATAGGAAATACATATTGCACAGGCTACACCCTAAGGCTGAACCATCCATTGAGAACTCAAAATTACAGACACATGCCAAAAAACTGAACTGACCCCTATCATTGACAATCCATTTGCTAACTAAAAGCTGAACTACAAATAATAAAAACATGAAATGAGAACCTTTAAACAGGTTGTCAAACCTAGGTTCCATCAGAAGCCCTAGTCGAGGAGCCGCTCGCGTTTATATTATGGGCTTGAGTGACCACCTCCAACAGCTAGGGAGAAGTAGTAGCAGTGAACGCAACAACCGTTGGCTGGTGCTCATCCTTCCTGGGAGTCTTGCTGGAAGGAATCCAATTTCCATTGGCATCCAAACCAGGATAGTGAAATGAAAGGCCAAGCTTTTTTGCAATTGCATCAATCTTGTAATGCATAAGCCTATTATCCGCATTGTCGGCCTTCCATGCCTTAATCGGCTCCTCATCCCATTTCCTCTTCAGGTTCCCCTCCATTAGTACATTGACCAAGAGTTTCTTGGTAACCCAATATGTCATTACCATCCTATCATACGCCGAGGCGCGACCCACCATAGAGCTTGGATTTGTAACCCAATCTTCAACTGTGCTTCGAACTTCCGCTATAGGCATAGCCTTAACATCTTTTGAAATCTTTTCCTCCATTACCTCAATGTCTACCCTTGTGGAATTAGGAATGAGATCTCAGAAGAAAACTGCGTCAATTTGTGCCCACAATTGGGCTCTTGTGACCCTCCTCCCCCCTCCTCATTTTCCTGAGACCTTATCCTTTCCTTTCAAAGCCGCACCAATCAAAGCCGAACTAGAAAGAGCTGCAGACCCTCATTTTGGGGCCATGCCATAACACAAGACTGATAGCAGAAAAAACTCAGGAGGCCGTAATTGGTCGAAACCACACTGAAACAGAGGACTCAAAGCAGGATTCACAAAGACACAACTAGTACTATCAACTACCTTGGAGCAGGAATGAAACCAACGTAGGATGGGGCTCAAATAAAAGGGGCGTCTTCTAATGATGAGACAGTCGATACCATAAATGGCCAAGCATTTCGAAGAACTAACCAGGCTCAGATACGTACCATCGCCATAAACCAAATTAATTGCCACCATCATGCGAACAGACGGAGATCGCATCAAATCTTCTATCACGATTACAAAACACCTTAAGACGTACCACCCTCGCAGTCCCATAGTGATTAATCTATCGGTTATATCCTTTTCTGAGGTTAACCTCCCCATCATCCAAGCGTCATGGATGAAACCTTTGAATGACCTCTATACTGTCCTCGAGGGGCGATCTGTCCTTCGTTCTCCACCTGTCCTCCTCTCATGTCCTTCTCTGCTAGTTGTAGGCACCTCGGGGCCCAGGATTCATTGCAGAAACCGTCTATGCATCCCACCACGTGGCCTCTTCTCCTATCCACCCCAATTTTAGCCATGTAATTAGCCACTTTATTGGCTTCGCGCCTGACATGGAGAGAGGACAGCTAATTTTTAGATTGAAGAAGGTGGCGAAGAGTCTCCAGATGGTGTGAGAGCCTCCAGCTAGACGTAACATGCTCTGTCGATTTACCATGCACAAGGCCTTTAGCCATTTGGATGATGATATGCGAGTCTCCCTCGATAATGGCTAGGAAGAATCTTTCTTGGATAATTATCTTTAGACCAATGATAAGCCCGTCAAGCTCTGTCGAATTATTTGTGTCATGGCCTAGGTGTCCAAAAAAGACAAGCAGAACCTCTCCCTTCTCATTTCTACATACCCCCCAAAAACCAGCAGGCCCCGGGTTGACACGCGACACCCCATCAAAATTAATTTTAATGAATAATGGTAGAGGGGGGGACTAGGACTTAGGACTAGATTGTTTGCAAAGTTTATCTTTTCTGCGGAGCCCAAGTAAATCCTCCTTGCCTAGATCCCAACCATTAGCAATGAGCATTTCTCCCTCCGTAAGGTTTTTGTCCTCATCAATCCATTGGCGACTCCTAACTGTTTATTGGATGTTGCATACTAGCGTAGTCCAGACCACCTCCTTATTCCAAATTTTATCCTGAAAAGTCCTTCCATTTCTTTCCTTCCATATGTTCCAACAAAGCATGCCAGGGAACATTTTCCAGATGAAAGCAATAATGGGATTATTAAATGCTTTAGCATCCCAATTCCTTAGAGAGAGTCCTAGTTGACCATGAGCCCGGTCACTTCTTCGAAAAACCATGGCTCCTTTGTCCCAGAGGAATGAGGAAAACTCACATTCGTCCAGAAGATGGCCCAGAGTTTCCTCACTATTTCTGCAAAGCGAGCAACATGATGGTCCTTGGATACCTCTTTTCTTAAGATTTCCCCCCATTAGGACTCTTTGCCATATGACCAACCAAAAAAAGATTGTTGTTTTTGGCCAGGGGTTCATCTTCCAAATCTTAGCCCAATAACTATCACCATCCTCTACTCGATTCGTGTGGAGGTGATAGGCCTCCCTAATGCTGAAAACACCTTTCTACCTGTAACCCCAACAGAACTTATCAGGGCCTGTCCTGATTCGAATATATCATTCTTGAAGAATTTCTCCAAAAGCTTGACCATCCCTGATATTAGTAAGATCATTCCACCAATCTTGGTCCATCCAATTCCTACTAAAATTCCTAGGTATATTAGACCAATAATGATAGACCTTCGATTTTCCTTCCATCATAGCTTTGTTTCTGAGATCCTACCACTATTGATCACTCCCCAATTTTGGGAATTGATTCCACAAATCATCCCAAAAGTTGGTTATCTCCCCATCTCCGATTTCCCAGAAGCTATGATCCTGCACCATTTTCCTTCCTGCAGAGATTTCCTCCAAATGTGGGAGCCTTTGATATCTGTATTGAAATGAATTAATTCGTTAGGGGGCTCGGTCCTAGCATACTTGATTTGCCACAGTTTTTCCCAGGGCTCATTACTATGATTGCACCAGCACCACCACAACTTTGCACCTTGGAAGTCACTAACAACTTCTGGATTGTGAATTCCCAATCCTCCCTTGTCCTTTGGTTGGCAAAGGACATCCCATAGAATCAAGGAAAACTTAGACTTGGATGCCCACCCTCCCCATAATAAATTGCACTGAATACCTTTGATTTCATGAAGGATAGACTTAGGAGCCGACAAAAGAGAAAAGAGATAGATAGGCATGGCTTGAAGAACAGATTTAACCAAAATGAGCCTGCTGGGGAAGTTAAGTGGTCTATTGATCCAATTCTGCAATCTGTTCTTTACTCGATTTAGAATATCTTGCCAAGAAATCCCTCTAAGGGAGCTGTCAAAGAGAGGCACACCCAAAAATTTAGTGGGAAGGGTACCTTTAGAAAGTTGATAATGCAAAGGATATTACGTTGAATAACACTGGGAGTGTTAAAAAAGAACACTTGAGACTTATCTGGATTGACTTCAAGCCCCGATGCCTTAGCAAAAAGATTTAGACTTTTTTTAAAGGCATGGGATTCTTGGACTGAAGGGTTACCCATAAGCATGGTGTCATCAACAAATTGTTGGTGTGTCTGTTTTGTCAAGCCCGCATGGAGATCCTGACCCCAAAGTTCCCCTACCCCTGCTTTAGCCTTAACCATGCGACCCAATCCATCCACCATTAGAATGAATAGAAAAGGGGATAGGGGATCGCCTTTCCTAATGCCATGAGAGGATTGAATAAGCCTGGTGGGAGAGCCATTAAGCAAGATGGAGAAAAAGGGGGTAGTGACAAGATTCAGAATCCAGCTTACCCAATCGGCATCAAAGCCATAAGCTTCCAACATTCCATGCATATACTACCAATTTAATTTGTCATATGCTCTAGAAATGTCCAATTTGATTAACATACCTGGTTTTTTGGTGTTTTTTAGGAAATGAATGGTCTCATGGGCCAGAATAATACCATCCAGAATCTTTCATCCTTCCACAAAACCCGATTGTTCTGGGCTTATCAGGAGAGGGAGAAGTGGTTTAAGACGATTAGCAATTACCTTAGTAATAATTTTATAAATAACGTTGCATAGGGAAGTTGGCCGAAACTTGTTAGGCACCTCTTCCCTGTCCTCCTTGGGGATTAGGGACAAAAAAGTGGCATTGAAGGCCTTCAAAACCCCCCCACTACAATGATATTCTTCCACAATGTCAACCACTTCCTGCTTGATAAGATCCCAAAAGCAATGAAAAAAGTTGGTTGTGAAACCATTGGGCGCAGGGGCTTTTCCAAGAGCCATTTGATGCATGGCTTCCTTAACCTCTTGCAAGGAAATAGATTTATTCAGGAGCTCGTTGTGCTCATTTGTGACCAATCTAGGGATGTGCTTGGTGATTCTAGCAATCGCAAAGCTGCTGTCCACCCTATCCTCATTGAGAATATCCGAAAAATGGAGAACTAGTTCATCCTCAATCTCCTGTCTAGATTCCGCATGGGTCCCATCAGATTTTCTCAGTTTATAGATTTTCGATTTGTGGATATTATGAACCACAGAATTATGAAAGAACTTTGTATTCCGTTCTCCTTCCTGAAGCCATTGAATTCTAGATTTCTGCTTCCAAAAAATATCTTCTTTCTTTTCACAAGATTCAAGTTGTGTCAACAGGTGGAACTCCTGCTATTTTAGCTCATCAGTCCATCCTATTTCCATACCCTGACATTGTACCCTCTCCAAGTCAGCCACCACCCTAGCCTTGTCCTGGAAGATATTCCCAAAGTCTGATTTGTTCGAGTCTTTGATTTTGACTTTTAAGGCTTTTAATTTTTGTTGGAATTGGAGCATTCCTGTTCCTCGGGGAGGGACAATATCCTACCACCACTATCCCACCATCTCCTTAAAGTCTTTATTCTCTAGCCAGAATTGTTCAAACCTAAAAGGTTTGAACCGAGAGGAATTGGACCCATCCCATTGGAGGCAGATAGGCCAATGATCAGTTCCTACCGCCGGCAGGACAACTGCATGGGCTTCCCCACTAGTTCTGACCAAATCTTCAGTGGTCAGAAATCTGTCGATGCATGAGGCCACCAGGTGGGAACCCCCTCACCTATTGTTCCAAGTGTATAACCCATTTCCCATCTCAATGTCTATGAAAGGTCCCTGGGTAATAAAATCTCCAAAAGCTTCCTGATATTTATCCAAATTTCTCCTACCTCCTTTCTTTTCCTCCAGAGACGCTATGAGATTGAAGTCTCCCCCAACAATCTAGGAACCACTAGAGGCCTGGTCACGCAGCCATGATAACTGATGGATGAATGCCCCTTTTTGAGGGAAAGCAGTAGGCCCATAAACATTTACAAGTCTACCAGAAGAGCCAGTATCACGGTCTTTGCCCTCAGGGAAAAGCGAGTGGCCCACCACTCTGACAGATCTACTACATCAGGCCACCAAAGAATTGCCATACCCCCTGCAAAGCAATTAGAGTCAATAGCCATCACAATGCTTCCTTTCCATATATTCTGCTTAATATGCTCCAGATAAGAGAACTACATTTTGTTTCTTGGAGAAAGAGTATATCCGGTTTTTCCTGCTTAATCTTCATGGCTAAAGTCTTGACCCTCCTGGGGTGGTTGCACCCTCTGATATTCCATGATATCAGCTTCATTGAGTAACCTTATGGACTTCAGATAAGGCATCCAGTATTGTGGGATACTAGCCAGACTCAATTAGTTTTGTGCCTATCTCAGCAATTCTCTGTTTGCTTGTTTTCCTGCCCCTCTTTAAGTCAGCCTCCGAGGGCTTCCTTTTACTGCCCTTCTGAGGATCAAAGGCTATTCCTAACTGCCAAGGGACTTTTGCACTAATTATTGCTGCCTTGAGAAGTTCTAACTGCTATCTGGTGACATAACCTTTACCTTTCTTGTCCCATTCCCTCTCAATCTTGTCGAGATTTAAATCCCCAAGCTCCATATCCTCCTCTTCATCCTCTGCCATTGGTTCTGCAGGATCTATGCCAGTTTGAGCTTGCTTTGTTTCCTCTATTACTCCTTCCATTGGATCAACTTTTTCTTTCCCTTTGGTATTACCAGTCATCTCCCCTTCTTGGTCATCCTCCAGAATCTAGAATGGGTTAGATGTCTTGATCCCCTTCCCCTTGGGTTCCTTCCCTCCCTTATTTTGTCCTGCCATTTGATTTCTTCTTCTATTACGAACCTGGGAAAAACCTTCCTTGTCCATACCACCTTCCAAACCACTTTTCGAGGGGGGAGGGGAAAAAGAACTTACCCGTGGGCAATCTCTTCCCAAATGGCCATATGCATGGCATTGATGGCAAGGAAAAGGAAGTTGTTTGTAATTCAGAGGCTAAACCCACTCCTTGTCCTCCCAGTTTAAACTAATTTCTTCAGGAAGCTCCTTTGACAGATCCATATAGACACATATCCTAGCATATGCAGTGTAATGCTATTGTTTGGTCTAGTCTGTGACTTTAACAAATTCACCTAGCGTGTTGCCAATATCTTGAAGAATCTCCAAATCCCAGTATTCATAGGGTAGGGAAAATAGCCTAATCCATACCGGGGCCACTATCACATCCTCAATCTTTGGGTTGAATCTTTCCTTCCAGGGCCTAAGATATAACCCAGCTGAGAAGAAAAAGTATGGGCCTCCTTCTGGAACCCGATCCCTATCCTCCACATTGAAGAAAATAATGGTAAAAAACCCCTTAGCACCCAGTTGAAGGTCATAATGACCCTTAGGTTTCCATGTTGTCTTGATCCAATTCACCAGTTCTTGTTCTTTAGGACCAGTCCCCACGAATTTCCTAATTATGGATTTTTCATGCCATTCTTCTATTCTCTCATGGATCTTGTCTGATTTGATCTGCATGGCTGGGATCTTCAACGATCTAGGTAGGCATCCTCCTAGTCCCATTCTTTTCCTAACTCCATTCCCGACTATCTCCTGAGACTCCCCAGAACCACTCGCCTGTAGAGCTGACGGCTGCGGCCGCAAGGGGGAGCTTGTCCCCATAAAAAAGATTGGGGAAAGGGCCCCAAGCCCACTTCTCTCAGCCTGTCAGGGCTGGGCATTGCAATCACACCAGGACCAGCCACCACACTCTGGAGCTAAGACGTCACTGCTTCGCAACCTACAAATCTAGGGTTTCCCTCCTCACATCCACTCAAAAAAAAATCATATTGAGATGCATATTGTTACTATCTGAAATAGATAGAATTGAAATGGAAATATAGATTTGTGCATAAATAAAATGTGTTTTTCTTTTATTTAAGAAATAGAGGAAATGCTATACTTATGTTCATACTATGCTATACTATTTCCTACATTTTAACTTATGATTGAAATGATAGAATTTCATAGAAATACTAATGTGTTTTTATCTATCCATTCAAATGGCATTCTGCCTATCACTCATCACTATTAATTTTTACTTTTTTGTACTAGAGTACTATACAGATAACAGTATGGGAAAAATACAGAAAATAATTTAATCATTCATTTAAATTACTTAATCATTCTTACAACATATCATCTTTAAGTCAGAAAATGAAATAGTTTCTTCTATATAACTGTAAATTAATAATTCTACCATGCAGAAAACATTTAACTGTAAACAAAAGTAAGAACAGTAGAACCTGGTTAACTGTAGGAGAAACAAACAACCCAGCAACTTGTTCCACCCAACCTAATCCTGAAGACAACCAAGTTACTTGCCTTAGGACCCCCAAGCCTGTTCACTGAACCACTAGGAAGAAGAGTCTGTAGAAGCCTTAGTTCATCAACTTGCAGTAGAATATAAATTATCTAGTCATAAAGACTCAACAGTCAAAGAGACCTGCACCAGCACCTCTGGTTTTCCTTCTCAGAATAACTAGCAGACTCACAATTGCACTCTCACATAGCCTCCCTATTTGAATATCTCACTGATCACCTAACACACTTGAGGAAATATTTCTGCAGAAAATATTGTAGGTGCTCCCTGCTCATTTCAAATTTCCTTATCTAGGCTACCTAGGCCTTTTAGTGGTTAACTAGCCATTAATGAGCTACCTGCTCTCTTCCACCCACCTGGGGGATAATGCCACAACTTAGGGGTAGTTATCCCATAACCAACAGCTAGTGGTGGAGTGCAAATGCTACCATCTGTCCCATGCCTTCTAACAACTTCCATTCCTCCTAGTGGGTCAGTGAACACTCATTTAACAGTTCCCTTGGGTGTTTGTCTCCTATTTTGATTTATTTAATAATAATACTCAGTAATTACAATCATCCTTGACCAAACTTGGTCATAATTACAAAACTTTGTAATTATAATTTAACATAAAGTATTTTGCAAATAAATAAATATTCTCAAAATTTGGGTAGGTTACACAAATCCTCAAAGTGTCCCTAAATGGCCCCAGGGTACCCGACGAAAATGCCTGTCGCACCTAAACCGTAACTCCGATCATGAATCCGTCGATTTCGATAGATCTGGGACACCAGTTTTCAGCAAGGGGATTTACCACACCATGCCTCAAAGTCTCAGAAACGGTGCTATCATTCCATCTCCAGAAATAGGGTTTTGCTTAGTGAAGGCCATGCCAATCTTGCTCACGGGGGCCATTTCTCATCCGAAGGCTCCTAGGCGTGCGTGGCCACCGTGTAAATGTCCACAATGGAAATACACACCTGTGGGAGCCGATGGAATCCAAGTCCGTTCACTGGTTTGGGTTCCCTGACCCTAAAGCAAATCCTCAAAGTGTCCCTCAATGGCCCTGGGGTACCCGAACAAATGCCTGTTGCACCCAAACTGTGACTTTGATCATGAATACATTGATTCTGATGGATCCAGGACGTTGGGTTTCAGCTAGGGGACACCCCATACCGTGCCTCAAAGTCTCGAAAACAGTGCCAATGTGCCATCTCCGAAGCTAGGGTTTTGCTCAATGAAGGCCATTCCAAATTCGCTTAAGGGGGAATTTCTCATTCGAAGGACCCCTCGCATGCGTGGCCACCATGGACATATCCACAATGTAAATACGCACTTGTGGGAGCATACAGAATCCAAGTCCGCTCGCCGGTTTGGGTTGTGTGGGCCCAGAGCAAATCCTCAAAATGTCCCTGAATGGCCCCGGGGTGCATGGCGAAAATGCCCGTAGCGCCAAAACCGTGACCCCGGTAGTGAATCCGTCTATTCTGATGGATTTCAGACACTAGGTTTCATCTAGGCCGCCCCCCACACTATGCCTCCAATTCCCAGAAATGGTGCCAATGTTCCATCTCCGGAGCTAGGGTTTTGTTTAGTGAAGGCCATTCCAAATTCCCTCAAGGGGGCCATTTCTCATCCAAAGGCTCCTGGGCATGCGTGTCCACCGTGGACATTTCCACAATGGAAATACGCACCTGTGGGAGCCGATGAAATCCAATTCTACTCGCTGGTTTGGGTTCCGTGGCACTGGAGCAAATCCTCAAAGTGTCCCTAAATGGCCCCAGGGTGCCCGACGAAAATGCCCGTTGCACCCAAACTATGACTCCAATTGTGAATCCGTTGATTCCGATGGATCTGAGATGCTAGGGTTCACCTAGGGTAATCCCATACCATGCCTCAAAGTCTCTAAAATGATGCTATTGTGCCATCTCCGAAGCTAGGGTTTTGCTTAGTGAAGGCCATGCAATCTCCGGGAAAAACCCTAGCTTCGGAGATGGCACATTGGAACAGTTTAAGAGAATTCGAGGCATAGTGTGGGGGGGCACTAGATAAAACCTGGCATCCTAGATCCATCGGAATCGATGTATTCATGATCAGAGTCACAGTTTGGGTGCAACAAGCATTTTCGCCAGGCACCCCAGGGCCATTAAGGGACACTTTGAGGATTTGCTCCGGGGCCACGGAACCCAAACCAACAAGGAAACTTGGATTTTTTTGGCTCCCATAGGTGCATGTGGACATTTTGGACATATCTATGGTGGCCAAGCATGCCCGAGATCCTTCAGATGAGAAATGGACCCGTTGAGCGAGATTGGCATGGCCCTCACTGAGCAAAACCGTAGCTCTGGAGATGGCATAATAGCACCATTTCTGAGACTTCGAGGCACGGTGTGCGTGGGGACCTAGCTGAAACCTGGTGTCCTAGATCCATCAAAATTGACAGAGTCACGATCGGAGTCAAGGTTTGGGTGCAATGAGAATTTTCATCGAGCACCCTAGGGCCATTCAAGGACACTTTAAGGATTTGCTCTGAGGCCACAAAACCCAAACTAGCGAGCGGAATTCGATTTTGTCAGCTCCCACAGGTGCGTATTTCCATTTTGGATGTGTCCACTGTGGCCACACATGCTCGGGATCCTTCATATGAGAAATGGCCCCCTTGAGTGAATTTGGAATGGCCTTCACTGAGAAAAACCCTAGCTCTGGAGATGGAAGATTGGCACCATTTCTGAGACTTTGAGGCATGGTGTGGGGGGGGGGCTAGCTGAAACCCGATGTCCCGGATCCATAGGAATCAATGGATTTACTACTGGAGTCACGGTTTGGGTGCAACGGGAACTTTCATTAGGAACCTCGGGACCATTCAGGGACACTTTAAGGATTTGCTCCAGAGCCACGGAACCCGAACTGGCGAGCAGACTTGGATTCTGTCGGCTCCCATAGGTGCACATGGCCATTGTGTACATGTCCACGATGGCCATGCAATCCCAGGAGCCTTTAGATGAGAAATGGCCCCATTAAGAAAGATTGGCATGGCCCTCACTTGAGCAAAACCCTAGCTCCAGAGATGGCACCATATCACCGTTTTCGTGACTTCGAGGCATGGTGTGGGGGGTCCCCTAGCTGAAATGGGTGTCTCGGATCCATCAGAATTGATGGATTCACGATCTGAGTCATGGTTTGGGCACGATCTGAGTCACAGTTTGGGTGCAACGGGAATTTTCTTTGAGCACCCCGGGGCCATTTAGGGACACTTTGAGGATTTGCTCCGGGGCCACAGAACCCAAACTGACAAGCACACTTGGATTCCATCGGCTCCCATAGGTTTGTATTTCCATTGTGGACATGTTCACGGTGGCCATGCATTCTTGGGAGCCTTCGGATGAGAAATCCCCCTTTGAGAGAAATTGGAATGTCCTTCACTGAGCAAAACCCTAGCTCTGGAGATGGCACATTGGCACCATTTCTGGGTGTTGGAGGCACGGTGTGGGGAGCCCCTAGCTAAACCTGACATCCAAAATCCATCATAATCGACGGATTCACTACCAAAGTCACTTTTTTGGTGCTACAGACATTTTTTCGAGGCACCCCGTGGCCATTGAGGGACACTTTGAGGATTTGCTCTGGGGCCACAGAACCCAAACCGATGAGCGAACTTGGATTCTTTCGGCTCCCACACATGCATATTTCCATTGTGGACTTGTTCATAGTGGCCACGCATGCCTAGGAGCCTTCAGATGAGAAATGGCCCCCTTGAGTGAAATTGGAATGGCCTTTAGTGAGTAAAACCCTAGCTCTGGAGATGGCACACTGGCACCATTTTCAAGCATTGGAGGCACAATGTGTGGTGTCCCCTAGATGAAACCTGATGTCTGGAATCCATAGGAATTTACGGATTCACTACCGGAGTCACGGTTTTGGTGCTACGAGCCTTTTTTCCAGGCACTTTGTGGCCATTCAAGGACACTTTGAGGATTTGATCCAGGGCCACGGAACCCAAAACGATGAGCAGAATTGGATTCTGTTGGCTCCCACACATGCATATTTCCATTGTGGACATGTTCACAGTGGCTACGCATGCCTGAGATCCTTCAGATGAGAAATGCCCCCCTTGAGTGAAATTGGAATGGCCTTCATTGAGCAAAACCCTAGCTTTAGAGATGGCACATTGGCACCATTTTCTGGCGTTAGAGGCATGGTGTGGGGGGGGCCCCTAGCTGAAACCCAACATCTGGAATCCATCTGAATCGATGGATGCTCTACGAGTTTCACGGTTTTGGTGCTATGGGAATTTTTTCTAGGCATCTCATGGTCATTCAGTGACACTTTGAGGATTTGCTCCAAGGCCACGGAACCCAAACTGACGAGCGGACATGGATTCCATCGGCTCCCACATGTGTGTATTACCATTGTGGATGTGTTCATGGTATCCACGCATGCCTAGGAGCCTTTGTATGAGAAGTGGCCCCCTTGAGTGAAATTGTAATGGCCTTCACTGAGAAAAACCCTAGCTATGGAGATGGCACATTGGCACCATTTCCAGGCATTAGAGGCATGGTGTGGGGGGGGCATAGCTAAAACCTGGTGTTCGGAATCCATCAAAATCGACGGATTCGCTACCGGAGTCACTTTTTTGGTCATATGGGAATTTTTTACAGGCACCCCATGGCCATTCAGGGACACTTGGAGGATTTGATCCAGGGCAACGAAACCCAGACTGGTGAGCGGACTGGGATTTCATCAGCTCCCACACGTGTGTATTGCAATTGTGGACATGTCCACGGTGGCCACGCACGCCTGGGATCCTTCGGATGAGAAATGGACCCCTTGAGTGAATTTGTAATGGCCTTCACTGAGCAAAACCCTAGCTCTAGAGATGGCACATTGGCACCGTTTTTGGGCGTTGGAGGCACTATGTGGGGGGGCCCTTAGCTGAAACCTAGTGTCCAGAATCCATCGAAATCCATAGATTCGCTACCGGAGTCATAGTTTTGGTGCTACCGACATTTTTTCTAGGCAGGCCGTGGCCATTCTGGGACACTTTGAGGATGTCAAAGGATCTAGACCTATAATAATTCAGTCTTAGTGTTCTTACTTGATTTGAGAAGTTGCTTTCTTTGCTATTAAACTATGCAATTTCCTTCAAACTTCTGTTCGTTGACATAATGGATACATGGAACTTAATTAAATTTGTTTTCTACTGTCATTTGCAAAAACTAAGATATCTAAATTAGATTTTATTTTCAACGTATTCAGTTCCCCTGTGCATACTTTGTGTTTCTTTTTCGTAATGATATATTAACCATATTTGACTTTGCTTAATTTTTTGTCTTTTCCATTGAAAAAATAATAGGCATAGTTCTGAAACATGGGTGATTTTTGAACTAATTTGACAAGCTATTTCTTTTGTTATCAAATTATGCAGTTTCCTTTACATTGTCATTCATTGACACAATGGATAAATAGAAATTAATTATATTTTTCTTGTATCTTTTGAAAAAACTAAGATAAATGCATTAAATTTTCTTTTCATCCTATTCAGTTTGCTTGTGAATATTATGTGTTGCATTGTTGTATTGATATATTAATGACTTTTGACTTTTCCTTGTTTTTTCTCTTGTCATTGACAAATTAATAGGCATGCATTAATAACTGAGTTTAGAAGGCTGATTTGAAGTGACATATTGATGTGTATGTTGGATGTTGTGTGTATGTGTGTATGTGAACACAATTTACTATAACAAATACTATTATTACATTCTCAGTCTACCCCCATAGAACATATAGTATAAATAATTGTATGGAGACCCATTCAAATACAAGGGACTCATATTGAGGTCACTTGGTGTCTAGAAATAACATCTATATGTATGTGAACACTTTTCCATAACATTGTTATTGAAGACAAAATCATGTATGCAAAAATGTAATCAAAGACAAAGTCATATAGACAAGTGCAGATCCATCTATTAATATGCAAAAATGATCCAATCATGTACACTTTTTGGAAAAATGGAACATCGTTCCCAACGTCTATAGAATGGCAACTCATTCCCTGTCTAAAATATGGCAACTTGTGCGCTATACAAAATATGGAAACTCGTGCCCTATACAAAATATGGCAACTCGTGCCCAAAATGCCACATCATGGCTAGTGTACATAGGAGGGTATCTCAATCCTCCTACCCACCCTCATACCTCCCAGGTGCATTTCCAAAATCGATCTTCCTCTTCTTCGTGCTAGAGGAAGTTGGGTCCTTCTGGCGACTTGGACCACATCCCCCTAGGCCCTGAAACGACAACAATAGTATGTCAACTTTTCTCGGCAATTATACAAGTATAAAACATAATTTAAAAATAAATATAGTTTTCAAATCTTAAATAACTCACCACATGCGAGAGTGTAAGTCATGAGGGGGTCTCTCTCCTATGTGCTCCAAGTCTCTCAACATTTCCACCCTGCAACATTTAGAACAATCAGATAAATGATGAAACTAGATGCATATAGTAATTTTCGTTGAAATTGAATGATATTTTCATAAACTAGTCAATATCACCGTGAACACAACTGATTAGTCTTTAGGGCTGGCGGATGGAGCAGTCAGTTGGACAACCTGATCCGATGCTAGGGTGAATGGTATAGGGGCAGATGTAGCCACATCGATAGTGGCTATACCATTGGGGGGAACAGTGGAAGAAGGAGAGGGGGAAGAAGGAGGCGTGGACTGGCATCGACGAAGTGGAGATGCATGTCTACGGCGATAAACCCCAACTGAATGTAATATGGATTCGGCCACCGTGGAAGGGGAAGCGAGTGTGGTGGTGGAATGTGGGGGGGGGGGGGGAGAGGTCTGTGTTGTGGTGGATGGATGGGTGAATGTGGATGGGTGGTATATCGTGTTCAGATGGGGGGAGGGTGGAAACATGGGAAACTGTAACAGAGGTGGTGGAAAGGTTAGGATCGGGTGATGGGACACAGGATATGAAACAGAAGGGGGAGCTGGATGGAAGTGTGGTGTTGGAAGGGGGGGGGGATGGATGGAAGGGGGTGGGGAGGGATTCTTGGAAGGGGGAATGTATTCCAGGGGATACAACTGGAATATATGGTGGCTGAAAGGATGGGGAGGGAGGGATAGTGGCATTGGCGGGCCGAGGTGCTTGCACCTGCATACACATTTATAACTCATAGTTTAATATAGAAAAATATAAATATACACAGACAAGTCATCATATTTGAAATTAAATTTATACTTTAATACACACGATAACTGCACACGTGGAGATCTGTTGATCCCCGGTAGGGATGGTTGGTCGTTGGAGCCTACAGACTTGGAGCCTACAGACACCCGTGCGAACACTAACAATATTTAGATTGAATTTATAAAAATAGTATTAACAATATTAAACACAATTCCAATGAGAATGATAATGATAGTACTTAAAAAAACATGATTGCAATTAATTTAGATTCAAGTTAGATGATTACCATAGACCAACAATTAGTTCCTTAATAGTAGTAAAAGTATATTATCCAATAATAAGGAGTAGATGATCACATAAGCTAATGATTAACTTGTTATGAGAGTTATGTGTGATTGTCTTATAGGTTTAAATGTTAATCCACATTTGATATGATTATACCAACAGTAGAAATATCACCTCAAGTTTAGTTTTGGATTGAAGTTATAAGTGTGTTTTGTGGTACGCAGGAAGCCGAGTAAAGTTGCAGGACAATATTATGGTATGGCTTTAGGCTTGATGGTATAGGGACAACTCATATCTGATATACATTTGCACTAGGTGAGATGGTTTGTTTAGGATGGAAGTGTTTCCAAGTATACCGATTTGGTATGGTAGGTAGACTTAGGAGATGAAATGGCAAGGTGATTTAGGTCTAAGCAGAGAGTATTGTGGGTCAATTAGCGATTGATTTGTTGATTGATTGTAGTGATTGATTGATTGTAGTATCACTGTGAATTGGATTAGAGCCCAAATATACTAAGTGAATTAATGTTGTGATATGGTAGAGTTAATTCTTTTTCTTGGGTTTATCAATAATTTCTTCTATTCAAAAACTAGGTTCCACCAACCTACAAATGACATCAATGACTCAAGAATCCACACTAAAACATACAACAATTAGAGCTTTAAATCAATCGCCACAATAACAACAACATAGATAAGCACATAGGCGCAATAACTACAGGGGGTATCTTCAACCACAAAGTAAAACAATGTTGAATATTGGTTGTGATTGATGAGAAGCCATTAATGACAAAGGCGTAAAAATTCCCGCCAGCTGTAATGGAAAATATCTGCAGGGCATTGTAGCCACATATGTGGTGGTTTGATGGGATTTGGATATTATATAAATGTTTTATTGTATTGGTGCAGTCCATTTGTTGAAGAGTTGGTAAATAAAATGGTTGCGGGGATCGTGTCCTTTGACCCACAATGGATTGGGCCCCATGATAGGAACAAATGACCCATTCTTTGGTCAATCGTTGAAGATTAATGTGGCAAAGAAGATTGACAATTTATGCTTGAAGTGTTGACATGGCAAGAAAGACCTTGCCCAACTTTTGAAAGAGTTCTTTCCTTGTATCAAGGAATGTTCATTTTGAAGAATTTAGAAATTAGGAATGTTCTGATTTTTGGGGACTCTTCTCTCATCATTGGGTCAAGTAAGAATGACATATTTTGGAAATTTCTCTCCCATTTCTATAATCATTAGAGGAATTAATGGTATAGCTACAAAGTTTGAATTTATTGAATATTTCATATTCTTTGTTCATGTGATACCAAATTTACATAAACCATGGTGAAATTGGGAAAAGGAGTGTTATAAATCACTTAATTCCTTCATGAAATACATTAGCAATCACACTTACTGGTATTTATGTGATAAATGGCAATGGATGCGGTCGAGGGGAATCACTTTTAAGTCTTCCTCATTCAAGTAATCAATGCACACTTGAACTTGGATTATTTTGTAGTGGGAGTTTTAATTTGGTTTGGATGGAAAATCTTGGTGCGTGTAGGATATCTCTAACTATTAATGCCAAGAAACTTCATCATATGGTAAGTTGGGTTGAGCCAAAATTTGGTTTTGGGTTACTTCATAATTTGTAGAGGTGGTGGTGAATGTTGTTGGGCAGTGGAAGAGGATGGGAATACTTTTGTTTGGTTTGTTACTTTGTTAAGAATTCGACTATGACATGATTATTTTAATTGGAAATGTTGGTTTTGTTGATGTATATATAACTTCAAAATGTATTTCATCTATGTGTATTGTACTCCTATAGAGATATTATTATTCCTCTATACGGAAGTGTTGTCATTTGTATTGACAAGTGTCGCAAGTGTCGTAACTTTTCGATGGGTTATTAGACCACCATGTGTGGGGGTCGGCCCTGATTAAGTTAACCATGGTTTATTAGGCTAAGCTAGACAAGTCGGCCCCACTAGTTTATTGGGAAGGACATGAAAAGTATAAATAGAGATCGGGAGATCTTTATTTGATTCATTTACATACTCACTCTTCCATCACTCAGCAAGTAGCGCACATGTGAGGAGGGACGATCAGATGCTAGGAGAAGACTATCTCTTGTACTTTGGTTGTATCATTGCTCTCTCTATCTCTGAGGAAGTTGTGGGGTTTTTTCACCTTTATGGTTTTCCCGAGTGAAACTTTGTGTGTCTATTGTATCATGTGATTGCGTGGTGTGATTGATATTGCATTGTTATACTTGATATGTTGTACATGTTATTATCTTTGTAAAGATCCTAGAATATATTGAATTAATGCTCAAAAATTAACATGGTATCAGAGCTTCCTTGAGAAGAAGACATTGAGCAGTGGCAGAAACTAAGGTTTCTTGTTTATTGGGTTTCTCTCCATAGATTTTGGAAAAGCAGTAAGGTAGATTGACTCTACTCTTCAAGTAGAATATTTCTGTCCAATCAGAATTCAATTCCAAGCACTTTCAGTTTTGGCCGTTAAAAATTAGGGTTTCCACAAAAATAGGAATTTCTGAAATCTGAAGACATAGCTGGAAGCACCTTGGAAACATTGAAGTTTAGAGCTTTGGATCGATATTTTTGGTTGGGTGGAGCTCGAGAAACTCAAACCCTAATTCAAGGTCCTTCCCAGTGAATCCGAGAAGACTAAAAGGCATTTCTGAAGGGTGAAACTTTGCAAATCTCAAATTCTGAATATACCAAGATGATCAGCTCATCAAGGCGCATCTTTTTTATCCTTTCAGAAAGTTGAAATTCACATTTTGAATTTTTAGGGTTTCTCTGACAAACCCTAATCTGGGACCAGATCCAGTTTTCAGCAAATCAAGTGGTAAGACCTAAATTTTTTCTATTTCCATTTGAAGTACTCTTTAAAGATGTCTCACCACACCAAGCTTAAGGATAAGCTTGAAGGGGATGATAACTTCCGAGCATGGAAGTATAGGATTGGGTTAATCCTGGAAGAAAATGAGTTGGACACTTATATAAGTGAAGAGGTCCCTGTACCAGAGGGAGAAGAAGCTAAGGCTCTTCACAAGAAGAACTTGGTCAAGGAAAAGAGGATCATTGTTGATTCTATCAAGGACCATCTCATTCTACATGTGTCATATATAAAGACACCCAAGGTAATGTTTGACTCTTTGACCAAGCTGTTTGAAGGGAAGAACATAAATCGGAAGATGACTCTGCGGAATCAATTGAAAGGGGTAAAGCTTCAAAATGGAGAGACCATTCAATCCTATTTCTCCAAGGTCTCTCAGATCAAAGAACAACTTGAATCTATGGATGAAATGGTGGAGAATGGTGAAATTGTCATGACCACTCTGAATGGCCTACCTAGGTCATGGGATTCCTTTATTCAAGAAATCTGTGCAAGAAGGAAGTTGATCTCCTTCAGTAGATTGTGGGAGGAATGTTCACAAGAATAGGGTAGGCTTGTAGCCCGAGAAGAAAAGATGGGAAATGAATATCAAGCTCTCACAGCTCACACCAAAAGAAGCAAGCCTAAGAAGGAGCACTCTCATTACAAGAAATTCCCTCACACCCATCAAAAGAATAGGAAAGATATGAGATGCTTCACATGTAATGAGAAGGGACACTTTATTGTAGATTGTCCCAAGAACAAAAGGGACAACAACTTCAACAAGAAGAGATATCATGCTGATGCTGCTGAGGATGATGAACCTCCCAAGAAGAAGGCTAGAGCAGAAAGTGATGACTCATCTAGTGAAGATGAATATGTTCTAATCTATGCTCTCATAGGTACCATCTCTCATGGATGTAATGATTGGCTCATTGATAGTGGCGCTTCCAAACACATGATTGGGTTTAAAGAATCCTTTGCTAATCTATCTGAACATGAGTCACCCCGTAAGGTGAAACTTGGGGATGACTACCAATATCCTATCAGAGGAAGTGGTGAAGCCTCCTACAACCTAGACTTTGGGAAGTATTTGAAGATGAAAGATGTTCTATATGTACCTAGGCTCAAGAAGAACTTACTCTCCATATCTGCATTGGATGCAAAAGGCATGAGGGTTGCATTTGTAAATGGCCAATTACTAATGTGGCCAAAAGGTAAAACTATTGATGATGCAGTAGTGATTGGAGAGCAAGAGGGAGGATTGTATAAATTAAAGGGACAACTTGAACATGCCATGGTAACTGAATCCATGGAGCCAAGTGAACTTTGACATAGAAGGATTGCACATGTG
Source organism: Larix kaempferi (assembly GCA_027924585.1). Lineage (NCBI taxonomy): Eukaryota > Viridiplantae > Streptophyta > Pinopsida > Pinales > Pinaceae > Larix > Larix kaempferi. The sequence goes on along the minus strand of BSBM01001095.1, from coordinate 3,621,075 downwards.
CACTATAGGGCACTACCAATTGCAAGTAAAGCAGTAGAAGGTCTTCCTGAAATCAAGACCAAGCATGCAGGTGTTTGCAAAGGCTATGCAAAAGGAAAGAACATAATAAAGGCATTTCCAAGCAATGAAAGAAAATCAAAAGGAATCTTGGAAATTATCCACTCCGATGTATGCAGTCCAATATCATCCAATTCTCTGAGTGGGTATGTTTACTATGTCTCTTTCATTGATGACTTCTCCAGGAAGACTTGAGTTTACTTCTTGAAGAACAAGGATGAAGTGTTTGATAAATTCAAGGAATTCAAAGCCTTGATGGAGAATCAAACTGATAAGAAGATCAAAACATTCAGATCCGATAATGGCAGAGAATTCACTTTAGGTGACTTCAAGAATCTATGCAGTGATTCAGGGATTAAGAGGGAGTTGACTGCTCCCTACAATTCACAACAGAATGGAGTTGCAGAAAGGAAGAATAGAACAATCATGGAAGCAGCATGGGAAATGCTGCATGACCAGGATCTTCCTATGCATCTATGGGCAGAAGCAGCTAGGACAGTTGTATATGTGCAGAACAGAACACCTCATAAGATATTGGATAACAAAACACCAGAAGAGGTATTCTCTGGTAAGAAACCTGAAGTCAGCCATCTCAGAATCTTTGGTTGTCCAGTATATACTCATGTCCCAAATGAGAAGAGGACTAAGCTAGATCCTTCAGGAAAGAAGGGTATCTTTGTGGGTTACAGTGAAAGCTCGAAGGCTTACAGAATATACTTTCCAGGGTTCAAGAATATTGATGTTAGCAGGGATGTAACATTTGATGAAAACTCAGCTTTCATCAAATCAAGAAAGACACCTGTTGAAGATCATGAAGAAACAAAAGAAAACAGATTTCAAGACATCACCATGACTGAATCAATTCCAGAAGCAGATCGTGAAGTTGAAGATCCACAAATACCTGTAGATCCACCCCGTGAGAATAACTCTCACAAGAGGAAACCTGCATGGGCTAGAGAGCTCATTCAAGATGCATAAAGACATGGCATTCCCAAAGAAGAACACAGAGCAAAGAAGAGAACTAGATCACATACCAGCTATGTTGCTTTACTCTGTGATATTATGAACAAAGAACCTTCTAGTTATGAAGAGGCAGCAGAAAAGAAATATTGGAAGGATGCCATGGTCAAGGAATACCACTCGATCATGAAGAATGATGTTTGGGATGCAGTCCCCAGACCTGAAGGGAAGTCTGTGGTGACTTCCAAGTGGATCTACAAGATCAAGCATGCTACATATGACAGCATAGAGAAATACAAAGTGAGATTTGTAGCTCATGGCTTCTCCTAGAAAGAAGGGATTGATTATGAAGAGACTTTTGCTCCTGTGGCTAGATACACTTCCATTAGATCAATACTTTCTCTGGCTGCAGTGATGAAATGGAAGATACACCAGATGGATGCCAAGAAAACTTTCTTGAATGGTGTAGTCGAGGGGGAAGTGTATGTCGATCAGCCACTTGGTTTTGATACACATGACAGGTATTCATATGTGTGTAAGTTGAAGAAAGCCTTGTATGGATTGAAGCAAGCTCCTAGGACTTGGTATGGTAGGATAGACATCTTTCTATTAGTTTGGGCTTTACTAAGAGTAAAGCAGATTCCAACCTTTACTACAAGGTTGAGGAAGGAAATCCTATGATACTACTTTTGGATGTGGATGACCTATTTGTAACAGGTGAGGATGGATTGATTGCCGATAGCGAGAGGAAGCTTGCTGCCGAGTTCGAGATGAAGGACTTGTGGATTGATGTATTATTTTCTAGGCATGGAGGTGTGGTAGAGTGCAGATGGGATCTTCCTTGGACAAGGGAAGTATGTAGTAGAGATCCTGAAAAAGTTCGGGATGATGGACTGTAAGGCCATGGCCACACCTATGGAATCGAACTTGAAGCTTTTGTGTGATGCTTCATCTGATCTGGTTGATGTCACTGTGAATCGTCAGATGATTGGGTCCTTGATGTACCTGACGAACACTAAACTAGATATTTGCTTTGCGGTGAACACATTGAGCCAGTTCCTGACAGATCCTAGAGGTGTTCACCTGGTTGCTGTAAAGCATATTCTGAGGTACCCGAAGGGTACAATTGATTATGGGTTCAAGTATGATGTGAATCAAAAGTTTAACCTGCAGGGTTATGTTGATTCAGATTGGGCAGGCAGCGCTACAGATAGGAAGAACACATCTAGGTGTTGCTTCAGTATGGGATCAGGTGTGATCTCTTAGTTTAGCAGGAAGCAGTCCTGCGTAGCACTGAGTACAACCGAGGCAGAGTATGTTGCAGCTTGTTCGGCGTTGTGAGGCAGTATGGATGAGGAAGTTACTGTCTAAGTTATTTGATCTCCCACTGGATGCTACTGATATCTTTTGTGATAACCAGAGTTGTGTGAAGCTGTCTAAGAACCTGGTGTTCCATGATAGGTTGAAACACATTGAGATCAAATATCATTATATCAGGGATATGGTGCAGAGAGGAGCAGTGAAGCTCCTGTATATTGCGACGGATGAGCAGGTTGTAGATGTGCTGACGAAACCACTAGCCAGAATGAAGTTTGAGTACTTCAAGGAGAGGCTTGGTGTTCTTCAGATTGACGACACTTCGAGGAAGAAGTGATGGACACATTTGCTGGAGCCATTCCAAGCATGGTGAGAGGAGGATCCTTCACATGGCTGTGGATGTAAGCGTTGGATGATAAGCATCATGATGATGCTCCAGTTACTGCTATGTATATGCATCATGTTGGATGCTTGTTATGATCAGTTAGATCATGTATATGTATATGAATCATGTTGGATGCTTGATATATTTGTATATGCATCATGTTGATGCTTGTTATGATCAGTTGGATCATGTATATGTATATGCATCATGTTGGATGCTTGGACCATGTATCAGGTGGATACGTTGTATGATCAAGTAGATCATGTATGTTGATATATATCAGATGGATACATTGTATGATCAGGTGGATCATGTATCTATGTATGTATCAGATGGATACATTGTATGATCAGGTGGATCATGTATGATGATATGTATAAGGTAGATACATGGTATGCATCAAGTGGATGCATTGTATGATCAGGATGATCATGGATGATGAGCTTCAGGATGTTTCTCCAGATGACATGTATCAGGACGATGCAGTGATGATGATCAGGATGATCATGTGTACATGAGGATGATGTATGGTGAGTATCAGGTTGATACTCTGTGGCCATGGAATAGGTTGTGTAGATAAGCATATAATGCATCCCTGGGAGGTTTGCAGATAGTCTTTTGAGGTTTTTCCTATGGAATGTAATGTGGCCCTGGGATATTTGGAAAATGCTCTTTTGAGGTTTTGCTTTGGGAGGACATATAATCCAGCCCTGGGATATTTTCAAATAGTCTTTTGAGGTCATGCCTATGGCATGTAATCTGGTCCTAGGATATTTGGCAGATGCTCTTTCTCATTTTTGTCCTATGGCATATAATCCATCCTTGGGAGATCCGATAGGTTGAGCTGTGTGCTCGTAATCAGTTTCGGGATGCTCTTTTGAGGTTTTTCCATGACCACATGTAATACACCTTGGAGATCTGGACGGGATGAAAAAGGCCTCAGATGCTCTTTGGAGTTCTTGCTAGTCAAGACACTCTTTAAAGGTTTTGTGGTAGGGGTCACATGTAATAAGTCCTGGAGATCTGGACAGGATGAAAAAGGCCTCAGATGCTCTTTAGAGATATTGCTTGTCAAGACACTCTTTTAAGGTTTTGTGATAGTCACATATAATACATCCCTGGGATATCCGACAGGTAGAGCCATGTGCTTGTAATAGCCTAGATGGTCTTGCAAAGTTTTGTGACACACGTAATAAGTCCTCAGAATTCCACAGTATGGCCAGTGATGAGGAAGACCTGGAGGTGGTGGGCCTGCATCTAGTATGAAAAAGGACTGGCTCTGTAGAACTTCCTATGATGAGTAGATTCAGAGATTGATTGAGATAGCAGCAGCAATGACGATGATTTGAGGATGATGATTCGATGATGATGATCCAGAGAAGAAGACTTGTGCTAGCAAATATGTGTCGAGAAATACCTTCCTAGTTAAGAGGGAGTGTTGATGTATATGTAACTTCGGAATGTATTTCACCTATGTGTTTCATCTATGTACATTGTACTCCTACAGAGATGTTATTATTCCTCTATACGGAAGTGTCATCATTTGTATTGACAAGTGTCGCAAGTGTTGTAACTTGCCGATGGGTTATTAGACCACCATGTGTGGGGTCGGCCCTGATTAAGTTAACCATGGGTTATTAGGCTAAGCTAGACAAGCTGGCCCCATTGGTTTATTGGGTAGGATAGGACAAGTATAAATAGATATTAGGAGATCTCTATTTGATTCATTCACTTACTCACTCTTCCATCACTCGAAAAGTGGCACACATGTGAGGAGGAGGACCACCTGCTAGGAGAAGACTATCTCTTGTACTTTAGTTGTACTTTGGTTGTATCATTGCTCTGTCTATCTTTGAGGAAGTTGTGGGGTTTTTCACCTTTATGGTTTCCCCAGTGAAACTTCGTGTGTCTATTGTCTCATGTGATTGCTTGGTGTGATTGATATGCATTGTTATACTTGATATGTTGTACATGTTATTCTCTCAGTAAATATCCTAGAGTATATTGAATTAACGCTAAAAAATTAACAGGTTTGTGGATGAAAACTTGAACTCTTGTTTTTTAGGAAATCCTTTTTTGGTTTATTATCTAGGTGATCTCAATGGAGACTTGCGGCAATTTCTTTGAAATTTAGGTTATTTATCCAAGCACCCTTTCTCTTGTAATTTATGTTGGTACTATGGAGAAAACAACCAAAATGATGAGTGTGTTCATTCTGGATTTACAGAGCTTCACAACGTCCTGAGGTGCTTATCACCATAGATGAACACCTTACAAGAGGTAATTTTGCATATTAATCAAAGTATATGTATTCATCATGAAGACCAATTGGCTAGGATTTTGGATATTGAAAAGAGAATGGCACCACAATGTGAAAGGTTAGAGAAGTTGTCTACAGATTTAGAAATGCCTCGTAACATTACACACTATAGTTTCCATAGATTCAGTGAATGGTATTCGCCCAAAAGGCTTTCCAGTTCAATGAGATTTTGGTGATTATGAAGACATAGAATAAGAACAAGTAGCATCATAAATGAAAGAAGTTGAAAATGGAGAAGCAAAGGATGCCTAAAGTGAACATGAACACATGTCTAGTTTTCTTACGTTTTCATGTTTTATAAGGTTTCATTTTTGTTTGGTTGGATTATATGAATTTATATCTCTCAAATAATTTAGACAATATGATAAACACAACTGTAAAATCCGATGATAATATGATAGACATGTTTTGTGAGAATTATTCATTTTGATTTTAGTTTTAAACAATGATAATATAAACAATGGTTACTTAGTGTTAATTAATTTGTAATTACTGAACACAAATTACTCATAACTAGATATGCTTAATAAAATTAAAGAAGTTACATGTGTGTATGGTGCCGCAATCTCCTCTGCTACTACCATGGCTCGGTCTAGGTCGAAGGAACCAATGTCCTCCCACCTAGAGGATGGAGACTCGGCCCTGGATAACTATACATTAAAACAAATAAAGTCAACAATGTGTAATTCAAAGTTAAATATATTAAAAAATACAATATCAAATAACATACAATAAATACTTGAACATTAAATTAAAAAATAGCTAACCTGGTCCATGTAGCTCTCTGTGGCATGTTGCTGCATAGGACCATGGAAAGAATGACCACAGTTGTTAACAATCAAATTAACACCCTTAGTCATGTGACAGAAGAAGCACATTTCTACTATGCGCCCACAACATGAAGACAAAACACAAGTACATTCAGAGACAAGTCATCTTTGATCTAAACACTTCTCCCATAAATGGAATTAGGATTAGGTGAAGACAGTAAGAACCTAAGGAGACTAAGTTTGTTCATCGAACCGCTCATAAAAGGTCCAAAACCAAGCTACACCAATCAATAAGTGCAGAGAAATGCATTAAATGTGCTTAAAATATGCTAAGTTGTGTAAAAAAGCCCAAAAACTATGGAAAAAGAGGTTTTTAAGTGAAAATGATCTAAAATCATGAAAGAGGATTATCCCACATTCGAAAGAGAAGCCTAAGGCCCATTTCCCAATGCTATATAAGAAAGGATTTGGGGCATGGTAAAGACACACAAAGGAAGAGCAAAGGCATGCTGGAGAGATTCTGAATGAGGAAAAAGAGCTCAAATTCTTCAAAAGCAAGGGTGAAGGAAAGGAAGCTCATGGCAATGGAGGAGGTATTCACACCAATGTCCTTGGTAAGGATGTACTTCTTCCTTTTTCTAATATGAATGGATTCAAGTTTCTACCATATATGAGTTTGAATTTAGCTTATCATGCATGAATTTAATTCTTAATTGTCTTTGGATCTTAATGAGTTTTGATTAATGAATCTAGATCTTTGGAAACTTGTGATAATATTTTCATAATGCTGACATAGAATTTCACCAATTCTTAGTAAGATAGATTGATATGTTGCAGATCTAACTCCCTACATGCAAACAACTTAATCTATTATCGGATTGGCGACCATATGGCTTGAAATCTCTTGAAATTTCTGCATATTTCATGATTTTTCTTCATTTTTTTGTGATCTCCATCCTATAGATCTACTCACTTGGAGCTTAAAGATCAATTCAAGATCCATATATCCAACAATATGACCTCCAAACCGGCCTCCTCCCACCTTTCTTGCAGCAAATGCTTCAAAATCCCACTCTACATCTAGTTTCTTGAATTTTATGTTTCCAATTTGCAGCTCATCCACCTAGTTTGTGAGAAACTTGTTTTAGATCTGTTTTGGAGGCTTAATAAGCGAATTTGCAGACCTGTTTTGGAAGCTTAATTTTCTGCTCATGATCAGCCTATCACTCATTTAACAAGTGTTCATATGCTTTGCATGATTTGAACTTAGATCTTCACCTTTGGACTCATCTTTCAATAACTTGTAAATTTGCCCCAAATTTGAATTTCTATGTCAAATTATGATGGATCCTTTACATATTTGATTGTGTTCTTTAGCTCAAGATCAATTTGCTGATCATACTTAGTTTATTACTCCTTTTTGAGATCCTTTGAAAATATTTTGCATCATTTGGATCAAATATATCTCCCATTGGAATGCCCTCCCAAAAACTTTAAAAATTGCTCCAAATTTGCTTTCTCTTTTCAATATTTTCTTCAAGTTGTAATAGATCTTGTAGCTTGAGAGCATATTAGCTCTTAGATCCCTGCTATGGAATACTTATGACTGATCTTTAAATTCATTTGAACCTCCTTTACCTCTTTGCAAAGTTTACACACCTTCCAAGCACATTAATTCAAACTTGTAATCTTACACTAGTTGGAGGAGATCTCTTTCATCTTTAGATCTGTTTTGAGACCTGTTTTGTATGAAATTTACACACTTTTTTAGAGCTTTATGTGCAGCTATAACTCAGCCTTATAATCCTATTGAAAAGTTAATAAATTTTTATAACATTTGGATCAAGACATTCACAATTGGAATTTACTTCCAAACACCTTTAAAATCTGCTCCAAATTGTAATTCATTTTCAATATTTTTCAATTGGTAGTAGATCTATTTTGCTTACAACCTTATGAGATGATAGATCCTTGTTTTAACATGTTTAAGGACTGATATTAAACTACCTTAATGTCTCTTTACATGGCTGCAAGTCTCCAAAATCACACTTAAGAAATTGTTTACCAAAACACCTTAATCAATTTCAATATTTCAGACCTTTACCATATGCTGATTGGAAACATTAATTAAACATAAGCCATACACATTTGGAAGTACCATACACACTTTGAAGAACCTTTCACACACATTTGCATTTGAAGAACACCTTGAACATCACATGATTGAGATAATTTGAGAATAATTTCTTTCCAAAAAATAGAATTAAAAGTTTAATTAGTGGCATTTTGTTTTGGAGTTAGAATGTTTTCATGATTTTCATGCACAATTAGAGAGAGTTGCACCTTTAAAGTTCCGTTTTCTTGAGATATATTGTGTATGAGGCACCGTATCCTCTTCAATCGCATCTTATGATGACCTTGTGAATGAGAAAGTGTATCTCGCTTGTAATAGTTTAGGAGTTCACTTTTCAAAGCATCTTATATCGAACCACCGTATCCTCTTCACTCGCATCTTATGATGATCTTGTGAATGAGAAAGTGGATCTCACTTGTAATAGAGTAGATTTAATTTTTGCATACAATTTTTTGAGCCACCATATCCTCTTCACTTGGGCCTTATGGTGATCTTGTGAATGAGAAAGTGGATCTCATGTGTAACAGTTTAGGATTTAATTCAAAAGCATTCCAAAGGGCTCTGTGTATCATCTTCACTTGGGCCTTATGACGATCTTGTGAATGAAAAATAGGGATCCCACGTGTAATAGAATTAGATTCATGTTTACTTGAGATATCTGTTGGGTTACCTTGGTCTTTACACATCAATTATTATACATATTTCAAAAAAAATGTGCATAAACATACGAAATCTACTAGAAATTTTGCATGACTAAAAGAAACTTATGAACCTCTCACTCTTCCTTAATTTAGAATATTCATCAAATTGAAAGGTAGAGTAGTGAGAATTTTGCATTGTTTGGTTCATTTTTCTGTTTTCGAGTCAAAACACCACCAGTTTCATTTCCACTCCTGAAACTAAGAAAACTACACTTAAAATTGGCGCTTAATCTAAAATTGACAAAAATTTTATTTTTATATCACCAACAAGTTTAGGTTGGTGCCCCGGATTAGGTTTGGAGATTTAACACTCCTGGGTTGTAAAACTTTGAAACTAACATTGATTAAAGAGAGTAAATCCATTAGTCACAAAAAATGCTTTTTGGGAAAGCACTTCTGAAACATGCGTCAAGAACGAGGTCAATCTGGATAAGTAAGGGTGGTTCCCCCTTCTTGCTTATTTAGTGGGACATGAGCTTATCGAGGGGATTCTATGTTCAGTGACAAGTCCTTGGGGTGACATCACTATTTCTAGAGTTCCTGGTAATGAGAGTTGTCCTCGACTTACAACTGTCCGCCCGACCGTTGATTGTGAAGTGGTAACTTTAGTGGCTATTCTTAGGATATCACATAGGCTGTTGTGAGTGGGACACACTTGCAATACCTAAAATAGACTTTGGAACTTTTACTCCTTGGGAGGGTGAGTGGTCAGGAACCAACACTTGTACCCCTGGCGATTAAAGTTTATTTTAATTGTTTCTCACACCTTCGCTCCTAGCAATTGTATGAGGACATGAAATCCCTCACCATCTACTAATCTTGAAAGGCCCTACAATCCAGCTTTTCACTGAGCTTCAGTTCTTTGGAAAAGCAAGTTTGCTTGATTGAAATCTCTAGGGAATTTTTAATGTGTGGACACTTTTTATTTTGTTGAGTCTAGAAAGCCATAGGATTGTCTGATTCTGTTTGCAAAAATATTTTCAAATACATCCTTTTATCAAAATTCTTCAAAGTGGCTACTCTCCCGACCTGCCAGTCATGGCGGAAGCGAGGTGAGTCACCAAAACTTGAAGGCCCCGCTACATTGCAGAGACGACTACAAATTACAAGACACTTTGACTTTGAAACCTACACACTTCTAACTTCAATAATCAACAGTAGAGCAGAGACATGTCAAACAAATACTACAACATCACCTACCCAGGAAAACATAGAAATTGTTGATCCTCTTGCTCCAATTTCAATTGAAACATTAGAAGACAACATTGCAAATCCCGTAAATCCACCTCTGACAAATCTTTCAGACCCAGTGGTACTCCACATCAACGAACCTTTGAACACCATCAATCCTCTTGTAGCACACTTGTTACACATGCTAAATTCAACATCTAATCCCATGGATTCATCACGAGCACAAGGGACCACATTAGCACCATCTCAAACAAGTGTTGGAGGTAGCAATACTCCCAACATCCCTATGACTTCATCAGGAGCACAATGGACCAAATCATGACAACCTCGAACGGTTGCTGGAGGTAGTAATATATCCAACTTGACCTCTACCACAACTCCACTAGTTAGTTTACTTGCTTCTACCATAAGTTCAACTAGAACTTTAGTGCCAGTTGGTACAGTTTCGGGTCCCAATATTGGAAGTACATCCACTTTACCTGCAGGAATCCCTACTGGAGGGTCTTCCTTACCAAACTTGGGTTTCCCATATGGTTTGGATACTCAAGGTCAAAAAAATTTAGGAATCAACCAAAATTCTATTCTCATACCAAACATTTTTCCAAATCCTAACCCTGGGGGGGATCCTTCACTTTGGACTCTCAACATCCCTCGTGGACTTGATGGACCATGGAACACTAATGCTAATTGGGGTAATACTCCACAAGTTAGTGGAAGTGCCTCGGGAAACCTTTATCCAAACTTTCCTAGCACAAATCCTGGGGGCAATCCCATTCCCCCAATAAGTAGCACACCCGGAGGCAACCCATCCACCAACTTCATTCCACCATGGAGTGGGCAAGTTCTAGGAAGTACCCAATCTTCTTGGTCACCACCCCTGCAAGGGGGAAATCAACCTTGGAATGCTTATCCAAAATAAGGAAACACTCAAGGGACTTGTAATGTTCCACCAAGTAACCAATCTCAATGGAACATACCCTCACAAGGGGGAAATCCACCCATGAATCCAAACCAACAATGGAGTGGTAATGTTCCAACAAGTAACCAATCTCAATGGAACATACCCCTGCAAGGGGGCAATCCACCCATTAATCCTATGCCACAGTGGGGTGGTAATGTTCTACCAAGTATCCATCCTCAATGGAACATACCTCCGTAAGGGGGCAATCCATACATGCATCCTATCCCGGAATGGAATTGACAGTTTTCAGGAAATAACCCACCTTTTTGGATGCAATCTCCACAAGGAGGTAACCCTGCTTAGAATGCTTTTCAATCCCAAGGACCACAACAGTGGAGCCATAAAGCTTCACCTCGATATCAAGCATTTGCTTCGGCATCATCCAAGTCACCATTTCTAGCCATATTGAATCTACCGGATTTATCCCAGCTGACCAATGACCCTATTCTACATTTGAAAGGGTGGCCAACCATACCAACCAAACTACCCTTAGACATACCCAAGTTTGACGGAAAACCAGGCGAAGATCCATCAAATCATGTGATGACATTCCATTTATGGTGTTCATCCAATTCACTAGTTGATGATAGTACTAGGTTGAGGTTGTTTCAGTGGACTCTAACCAGAAATGCTGCAAAATGGTACATTAAGTTGCCCTGCAATACATTTACAGAATTTTCATCTTTAGATATGGCATTTTTGACACATTTTCAATTACCTATTCGCTATGAGACGGGAACTGAACTTTTAACTTCACTTAGGCAATCCACCGCTACTCACATCTCAGATCATATCCACAAGTGGAGGAGATGTCGAAGGCTTGTAAAATCTGAAATCCTTGATCAATTCTTAGCAGACTGGTTCATTAAATCATTATTGCCTACTCTTTCTAAATATACAGCCATGTCAGGAGCCATGACTGAAGAACAACTCATTCAAAGTGCTCACCATATGGATTTAGTATATTCCCAATCGGCCACACTTTATGATTTAATACCCCATGCTGTAAGACCTGTGTCTGATTCAGCTAGGCTGCCAAAAGGACCTCATACCGATGGTGTGATTGTATCTATGAACCAACTTGAACAGATTACCCAGCAATTGGGACAAATGTCAGTTCAAAACCCGCAACCCACAACTGGCCAAGAAACTCAACAAGCTGCAAATCCAATCCAAACTTCCAAAGTCCTTACGGTTCAAACTGTGGACCCAAAAGGAAAAAAGAAGAAGCAAAAGAAGAAACCTAATGCAAACCCTGGGACAAAAGAGGCACCTAAGGTGAATAACCCCACAGGAGGCAATCAGGAAAATAGGAAAAATAAATATCCTTGCAAAATTTACAAAGAAGATCATCCTACTCATCTTTGTCCTCATATGGATGATATTCATTGCATGTTGGCACAATGAGGAGGGAAACAACCACAACCTGCTATCCTAACTCAACCCTTCCCCAGCAACAACAAATGGTTGTTGCAGTGCCAGAACCTCCAGCAAGAGGAAACCAGGCGAACCCCCCACAGGGGGGCAATCCACCCAATGCAAATATCTTCACAATTGGTGAACATAACATTCATATCCAAACTAGGGCCTGTTCTTATGACATACCTTCAGAAGATGCTGGAGCAATTGGATCTCAGCCTAGTGGTTTTCTAAATATTGAAAAACCAACCATAGACATTGTTCCTCGACCTCCAAAAGGGGTCCTCCGCAAAACAACACACAATCCCAATGCGCGAGCTGCTCAAAACTACAATGTGGTTGAAGATTTAGATCAAGCCCCTTGTGCAATGTCTGCCTTGGAGGTGTTTCAAAGTTGTACCACTTAGCGGAAAGCACTATTGTCTGCCATCGGTGTTGTTGATCCATCAGATTCCAATTTAATCACATTTGACTTAGAATAGCCCATAGGTAGGCTTCCCTCACAAATTGCTTTCCAAATTAAAGTAACTTCACATGGGAAGAATATTTTTCGAACCATTGTGGATGAAGGAGCCTCCACTTGCACCATGTCCCTAGCTTGTTGGAAAGCTTTGGGATAACCCACCTTAGTACCATCCCAAACAATACTCAAGGCATTTGATGGACATTCGTTACCACCTCATGGACTCATCTTGGCTTGCCCAGTTGAACTAGGGAGAAAAACAGTTCAAGTAGATGTTGAGGTAGTGGATGCACCCATAGAATACAATTTTCTATTGGGACATAGTTCAATATAGAAGATGATGGCGATAGTGTCTTCCGTATTCCGAGCAATTTGGTTCCCCCACCAAGGGAAGATTGTTACAATCGATCAACTAGATTACTCCTCACCTGAAACTGGTATCCAGTCGAATGTAACTTATGTAGAGGATGGAATGAAGGTTATTCAAGATGTTGGGGTAGGAATGTTTAAAGACTCGTCCCTTTTGGGAATTTTCCCACTTCCACCACTAATATTGACCCCTAAAATTTCTCCAATTTTCACCATAACATTGGAGGTATAATTTCCATTAAGAGTTTTCTCTAATTCCATTTCAGAGGTCGGTTCCACCTCGTCGGTTGGAACCTCCAAAGAAAACACCTTAGATGAAAATAATGATGGCAAGATACATGCTTCTGCACACCATGAGGAAATGGAGAGTAGTGTTCCCTTTTCTGCCATGGAGCTCGCTGGTCAAGCTATTCAGATGGCTTCGGTAGAACTGGATAAAAAACTCCCAAGATGGAGGAGTATGATCCCTATACTTCACCTATTTGGGCCTTGAACTCGCAAATAAACCATGATATCCTAGATCAAACCTTCCCTTTGGATGAATCCATCTTAGAGGTCATGAACATCTCAGAACGACCCTCGGAGGATATGCATCACAAATCCTTGTTTATTCCTAAGATTGAATCATTAGAAGTTAAACCTGAAAAGTTTTACTTTGATGGTGACAGCCGTAAGTACCAATGCCCCATCTGAATCTATGATGTGAATTCAGAAGGAAATTTGGTGAACATTTCGAAAACCATCCAAATTAATATCTCTATCAAACCTGGCATCGTTGAGTATATAAACATAGGTGCGGATTGTTCTCCTGAAGAAATAAAATTTTACACTGCTTTATTTAAAAAGTTTCATGATATATTCACATGGTCTTATGCAGAAATGCCAGGCATCGATCCCAGCATTGTAGAACATGAAATCAAAACTTATCCCAATGTTAAACCTGTGCGGAAAAAACTACGTCCAATGAACCCTAAGAAATCAACTACCATTAAAGCAGAAGTCGAAAAGCTCTTGAACGCTGGATTCATCTATCCTGTTCCTTTGACTGATTGGGTATCCAACCTTGTTCCAGTTAACAAAAACAAGAAACTATCTGGTTTCGTACTGATTTTAGAGATCTAAACTTAGCTTGTCATAAGGATAACTATCCCACACCCTTCATTGATCAGATCATCAATGAATGCGCCGGGAATGAAATCTTCTCGTTTATGGATGGATTCTACGGTTACAACCAAATCCAGATTAAAAAGGAAGACCAACATAAAACAACTTTTATATGCCCTTGGGGGACCTTCGCTTATAGGAAAATGCCATTTGGCCTTAAAAGTGTCGGGGCTACCTTTCAAAGAGAAATGTCATACGCATTTCACGATATTAAAGATAGCGTCGAAGTTTACCTTGATGATTTGGCAGCTAAATCTAAAATGAGAGCTGAACATGGTGCACATTTACAAGCCATATTTGAGCGTTGCCGCAAGTACAACATTAGGTTAAATCCACATAAATGCTTTTTTTTTGGACTTTGGGAGGTTACTTGGGTTCGTAGTATCCCAAAAAGGGATCATGGTTGATCCCATCAAGGTTGAGGCAATACTTCAATTTCCTTCCCCAAAAACAATCACTCAACTTCAAAGCCTTCAAGGAAAAGCCAACTACTTGAGAAGATTTGTCGAAAATTTTGTTGAAAAAGATAAAGGTTTCATGCATCTCTTAAAACAAGATCCAACATTTACATGGGATGACCAAGCTCAATGTTCATTCAATGAACTAAAGAAAGCTTTGGTCTCCGCCCCAGTGCTTAGTCCACCGAACTATAATCGATACCTTTTGCTATATTTGGCCGCCTCTCCTACCACAATTGGAATGGTCTTAGCACAAGAAGATGAATCCTCTCAAGATCATGTTGTTTACTATCTTAGTAAGGGCCTTGCAGGTCCTGAATTGAGATATTCCCAGGTTGAGAAGTTTGCCTTGGCAGCAGTCCATGCTGTCCAATGACTTAGACATTACATACTTCCAAAGAAAACAACCATAGTGGCTGAAATGAACCCCATGAGACACATTTTGTCCCACCATATCATTGGTGGAAAATACTCAAAATGGATAGTAATTTTACAAGAATTTGACCTCGAATTCAAAAACGCTAAAGCTAAGAAGTTGTTGGCATTCGTTGAATTAATGTCTGAGTTACCCATAGAGAAGGAGGGTACTATATCTATTGAAACATGGGTAGATTAACATGTTTCCTCATTGCAACTGATGATCCTTGGTATGGAGCATTCATTATATATCTTCAAACCCAAATGATAGATCCTCAACTTTGTAGTATTGAACGACGTCGTATTCGACATCGAGCTCGAAGATACCTCATCACTGGGGATACTTTGTACCATCGGGGAATCGATATGATATTGAGACATTGTTTAATACATGAGGAAGATGAACAAGTTTTGAATGATTGCCATGCCAGAGCATGTGGTGGTCATCTTTCTAGGTTGGCAATTGCCCAGAAAATCTTGCGTGTAGGATACTTTTGGCCTATAATTTTCAAAGATTGCATTAATGCTGTCAAAAAGTGTCACCCTTTCCAAATATACACAAGAAAAATGCGCATACATCTTGCTCCTTTACACCCTGTAGTAACTGTGGGTCCATTTTCAAAATGGGCCATTGATTATATGACAACCAATACACCTTCAGCCGATGTCCACCACTACATCATCATAGAAGTGGATTACTTCACCAATTGGGTTGAATCAATGCCTACATTCAATTGCATAGGTAAAACTGCAGCATACTTTCTATTCAATCATGTGATAACAAGGTTTGGTGTACCCAAAGAAATCACTACGGACAATGGAAGTCATTTGAGGAATTCCTGTATGGATGAACTTACAAACCGGTTAGGATTGCGGCAGGACTTCTCCTCGCCATACTATCCTCAAGCTAATGGACAAGTAGAAGCCATCAATAAGGTTTTGAAAACCATGTTACAAAGGATGATTAGCAAAAACAAGAATAACTGGCACTTGATGTTGTTTACTGCTCTTTGGGCCTACCGAACAACTGATAAAACTGCAACCAGATTCAATCCTTTCCAACTGGTTTATGGACAAGAAGCTTTGTTACCGATTGAATGTGAAATTCCATCATTAAAGATAGTTTTCAAACTCCTACCTAACACTTCGGTGGAAGAGGAAAGGCTTCTCCATCTCCATGCTTTGGATGAAACTAGAAGAGAAGCCTCTCTAAACATAGAAGTACATAAGAAGAGGGTCAAAACACAATATGACAAGTCCATTCATCCTCGAATCTTTTCTGAAGGCGATCTGGTGCTAGTTTATGACCAAGACCAAGATAAAATAGGAGAAGGAAAATTTGTACCTAAATGGTTTGGCCCACTTATTGTCAAAACTGTGTTAAAAAAGGGAGCTTATGAATTGGTCAATTTTGATGGGGAACCCATGTTGGAGATCAAAAATGGTCTCTATCTGAAGAAATACTTCATGTAGGCACTGATGCCTCGCACCATTTGTTGTATTATGTTGTATTTTTGTATAACATTTTGTACATTGGTTATTTCGGGCACACACTTATCTTGCTTGGCATCGTCACTTTGGGAGATGACACAAGAGTCTTTCACATATTTGGGATATGTGGACGGCGCTAGCCGTAGCTCTCGGAACGTTGCTTCCTCCGCATGGGTTGTTTTTTCACCTAATAACAAAGTTCTTAGTTCAGGAGGCACTTTTATCGGATCTACAACCAACAATGTTGCAGAATATAGCGTAGTCATTGAGCTTCTTGTCGAGGCTATCACTGTTGGAATTCGGCAAATAATCGTCAAAATAGACTCAGAATTAGTGGTATCCCAGTTAAATGGTTAGTATTAGGTTTGACATCCTACACTGTTTAGAAAGTTCCTACGAGTACGTCTTTTAGAGCGTCAGTTCGAGTTTATTGAGTATATACATGTTCCTATAAGTCTAAATAGTTTGGCTGACTCTTTGGCCAACTATGTACTTGATTGGCATCTAAGTCATTCACATTATACCAAAAAGCAAGCATGCACATTATTTCATGGCCAATGTAATTAAACACATCATTTATGGACATAAGTGAAACCAAAATAATCTAGCTTACATCATAACCCAAAAAGTGTGTAAATTTTGCACACACCAAAAAGAATAGTGTAAATACTATTTCCCTTTTTTATTCTTTTTCTTATAGATAAAACTCAAAAAATGTTCATAGAAAAAAAAAATGGAAAATTTGGAAAAACTTGAAAACATGGGAAACTATTTCAAAAATTTCTAGTTCGACATCGAAACTAATCCAGTACTGGCAGATCAAAGACTAAAGGTCAATATCTTCTAGGAATTCAAGCTGAAGGGGAATGCTTCCTCTCATACATCGGCTGCACAATGAACACATATGATAAATCATGAGCATTTTTACTTATCTTTTATTCATACATGTACAAACCGTATCCTTTTGAATGATAGAAAGAGGCATAATTCCTCAATTTTAGCTATCTTTTTAGATATTAAATGCACATCTGAACAAGTGTCTAACTAAATTGTTGGCTAGTGAAATGGTTTTTGATTTCAGGACTTGAAGACTTTGACAATTCAAACTATTTGACTCAAGTAGTTGAGACAGACCATGATTCATTATGATCTATGATTTTGGCATTTTTCACAAAACTCAAGCTGAAGTAAACCTCATTGAACCATTCATACTTGGCCATTTCCCCAAATTGGATAATTTGAGTCACATGGTATTACTTCACCATCCGTCAACACATAATCCTGCTCCAGATAGACTCCCCCAGGAAGCAACAGCTGTAAGAGTGCGGACAACCAGCTTAGCCCTTGTTTGCAATATGGATCTTTGCCTTGGCCTAACCTGTGCCCTTGAAAAATAGGCATATGCCCATGCAACACTCGTTCCTTTCTATGTATCATAGCATTCTTTATTATCTTTTACAAAAATGAAAAAGCATAAAAATTAAAAAACAAAAAAATACAAAAAGGGAGAGACTTGAATCACTTCATATTATAATCCTTGAATTACAGTCAGTCCTTGTCACCCTTGAACAGGACACATAATTTGGTCCTATCGACATCAAATCATCATCTAGGACATGGATCTAGAAACCCGAGAGTACCTTGGATCTTGCAGTCATTAGTGGCAGGTTTCCTCGCAAATGACAGTGGGTATACATCATTGAACCCTGATTATTTGATTCTACAAGTGTTCGACTTCAAAACATATATTCACACTTGCTAGTTTGTACTCAGTACCTTAGAGTCCATCATCATTATCGATGGGTCTCTTCACATCTGTTAATGGTATACATCAATGACCGATAATCAGATGGTGTTTTATTATGCTCGACCTCAGATCACTTATTCGCATGATATAAACTCGTACCATTGTCAATTTGTATTGAATACCTTAGGAAAAACAATTGTATCACTCATCGATGCACTGCCCGAGCTACGCAAGATTAGACTGCCATGTCAGAAACCCAAAAAGACATTGTTCTCGCACTCATCAAAGTGCACATTTACATTTTTAAATTTTTTTTCTTTTGACATGGATCCACCGTGTATTTTTCATGGCCATGCTTGTTTACTGCTGAGCATGGGTATGCCCACCTCAGGAAGATATTATATATTTGAGAAATTGTTATGTTTTACAAGTGTGATCCTCAATCCATCGCATGTGAGCTTTCCTTCCCTTATCCTTGCTTTGAACGATAAAGAGTATTAGTATAACGAGTATAAATTTCAGTAATGTATTTCAGCCCTTAGCTCTGCTTCAAACCTCACACATTAGGGAGCATCTGTTAACAATAAAATTAACACCCTTAGTCATGTGACAGAAGAAGCACATTTCTACTATGCACCCACAACATGAATATGGAACACAAATACATTCATCGACAAGTCCTCTCTGATCTAAACACTTCTCCCATAAATGGAAGGATTAGGTGAAGACAGTAAGAACCTAAGGAGACTAAGTTCGGTCACTGAACCGCTCATAAAATGTCCAAAACAAAGCTACACCAATAAATAAGTGAAGAGAAATGCATTAAAGTGCATTAAATGTGCTTAAAATATGCTAAGTTGTGTAAAACATCCCAAAAACTATGGAAAAAGAGGTTTTTAAGTGAAAATGATCTAAAATCATGAAAAAGGATTATCCCACATTCAAAAGAGAAGCCTAAGGCTCTCAATGCTATATAAGAAAGACTTTGGGGCATGGTAAAGACACACAAAAGAAGAGCAAAGGCATGCTGGAGAGATTCTGAAGGAGGAGAAAGAGCTCAAATTCTTCAAAAGCAAGGGTGAAGGAAAGGAAGCTCATGGTAAGTATGTACTTCTTCCTTGTTATAATATGAATGGATTCAAGTTTCTACCATATATGAGTTTGAATTTAGCTTATCATGCATGAATTTAATTCTTAATTGTATTTAGATCTTAATAAGTTTTGATTAATGAATTTAGAACTTTGGAAAATTGTGATAATCTTTTCATAATGCTGACATAGAATTTCACCAATTCTTAGTAAGATAGATTGATATGTTGTAAATCTAACTCCCTACATGCAAACAACTTAATCTATTATTAACAGTGAGAACAACGATGTGTCGTTGTTCCAGTCAAACTAGATGGACCCTGCTGGGTTCCACTTATACCTGGTTTGACCCGGCCACCACCCATAGACCGTGCATCTATGTGTGTCTCATCGTTTTCCTCCTGGATCTGTGAAGACATAGCCACAAATTTGGTATGTCTAAGCAAATGACGTCTGGCACATCTAACTGAGTCATCAATCTCATCTAGGCCGCTACCAAATCCAGGTGGCTGAGGAGGGGGGTTTGGCTCTCTCCTAGGTGCAGGAGGTCCTTTGAGTGGGTTGTGGTGGGCCTGAGGTTGATCTTGGGAAGAGCCGAGACCGATAACCTGAAACTCGGTGATGTCAAAATAATTGACATGGTAGCCTAGCTCAAACTCAGCCCACAATTTCCTAGGAAAATACTATGGGACATCCAATTTATTGAATGGGGGGCTGTCAAACACCATAAACCATCTCTTTCTCTAGTCATCTCTCCATGGATGGTAAATACACCAGTCCATGAAAACCCATCTCTTCCTCACATCTAGAGGCTGTCTTGTCTTGGGATCTATGAATTTGATGTACAATTGTGCTTTCCTGATGTTGAGGTCTTTAATTTTTTCTTTGGATATCCGAGTGGAATAGTTCTCCCTCATTTGAGCCCTGTATTGGCTCATATTTGTGATCTCACTGTGGGAAATGTTGATGGATTCAATGATGTTTTGCAATGATGTAGCTAGGGAAACTTGGAAGGGTTCCTTGGTGCTCTTCAATTCATCGCTTAATACCCTTAATTCGTTTAAGTCTTGATGTAATTCATCCTCAAGGTTTTCAGATGGTTCATCGCCAGGTTCATTGTCCATTCCAATGTTGATGTTATCATTTGATGGTTCGGTTTCATTGGTTTCCTCCGATGGTTGTGGTGTGTTTGTCATTTTTTTAGGTGTATTTAATTTGCAATGACAATTTGTTGGTTTTTTAATTGATTGTAATTTTTTTTTAATTTAAAATTGTAATGGAAAACAAAAAAAAACAACAAAAAATTGATTGGTTGAGCACCTATCTGGAGGCACTAGCATCCACGGAGTAGAGGTTGAGTTTGATACTGACAAGGAGGTTGTTGGGTGCTCCAACATGCGCTCGCGGGGTCTCTATATCGCCACTTCTTGCTCGCGGGTTTCTTATTATGATAACAAACCCGCGGCCTATTTTGTTTTTTATAAAAAACACAGGCGATGTAGAGGTCGATGTCAAGTGTGGGTGCAGCATTTGAAGGTCCTAATGCAATGAATACAACATGGATTTTTTATAGCATGTAGAGGTCGATGTCTACTAGTGCAACATGCAATTTATTTTAAAAAATGGTTTTGAAATGAAAAAGTTACGAAAAAAACACTAACAACATGTTTTTTGACTTAAGGAGTGATGATACAAGAAAAATAGGAAAAAAATAATATTTAAAAAAAATACATATTTGGAATCTGCATAAAAAATGTTATCTATGTCTAAACTTTCGTAAAAAATGGTTGTGTCTATCATGCTGTAAAGAATGATGGAAGACAGGCATATTGAGAAAATGGAGGAAATGCCCAATTAGCGATGGTTTACCATATTCCATAGCACATGGTTAGGAACTCCGAACCAACCACATAGGACCATGGATTACATGCGGGCATGTGAGAAGGCATATTTAAGGAGCTAAGGAACACTCGTGTGTTATGTTTTAATTCAAAATTTTATTCCCGCGCTTGGTGTCAATAAAATGCTCTGGTGTTTTGTTTCTCCAAAATGCTCTAGTGTTTTGTTTCTCCAAAACACTCTAGTGTTTTGGAGTTACAAAATGCTCTACCATTAGAAACCACATAAACTATGTGCTAAGTGTTCAATGGAGATAAGGGGTGTGTGATAGAGAGAGGGGATACGAGAGGGGGGGGGCAAGGGACATAAATTTATGGAGGTGGAGAGAGAAATGAAGAGGGAGAAAATTAAATGCCTAAACTCATAATTCCTAAGGCCCAAACCCCATAAATCCCTAAACCCCTAAGCACCTAAGCCCTTAACACATAATCCATTACCACTTTAACCCCTTAACACTTAATCCTAACATTTTATACCTTACCCCAATAATAGTGGATCCCTAAATCCCTTAACCTATACATATCCTAATCCCTAAAACCCTAGTCCCTTAATTAACCCCTTTATCTCCCATCCTCGTGGTCCATGTCCTCTAACACCCTAAACCCTTAACCCCTTATAAGCCCTTAACACTATACCACCTAATCCCTTCATGCCTAACCTCTTAAAACCTAATCCCCTAACCCCATAGCCCTAAATCGATTTACCCCTAAACCCCCTAATTCATTTAATTATTTACCTCTAATCCTTTGACCATTAGCCTCTAAAATCTAGTTTACCATATAGAGGTAAAATAATTGCTTACCTCTACACTGTGTTTCCATGTGTGAACTCCCTTCTGCCAGTGCGGGCCTACATTTGCTTGTATTCTATATGTTTGCATGTGCACTCTTTGTTTCCATGAGAGCTCTATTTTTTCTTGAGCTCTCTCCCTTGGTATTGATCACTCCTCTCTCGACTTTGGAATTCTCGCTTGGGCTTGTGCATTAGCCTCTAAGATCCAATATACCCATCATAAACATTTAACCCTTTAACCCCTTCACCATTAATGCTTAACCTCATAAACCCTAACACCCTAACCCCAGAGCACTAAATCCCTTAACCCCTAAAGCCCCTAACGCTTAAAATCCTTAACCACTTTACCTCTAATCCCACAAACCCTAACCCCTAAGACCTTGTCCACCCCTAACCCCTAAACAACCTAATCCATAATACTTAAATCCCAAATCCATAAAGCCCTAAATCCCTAAGCCCTTAACCCCTAGAAACAATTAAACCTTTAACTGCTTGGAACTTAACCCATTAAACCCTATCCCCCTAACCATTGATCCCTAAATTCCTTAACACCTAAATCCTATAACCCATAAAACCCCTTATCCCCCTATGTACTTAACTCCCTAGACCATAAATCTTTAAACTTGCTAACCACTTTATGCCTTTACCTCTAACATTTTAACCCATTACCCCTACATCCTAGTTAACCCCCTAACCCTAAAACCCCTAACCCATAATCCATAAATCCCAAAACCCATAAATTCGTAGAAACTCCTAATCCCTCATCTCCTAGAAGCCAATAAGCCCTTAAATTTCAATCCTTTGATCCTTTAACCCCTTGAAACTTAACTCTTAACCAAATCAACCCTAAGATCCTAACCCTAGAGCCATAAATCCCTTAGCTCATAAATATGCTAACCCCTAAAGGCCTCACCTCTTAAATAACCACCAATCCCCTAACTCTAGTTATGTCCTTAACCACTAAGTCCCTAAGCCCTTAATCTCTTACAATCCCTTAACACTTAAACCCTTCACCCTTAACACTTAAACTCTTGAACCCTAACCCCCTAACATTTGTGCCATCGATCCCTTAACCCCTAAACCCATTTATCTCTAAGCACTTAACACCTAACACCTAATCCCTAGTATATCCAAAAACACTTAAGCCCTTAATGTCTAACCTCTAAAACCCTAAACCCTAAACTTGGAGCCCTAAATCTTTTTTAAGAGCTAAATCCCTTAACCCCTAAGCCCCTTGACACCTAACAACTTGACCTCTTGACCTGTTTACCTCTAATGCTTCAACCACTAACCACTAACCCTGATTTTAAAGCCCATAACCTCTTAACTCCTTATCCCTCCATCCCTTGAATCACTAATTATCTAAACCCCTTTATCTCTTTAACTCTAAGCCCTTAACCCCTAACACCAAATCCCTAGTTAACCTCCTAACCCATACAACATGAAGCCCAAAACCCTTGAAGATAAGGAGAGATAGGGAAATAAAGGAAATATTTTCTTGGTAAAGAAATACTAAATAAGGTTTCAAGGATAATGTTTTGTGTGTTATAGAAACACATTACACTAGAGCGTTATGTATTTCTATAACTCTCGAGCATTATAAAAATACATAACACGCTCAAGCGTTATAGAAACGCATAACGCTAGAGCGTTATGTATTTCTATAATGCACGAGAGTTATAGAAACACAAAATTCTGGAACGTTATGTATTTCAATAACGCTCGAGCGTTTTTGTTTCCTGTTTTGCATGTTAAATGACATGGCAGGCTCGGGTCCTCCCATGCCTAGTTTAAAGAAACGCTTGAGCTTTTTGGATTCACTAAACCTTTGCACGTTTCACGAAACTAAGATTTAATCTAAAAGGTTCCTCAACTTCGTGCGAGGGCCCTAACATATGTTGAATTGTTATGTTTCACAGTCATTCACATTCTGATATTCATAAAGGGTTATATCACAATGTTCAATGTTCATCAAGGGTAATGTTGGATGACAATGTTCCCCAATGGTTCTGTCATGGTGTGAGATTCATGTTGGTTGAACTACGTGTCCATTTTTTTTATGTTCCTCAATGATGATATTGCAATGAAATGTTACTTAAGGGTTATGTACATTGTGAAGTTCCTTAATGGTTATGCTGGATTTCAATGTTCGCTGGTGGTTATGTTTCATTGTGACATTCATCTTGGTTGAATTATGTATCATTTTTATGTAGACGGATGGTTGTGTCCCATTATATTTTTCAACAAGGATTATGTTGCATCTATGATGTTCCTCGAGGGTTATGTTGTATTGACAAGTTCCTTAATGTTATGTCTCATTGTGACATTCATCAAAGGTTATATACATTTCCTATGTTTCTTATGGAGTAATAGTATGCAATGGAGCATTACGATACTCGATAATGTTCACTTACATTTTAACACTATTTTTTTATTATAAATTATTAGTAAATAAAAATGATATGTTCCAACTTGTTGAATATAGGTTGATTGTAGTTAATTTTAACTAACTTTGGTTTATTTTGATTCATTATGGTTGAATTTGGTTGGTTTTGGTTGAATATGGTTTTATATTGTCAATCACAATGAACTATAGTTGATTATGCTCAACTCTAGCTCATTGTGGTTAAGCATAGTTGATCTTTCGTAACTAGTATTATATTGCAACATTCATCAAAAGTTATTCCATAATGAACATTCAACAAGAACTATGTTACATTACAACATTCCTTAAGAATTGTGTTAGATTGTGATGTTCCTTAAAATTTACATATAATTCCTATAATTAACATATAACATTTTAAGGTTTACAGTTAAGTATATGACTTTATTTCTTACACCATGTTTTTTTTTTCATTCTTACTATCTGATTAACTAAAAACAATTATGGTATATATAATTAATTCTATAATTTTAAATTTTATGTTTATATTCTTTATCAAATTTTTTTTCATTCTTACTATCTAATTAACTAAAAACAATTCTGGTATATATAATTAATTGTATAGTTTTAACTTTACAATAATTTATTTTATAAACTTTTTATATTTCATTTTCTAAAACATTTATTTTATCTCATCAATTCTACATATTTTTAATAAAATACTTAATATAATAATAATAATTAACATAAATAATTGTGTTTTAATAAAATACTTAATATAATAATCACAATAGTTAACATAAATAATTGATACAATAATTTTATACGATAGTTAATATAAATTTTGAAATTATTAAAATAATTTATTTTTTAAACTTCTTATATTTCATTTTCTAAAAAAAAAAATTATCTCATCAATTCTACATATTTTTAATAAAATACTTAAATAATAATAATAATAGTTAACATAAATAATTAATATAATAATTTTATATAATAGTTAATGTAAATAATTAATATGATATGTAATTTTAAAATTCCACTATATAAGTTACTTATTATTAGTTATATTTATATACTCTTTACATTTATTAGTCCCTACAGAAGGCCAGGGTACTAATTGTTTTCTATCCGGGTTGACTAAGTATTAGTTTTAGTTGACTCAAATGCAATGTGCATTTTTAACTAAAGTTTCAAATTAATTTTGAATTAATTAATATAAAAACCATATTTTCTGCACACTCATTGGATTATACTTTGAAGCATGGGTATTGGGAAATTGGGAATGGCTCCCTCTCCCTGATTTCTTCAATGAGATTTTAATTTATTCCGGAAAGGTGTTTGTCGGCAGATGTTAGCATTTAATTTATTCCTGTTTGTCGACAAATGTTAGCATTTACACCAACATTAGCACCAGTGTCTTTGTGGCGACTAACATTAATTTCAAAGGGTGTTTGGATCCTGACATTAATTTCCGAGGGTGTTTGGCTATTGTCTAAGATTGAAAATATGTAATTATAGACATTGAAAGCAACTATATTGAAAACAACTATATTGTATTTGAACTATATATAACATAAATTGAAATTGTTTGAAGCAAATGTTTCATTGTTTCATTCTTCATGAAAATCATTTAATTTGGAGATTGTTTTGGTCCTTCAGAGTCGCCACCACCGCCAACTCAGAGATGTTTTGGTCCTTCAGAGCCACTACCACCGCCAACTCTCACTGCCTTCGATGAAAACTGAAGATTAAAAACACTGCCTCTTTTGGCATTGGCTTCTCAGGACTTCTAGAGGCACCGCATTCTCGGGCCTTCTTTGCTTGATGAAAAGACTACCTTAGATCTCCATACTACAAGTTGAGATTCTAGATTTGGAGCAACGTATTCCTTCAAGCCGAGATTCCATATTTGGAGCAACAACCTCTTCTTGGAACATCAACATCTTGCATCTGCATCTTATGAGTATTGTCATTCTTCATTTTTGCTTCTGTTATTGAGATTGAGATCGAGGTAACACCTATTTACCTGTTTGTACATGTCATATTTCAAAAATATGAAAGCTAATGTATTGTCAAATCTCATTTTGCATTGAAGTAAATTATGCAGGTATATTGCATTTCATATTTATATTGCATGAAAATCTATTCATAACACTTAGTTTCATTGCTTTAAACCCAGAATAAAAAACTTGTAAATATAAACATTGAATCTTTACCCCTAGTCAGCCGATAAACGTGTACTATTCTCCATTCCCGCTTGACCTTCCTCCTTAACTGTAACTCAACAACCGCTAATTTTTTCTTCATCTCCCCGGCCTTGCGCTTTCGATTCTAAGAAGGCTTCCTTATTTTTGTTGTTTATCTCCACTTCAGGCTATGCCTCTAAATCTTTGGAACTAATGCTTACCATATTAATAGAATAAGCATCTTGACATTGTTGGGTTTGGAATACTAAACTAGAGACTTATCTCCTGCAAAGGAAGTCTAGTTTCAAACACAATGCCATATTTGGCACAAGTTTTTTGGTCGTTTAGCATATTGACATAGGTGTGTTTGGTGTATTTTTCTTGGAAGTAGTACCATTATCCAAACATCTGTATGTTGAAGCAAATGCAAGGGCTAGTGCAATTTCCAGCCTACAAGGAAACTTTCAAAGTGATAGAAATAGACCTGCTAGAACTTTTGGCTGGTCCCCCATGGTAGACAAGTCACAAAAATGTCCAACCTCAAAGCCGTTAGATTCCACTAACTCGACTCTGTACAATTTGACATATCCATTAAGGTCTGAATTCGATATCAAACTACAATTAATTAGGCCTAACAGTTATAGCTTCCTGACCTATATCTTAATTGCCAAAACATTTAGCTACTTTCTACTTACAAATTGGAAGGAGGTCCTTATCAATTCACTTTGTTAGAGATAATGCTTAGTGTGGTGTGCTAAGTTTGGAATTGGTTCGATATATTGTAGGAGATTGTTGAGATATTCTCTCAATATCCCTATCACCTTTGGGATTAGTTGGATCTAAATTCAACTATATATATGTATTGTATCCTGATATTTGATATGTAAAACGAATATTGTTTTGTGTAATGGTTTCTCTCATATTTTCTAGGTTGGTATCAGAGCGGGTCTTGGCCTAGCTCCCTCACAGGAGGGCCAAGGAAAATGAGAGAAATTTGTTGCTGTAGTGATAGATTATATTAGATTGTGCCACCTGTGTGAGTTTTTTGTGCATTCGTAGTTTTTTTTTCTATTGGTGCTGACGGAGGAGGCTGCGATCTAAGAATTTTGGACGCATTGAGCTGCAGAGATTTGTGTGAATTGTCGATCGATCCTGACATTGTGGATCCCTTTCTCGTGGATTGAGTAGAAGTTGTGTGAGTGCCTATTGCTGCTGTTTAGAGAGATCGTTGTATTTGTTTGAAGAAACTGCCTATCGGTCGAACCACGAAGAGAGGAGAAGAGATCTTCTCATCTCTAGAGGAGTGATCTACTGACTGGACGTATGATCAGTTGGGCCAGGCAATGATTTGAAACATTGAATGTTCAGTCTCTAAATTTTTTGTTTGATCTGTCTATAAAGAACGTGAGAGCAACAACTATCAATTTTACAGAAGGTGTCATTTCATTGAAATCTGAGCTGTGTGCTAGAATCGCCAATACATTACAGGATTTGTTAATTGAAACCCATCAGGTGGATCGTTGTGGATCAAAATGTTTGCACGCTACTATTCATTGGAAGGAGACATCATTTGTGGAGATTTGCATGGGAGATCAAGTAAACTACAGGATTACAACTTGGATTTGCAGCATTTCATTTCATTGATTAATAATGTGTTGTTTTATTATGTGGTGTGTAATTATATTTATTATTGTTTAAAAAAAAAATGCAGAACCACAAAGAACGTCATGCTCTGGGAGCATTAGTTACAGGTTGTTTTTAACAAGGTCAAGTTGATGTGACTCGTCGTGTTCTGAGAAGCTTTAGCTACAGGTTACTTTATGTAATATTCTATGTGTGTTTGTGAAGGTCATTTGTATGACTAACTTCTGGATAAGTTCAGTATCTAGAGCACTCTCCTAGATCTTGTTGAATTCAGCGATCTATGTGTTCAACAGATGGAAGTATCTCCATATATCGGTCCAATTACTTGGTTACTTCTTTGCCAAACTCAGAGAGCTATGTACTTCGGCATACTTAAGTATTCAATATTGCTAGTCACTACAATTTCTTTATCGATGGTCAGAAGTTGCTGCATTTTAAATGAGTCAAGTGGGAAGCTCAAAGTTGTGGAGAAGAAAGAGCGTAAACCAAAGATTTCAGAGTGGGTGTAAGCATTGATGAAGACCAGTAAGACAAGATTCAATATTGTATTTTCTGTTTTGCAATTGTGCATTGTAATGTAAGCATTAAAGGGGAGTGTTAGAGATGATGCTTCTAGTAGTGTTGTGTGCTAAGTTTGGAATTGGTTCGATATATTGTAGGAGATTGTTAAGATATTCTCTCAATATCCCTATCACCTTTGGGATTAGTTGGATCTAAATTCAACTATATATATGTATTGTATCCTAATATTTGATATGTAATACGAATATTGTTTTGTGTAATGGTTGCTCTCATATTTTCTGAGTCACTTTACCTCGGACTTTATCTCGCACCATTTTCCCCAATCCTTTAAAGCTCGCCAAATTATCGGGCATGTGAGTCGAGCATTTTCTTCCCATCAACATTCTGCATATTACATTTGTCATGAAGGACAATACCCCCTTGCTCACATTTACAGGCTTGGCCCATTCTCATTTTTGTTCCAAATGGAGTGAATCATTGCAGACAACTCCTCGTCTCGCCTTGATTGGAATGACTCAATTCTTTTGGGAGTCAGCAGTTCTGAGATGCATATTTTTCTCATTTGTCTCCAATAATCTCCATATGGGCCAACACCACGTCCTTGAAATTGTAGGCCATGTATTTCCCTGCGGTCGTTGCGGGTTGGCTGGAAAAGACCAGATCATGAGTTTTGAGAAAATATTTGGCATCTCAGGACCAAAAACCACCAGAGAGAACGTACCCTGCCTCAAAAAGCACGTAGATCCCGCTACATGGAGAGAAGGACATCAAAGAAAGGATGTGAAACATATATATATATATATATAAATGTAAGCTCAATCAAACCGAAGGAATAAGAAGTAGTGTGCAATCCACTAATCTATATAGTTAATATTGAAAAAAAATCCAACTATAGATTACGTACACAGAAGCGGGGGATTACATTAAATAAATTTAACATGCCAAGTATTTGCACCAGGATACTACATGCAAATCGGATTGTGTGTACCTACATTTGTCAAATCATTGCGAGTTGTAATGCATGCCCCTCGGCTAGGCAAGCATATAGACGAGCAAGGTATATTAGATGTTACAATTCTGATGAAGTGGGTCACATTACCCACAAATACCCACTTACTGGACAACCTTGGTGCAATCACTGTAGGGATGATGGTCGCAATTTCCTTGGCATGTGCATGCATGGCCTCTTTTTTTTGGTTTTGTTATGGGAACCCTGATTTTTTTATTATCTTTATTCCCATTTCGAGAACAATAATAATGAATAAATCTGGTGCCATGGCTTCCTGTGTTCTCGATGATGACAAGTGGCAGGATCTCAAGCCCTTGTTTATGGATGAGCCGATGTTATCTTTCCCTAACAAGTAATCCATTGCATGATTTTTAAAGCATCTCATCTCTTTAATCAACCTCTTCATACTTTCCACAATCTTTGGTTTGTAACTAATACGTGGCTAGTAGAACGATTTAATTTATTTGATGGAAATCAAATTCAGTAATCTATGAATAACAATGTGGAAGTCCATACTCTCTGGCAGTTATCTTTGCCTTTATTACATTCTAGATGATGTGACGATTTTGATCTCTGAATATATGGAGCATTTTCGTTGACCTACTATGGAAGTGATATGGCATCCTGCAAAATGACAACGAAATGAAGTTATGAGTTCACATTCCCATAATAACTCAAAGTACATGGCAATGTTTGATGCATAAGACGATATGTGGCTTTTTGTGCTATAATGATGGTAAACATGGCGTTTTGGTCGACTGGTGAAATGATAGTGTGTATCGTCATTGATCAATTTCATTAATATTGTGATTTAAGCTCACGGGAGCAGAGCAATCGGCTTGACGACTTCCGTTGAGTGTTTGCCAGTTTGAAACCTAGGTTCGATTCCCGGGGGCTGTATTAGTCCTCCTCATGGTGCCAATTCTAACCGAGGTAGGGATGGGGTTATAGTGGTCGCGGTTACTGGATTTGTTCTCCCAACCGCTGGCGTATCCGAGCACATTGTTGCCGATTCCCCATCGTAAAAAAAAAAAAATATATTGTGATTTAAATTCTTTTATATCTACAACTCATAAAAATAGACATGCAACAATCAAGTAAAGGATATAAAGGCCGAATGGAGAAGTGGTTGACTGCTTTTAAGACTACTCTCCATTGTAGAAATCGCCCATCATTCCCCTCAATCTTAACAATTATATGGAATCTTAATAACAAAAGAGAATAACGTAGGCTATTTCATATTTTCAACACTATAATCCATTTCTATGTGACTTCATAACCTAGCGAAAATCTTAATCCTAATTTGAACCACATTTCATTAGTGTGTTATCATAAATGTGCATAACTAATCTCAAAATACTAAATATAGAAAAATAACACTTAGCTATATACAAGATTCATCATACAAAATTAATGCTTATCCATTTGAAGCAAATATTTATATGGTATACATCACTCATTATATTAAAGTAATTGAGAAATATATAGTCTCTCATAAAGGTGTTTAATGTATTAATATTCTAAAAAAAAGCTCGAATGAATAAACATAATGACTGCAAGACTTATCTCACGTTCCACTTAACACTCTACTTACTCACTACAATGATCAAGGTTTAGTGGACGATGACCTGTGCGAACACATTTAGTCGTAGCCGAGTGTGCAGTTTAGCTGGGTAGGCGGAGGTTAACAACCACGACACGCCAAGCTAGACCAGGTTGTGCGTGCATCAAGTTGACTGGGGATATCTCAAAGAGCTGACAAGTATGGAAACATTGGTGTCTGGGTCTGGCGAGATCGCCCTCTCTGAGAGTGAACCTATACCTATATCGATGGCGTATAACCCAATTCTCCATGTGTGTGTTAACAGAAACACAACACAAGCGTTCACATATGTATTGATAGAAACATACATATCGATAGAAAGCTATTACAAGATCCGTATATGTAGAGGCAGAATTAGGACCCTGGGTATTCATATAAATATATAGATACAAGAACCCATATGGGAATTCGTATATGCATATAACACAATTTTTAATAAAAGACCAACGTTATGTGAACTTTCTCAAGGACAACTGATATAATCCTTAGATTAGTATTACTTTAGACCGACCCTGAGTTCTACAGTCTAATTGGGTGCTTCACAATCATGACAGGTCTACGCCATGCAACCAAATCGATATGCACAGATAAAACCAAATTATGAAAGCATCATAACTTCCCCAAATTGATAGACAGGGTTATTATATTCAATTATGAAAGTATCAGAACTGAAACTATCTATTGCTCAAGGGGTTTATTCACAAGCAAAAGTTCCAACGGAAATGTCCCTACCACCTTCCATGAAAGCTCGATTTACAAAATTTCATAATACATTAAGCTAAATCCATTTCCATTTGAGCGGGCTTTCGATCTTCTACATGCAAGTTGCTACTAATGAACTCTATCTTATACTCTTCCTCAAATTACATAGTGCATGGAATATTACAATTGAAATTACATAGTGCATGGAATATTGCAACTGATCAAACCAGAGCTGATCCAAAGTTCGTGGCTACCAAACATACTACAATGCTATACAAATTAGCAGCTAACGGCAGGGACATCGCCACATGTAGTGGCACTTGTTTTTATAATTTTTATCAAAATGTATTTTTCAAAATATTATTTCTATTATAAATATGTTTTTATAACTACATTTTTCAAAATATTATTTCTATTATAAATATGTATTTATAAAATGGTTATGTTTTTTTAGATTGTAAGTTATCAAAATAATTTATTTTATTAATTTTTTATATTTTTAATTATTATATAAAGAAATTGATATTTTTATCATGTTGATAATGGTTGATTATGTTTAATTTGATTTAATATAGTTGGTTATGGTTATTTATGGTTAACCATGGTTGACTATGTCTCAGTTGAAAATAGTTATGTTGCATTGTGGCGTTCATGTCAAATTTTTATGCTCATCAATGGTTTTATTGCATTGCAACATCCACAAATCATTATGTCACATTGTGACATTCATTGAAAATGATTATGTTGCATTGTGTTGTTCATCTTGGTTTACTTATGTCAAATTTCTATGTTCCCCTTGGTAGATGCCCTTTTAAGATAGATCTATGTTGGTACGCAGTATAATTCATTTTCTACATGGATTCCAAACATTGAATTCATTTTTGTTATTTTCACCATTTTCACCATTTATACTTTCTCTTTTTATTTTCTCTTTTTAATTTTTGCAAGCAAAGCTGCAAATATGCATTTTAAAGGCAGGTTTTTGTGTTTTAACATTAGATTTATACATTTACCAAAGCATAAATCTATGCAACAATGTACTTGTTGTTTAGGGTGTTTAATTGATGATTACAGGTCTAATAATTTGAATTACTGATAAAGAAATTTATTGTTTAATTTTAGTTAGGTGAAATTTTGGTATAATGTGATTATATTTAATCCACATTTAACCCGTCACCGTTTAACTTTGCAAATTCGCCATTTAATTTAAGGTTGGTAAACACTCCTAATTATTTTCGTAGTTGTAATTAGGGTGTAAATTTGAGGTAGTTTAATAGATCTTTCCAAAAATTCACTTTTTAATTTAAATTTAATTCTTAATTATTTTAATAACTAATTTTATCGAGGCATTTTTTTGGTGTAATTTAAGGATTTTTTTACAATTGGTCAATGTTTAACGTTACAGGTCAAATTATTGTTGATTGCAAAAATCTTCAAAGTAAAATGGCACTTTTTATTATTTTAATAGCTAACTTTGTTGGATTAACTTTCAATGTAACTTAACAATTTTATGTAACGTGTTGTGTAGAAATTTGATGTTTCGTTGTTTAATGTAATGATCTTTTTATGTTTTCTAGCTTTTTGGGGGTGAACTGAATTTTTACAAGTAGATAGAGATATCAATCTTTATAAATGAATTTACTCTTGAAGAAAGGTATTTTATACATGGGGCATAATTTGAGGTTTTTTGCGTTTATAAGTTTATGGTTTGTTAAAAATGAATTGTTCTTGTTTAATTTATTTTATGAATGATACCATGATTTTTATATAAGTTTGTGGTATGTTAAAAATGAATTTTATTATTGTTTAATTTATTTTATGAATGATATAATAATATTTATGTAAAAAGAATTGTTTTTTATTTTATTTAAAACTAATTTTGAATTATTTGTTTTTCATATATATATATAAAAGGTAAGGATTAAGTTGTATGTAGTTCTTGTTTTTATAAATTTTTATAAATTTATAGTGATGAATTAGCTAGATGATGGTGAGCTACTTAATCAACCTTCGGTAAATAGAAAGAATAAGTTACTCCATTGTAATTTAACATTGTTTTTCCAAACATAATTAATGTGTTGATGTACTAAAGTATTCTTGGTGATTTTATATAATTTATAATAAGAATGTATTTTTCTTTCTAAACATGATTCCAAAACCTCATATCCACAAATTCTACTTGAAATTAAGGCATCAATAATATCTCACATGCAACCATTTGTTTTGCATTTTTAACACTAATTCTACTTATTTCCTTTCTTTGTATGCAAAAGACAAACTAGGATTCTAGGTTTAGTAAAATTAGAAAAACTAATAATTACATAAAAGATATATGGATTCAACACT
Source organism: Larix kaempferi (assembly GCA_027924585.1). Classification (NCBI taxonomy): domain Eukaryota; kingdom Viridiplantae; phylum Streptophyta; class Pinopsida; order Pinales; family Pinaceae; genus Larix; species Larix kaempferi. Next base: position 3,586,573 of record BSBM01001095.1, on the reverse strand, counting down.
AAAAGGTCAAATTAGTTTTCTAGGCTTAGGAAAATTAGAAAAACTACTAATTATACAAAATAATTGGATTCAACTTTGACATTACAATCTACACTAAAACCATGACATCACGACCTAACCTACACCAAAACCATGACATTACAACCTACACCTACTATAAATAGAAATTGATAAATATAGACATGCTCAAAAAGCATAGTCTAGCTACAAAAAGGAAAGGTGAAAATTAAGGTAATAATTATGAGATTTTTTTGAAACATAGCAAGTCTAAAAATAGATAGTATTAAAATAATAACATCTAGCATGTCGATGAAACATAAATATGTGATGAGAAATAACATGAAAATACTAAGGGAATTTTGAGTTAAAAAATGGGGGCCAAAAATAGACCTCAAAACAAAAAAAATGTACTATCAAAATCAATTTTTAAAGAACCAATCACATTCTAGAGGATGACATCATCTATAATAGTTAAGGTGGCATTGGTTGAGTTAAAGATGCTTATTTATCAAATTCTGAATAGTGAATGAAAACCCATAGTTAACCATATCAATGTTGTAAGTAAATTACTCATAATGAAAAGAGTACTCTTAGATTACTTTTGAATATAACATAAATGTACTAAAGTACCTTAAAGTACTTAGAAAAAAATAATCGTTATGTTTCAATATAAAATAAAAAAATTACAAATACAAAAAAAATGAATACTCTATTCAAAATCAAAACTATAAAATTACTTTTCAATATATAACATATATCTTTAAATAACAAATTATTAATTAATAAAAATTAAATTTTTTTATTTAAAATCATATAAATATTTTACATTTTATAATATATAATTTTAAAACTTTATTTAAATAAATTATAATATATAGATAAATTTACAATATAATGATAATGTATAATTTATAATAATTTACCATCTATATTGATGAAGTTTTAAAACCTTATGTAAAAATATGTACTACTCTTTTTTCTTTTTTTACACAAATGGTTAACAGGCTTTATATTAAAGAGATGGAGCAAGTTACATGGAGAAGAAAGGTTGGTCCCAAAAATCCAGAACTGTCAGAGCATGTTCTGAGTTTTCCAGCCTCTGTAATTCAAAATTGGCATTATGCCTGATACAACCATAAGGACTGGTACTGCTATTACAACTAAATATTCTAACCAACTGGACTAATAAGAAACAACAGAAATATAACATAGGAGTAATGCAAAAACTAGATAGATAAACATCAGATCAAAAGGAAGCTGCACCGACGAGATTTAGTTGTCATGACAGTTGCGGGCCATTTTTTCCAACAGTATTTCCAGCGTTGTCATCATCAATGTTCAAGATGATTGAGGGGCTGTTCCCACTATTGGTCCTAACACATTCCACTTTAGCCTTAATGATTCTTAGGCAACTATATAGGGTGTCATGTTTTCCCATACTCTTTTCAGTGAAGTCTTTTATCTTTCCAGTGCTTGCTCAAACTTCGGAATTGGAGATTTGAACCAGGGTCGCTAAATTGGAGATAGCTTTTTTCATGTCTGCAAGGTTCCCCTTGAGCCAGCGTACTTGCATTTCCAAGTCTTGAACTTGCAGATTGAGCTCAGGGAGGGGCTTCCTTGCCCTTGAGGAGAAGCCCTATTCCCCAAATCACTAGGACTACCATGGTACCACTGACGAAAGGCACCTTTGCCACTTTCACAAGAATTCATATGACACGCAGAAGCCAAAACCAAACTAGAAGTAAAACCACCTCTAGGAAACAGCCCAGTGCCTAGGGGCATCCATGGGCCACCGTTTCCATAATTCGCCTTAGCACCACCCCCCCCTGGAAGAATCGACACCGTCGAGACCTTGAAAAATTTCTGAGAGATAACGCTTCTTGCCACCACTACCTGCCTCGCCTGGAGTATCCTGTTCATTCCTCCTGCATTTCCTACAGTGCAGGGAAGCAGGGCAATGACTGCAATTATCCATGGCCCCCTGAGACAAGGGACGTCCAGACTTTACTCTGCAAATGAACACTATACGAGCAAGAGCAGGGAACAAGAGCCGAGCAAGAAACAAGAAACAAGCAAATGAGGAGAAAGGCAGGGTGCTGAACCCTTCGCCACCTTGAATGAAATATTCCCACAACACCTTGGGGATCGTTCACAATAACTCCCTGCATGCGAGACAAGTGGTGTCTTCCAGGGGTGGCCGCAAAAAACATCGAGAGGACTTTTGATGTGAGCAGGGAGATCTCATGGAGATTTGTGGAGTTAATGAGGTCATTAAATGAAGGGTAATGGAGGGGGGTGGCTAGGACATAGGGCAGAAATGAGGGAACCCAAACACCCACCTTGAGTATACCATTGAGCAAGGCATGTCCACAATTTAAACTCGCACCAAGATTTGCCATAGAGTCGGCACAATTGTTATTTTTCCTAAGAATATGATAGAACGATAACGAGTGGAAGTCTTTGGACAAATAGTAGAGGTGTTGATGCATCGTGGATATAGGCTTGCGACGTAGAGTCTCCGAAAATCACTAGATCATTAATATTTTTGCTTTTGACAATGCCCATCCCTTTTATCACTGCTAACCATTCTGCATCATTGTTGGTTCTTTTTCCTATCCCCCATGCGAACTCCTCCACTTTGTTTCCGTCGAGGTCAAGTATAACGCCCCCCCCCCACCTGCCAACCAGGGTAAAAATATGTACTATTCAACTAAAATCAAAATATGTATATAATATATAATTTAAAATTCTTTTAAACTTTAAAAACTTTATTGAATACGTACTATTCTACCTTAATGTTTGGCATAATTGATAGGATATTTAAACTTTTAAAACCTTTGAGATTTAAACTTTTTAAACCTTATGTAGACTTAATCCATGAATATATTATTTTATTTTAGTATATGATATATAATTTTAAATCCATAAATATGTGATATATGTGGAATAATTACTATTTATATAATATATAATTTTAAATTTAAGAATATTAATATAAATGAGATAATGTGGAATAATTATTATTTATATAATATATAATTTTAAATTTAAGAATATTAACATAAATGGGATAAGTTTTATGAGATACAAGATAATTAAAAAAAAGAAAAATAAATTTGTAAAAGATATATATTAAAATAAATGAAAAATAAATGTGTTGATTATTAAATGAATACATAAAATGAATACTTGATTATCTAAATTATAGATATGTAATATAAATATAGATATATAAGTTAATTAAGTATTTTATAAATAAAAATAGATTTAAAAAATGTAGATATTTATGTAAATAGATTATTAGTATTTAAATAATGTTAATATTTATATAAATAAATTATTAAGTTTTAATTTTAATAAATTTAAGTTAGGTTTATATAATAGTTAGTCAATATATTTTATAAATGTTGAAATATAAGTTGGATTTATATGTTTATATGACTGATTTTTATTTTTAATGAATATAAGTTAAATTTATATAATGAATATATACATTTTAAAATAAATAACAATTTATTCATATAAATTTAATTTATATTTAAAATTCAAAATTCAAAATAATACATGTTATTGTAATCATATTTTGAACATCGAATAAATTATATTTCAAAATTCAAAATAATATACTTTATTTTATTTTACAATAATTTTTACTTTATGAGTACAATACTTTTTACTTTATAAGTACATTCATCATATTATATTCAAAAGTAATTTATGTATACAAGAGTAGTACTTTTAGTTATATTAAAGAATGATTTTTGTATTGATTTTATTTTAGAGATCTTTTCAATTTAACTTAACCATAGTTACATTGATTGTAGTGTAAAATGTGAATTGTGAATATACCTCCCCCACAAAATGCCTAACTTGTAATATTTTACTATATCTCTTAGGAGGCCCATTTTAGACCTCAAACTTCCCCTAATGACAAATTGATAAAAATAGTAGTGTTGTTAAACTAATTGCATGTCATTCAAAATAGTCATTGGACCTCTTTCATCTTCTCCTCTAGAGGAATTTTCATCTTCTCCTTTAGTGGACTCATAGAACCTCTTTCACTCTTCCATAGCCACCCTTGGACCTTAGAATTAATACTTGAAATAATATTTACATTTATTAAGAGCACCAGGGTAAGTCTACCTCATTGTATATTGAAATCATACTAATAGAAAATACATGCTTAGACATTCACTAATTGGGTTTTAGCTTTGAGCTATACACTCATAATTTGTACAAGATATTTACATCATTTAAACATAGGGTCTTTTTTACAACTTGACTCTCATGGTTATAACACTTGCACATAATGAATATGCAATGAAATTTAATGCAATAGTGACAAAATTGTAACCGTATGGGTATGAAAGAATTATCTACATTGTTTTTGTAAGCTCAAAATTGAGTGTCCACACACTTCTTCATTTAGTTTAAATTTTAATCTTGCTTTGGTTCTCCATGAATAATTGAAAATATCTCGATAGATTATGCTTTATTATAGTGGCTAATGTTAATTTACATTGTCTTCAACTTAAATTACTTTAGTTGTGAAAACGAATAAGAACGATACAATAACAATGCTCAACTAAGCTACATTTTCATATTGTGTTTCATCCTATTTTTGACACCATCCATGAGTTCCTATATCAAAGACCTTGGGATTTTACCTAACATGATGTTTCAGCAAGGATATGTAAAATATTGTATAGTGGTGAATCTAAATAGTGGCATTCAACATATCTTTCATGATTGCAATATTTGTAAGCCTCCACCTCACATCTCATTAAATATATTAAAACTATTTCACCATTTAATCACAAATTACATTTAAAATTCAATTTAAACATCACTAATCTAAACATGGCATATCTTTTCGTCGAGGATGCGAGAGTAAAATCCTAGCCACGGGAGGTTCCAAAAATGTCAGAGGAAGAGGAGGAGCTAGTTGATTATTCCCTCAAACCGCTAGAAGGTCAGTAGATCTAGGTGGAAGCAGTTGGAAGCCATATGGAGGGTAGGGACTCAGGTTTTAGTTGTGGATCTCAGCCTTGGGGCCAACTACCGTCGGCTAAGGAAGACATCCATCCATCCAGCGCATGAATTATTTCCTCATAAACTAACCAAGAGATGCGCTCAATTTCAAGCATGGTACGTAGCCTCGGGGCTTGGGATGGGGTAGCTCATAGCAACCTTCGGGTTAGATGAGGGATCCTTTCTCTCTTTTCTCTAATCCATGCCAACATGTTGAGCTTTTTCTACCTCTATTAGCAGCAATCAAAGTTAACTCTTTTCAAGAGGAGGCATCCCAAAACCCTTCTCAATCCCAATTTTATAGAGTGAATCCGTTGAAAATTTGGATTTTCTTGAGTCGGTATGGGCCCTGTCAGGGTTCCCATTACTCTTATGCAAGGAGCGATTCATCTTTCGCATTTCTAAGGTTTCCCTCAAGGCTCTAGTGGTTTTCTAGCTTCTATTTTGGGGCCGTCTGATTTTTGTGTAATAGTGGAGGGTGTTGATGGAAAGGATAGGAGAAAAGAGGCTAGGTATCCATATAAAATTTAGAGAGGTAGTAATGAAAAATTAGTGACTCGTGGTAGCCATGGACCTTGCTAAAGGAAGAGCAAATGTGTTAATTCAAAAGGGAATCCGATAATGCTTGTGTTGGGAGTTGATATCCAATTACCTCAGGTGGTTGAAATGGTTGATACAACTGTAATAGGTTGAGTGCAGGGTTGCCGGTTTGGAATGCAGAAGTTGAAGGATTGGGTGGAAACATTTTAGGAAAATATTTTCAACTATCCTCCTCTGCTATCTCGGGGCTGGTTTGTTTTCTTGTTCAAGTCAGCTGAGGATGTCAATAGCACGAGGTATTCACTTAGTTAAATGATTCCATAACACCTTCATTCATGGGATATTAAAGAATACCCCTAATTTCACTAGATATTGGTAAATACCTACCAAAATTGTTTTGTTGAGCCCCCTCCCAATACATATTTCAAATTAAAAAAAAAAAACTATTTTTACAAGATATTCCATATTTTTACTAGATACCATTTTTATACCCCCCAAATACTTATAAAGCCCCCATACCCTACTCTCTGCCCCCCAATACCTACAATATATTAACCTTATTATTCACAATTTAAAAACCCCCATTTATGAATGAAAATTATAAGATATAATTTGGTCAACAAGGTGAATCCCAAGTGGTCAATAGAGTGCTTCAAGGAAATTGGAGCATAGAATCCACTCTAGTTCTAGTAAAAGAACATACCCCTCTATTTGATTCCAACAAGGAAAGTCTTGATGTTGCACCAAACTGGGTCAGGCTTCCATGACTACCTATGGAGTTTTGGAAAAAATATAGTTTTAAAGGTATTAGGGACACCATTGACACCTTTCTGGATGTGGACATGTCCTTTCTGTCTTCGTGAAAAAATGAATATTGCTCGATTATTAATCTATATGGATGTTCAAGAGGGATTGGCTGAGGAGATGGAGCTAGTACGGGAAAGGGAGTTTTTTGTCCAAAAGCTAGATCATGAAGGGATCCCTTTCAGTTGTTGGTGATGCCATCAATATGGCCATATTGTAAATCAATGCCAGCTTATGTTCTGACGTTCTACAGAATCAAATTATTCTCCACATGGACAAAAATAGATCATTGTCTTTAGAGGATGGGCTACTGGATCCCCAATTGGAAAAATCTAGGCAGCTGGAAAAGGTGGGGGAGAAGCCGGAGCAATAAGTCAACCAAGTTGGGGGAATGGAACTCCATTATCATCAGGCTTTAGCTTTGGTAGGCCAATAATTGGATACAGTGGATGTAATCAATCCTGGTTCCCTTTAACACAACTCAGGCTGGCCTTTGATTGCTCGGTTCAAACCATATGGAGGATGTCAAGATGGGAAAGCAGACCTCTTCACTCCCCCGTTTAAATATTTTGATAAATTCTATCACTGTTGGGAAAAGACTTGTCAACCTATTTAAAGAATCCCCTATATTTCTCCAGGGGTATCCCTCGACCCTTTTCCTCCTCTTTATTGTCATCCCCAACCTTATCTCCTTTTTCATAGTCCCTACATGTTGTCCTCCTAGCATTCGTCACATCTAAGGTTGATTTATCAATGGAATCAAAGGAAGAGGCCATTCGATATCAACTTAGGTCTATAACAAAGGATCGGTGGTAGTTGACTTGTCCAAAGGTGTGGATGGATTGGGAACCAATCCGGTGGGTCAGGATGGGGGGAAAGGCAAGGGTTGGAAATTGCACCTTTCAAAATATCAGAACAAGGCTCACTTGGATATGGCAGTAGGAAAACAACAATCTATTGTTGGTTCACTTAGAGAAACGAAATCCTCGAGTGGGGTTCTTCTATTAATATGATATCTTTCAATTGTCAGGGTCTAGCGAGCCCCTCCAAAAAATTGGCCTTTAGGAGGTTGGTTGACACAAACCATCCTGATATTATTTTTCTTCAAGAAAATATGGGGGAGGGTGATGTTATTTGAAATAATTTGGAATCGCTTTTCAAATACTGGCATTTTGTAGGCAGTGATGTTATGGGGCGTTTAGGGGGGATAGAACACCCATTCTATAAATGCTCTTAATTTCTAGAGTTTTTAATCTAGTATGGGTCTGCAATTTTTCTCAATTGCATTAGGGAGGAAGTTCATGGCTCTAATAGTTTATGGTCCTTATGTGTATCGATTTCTCTTCTGGGACTCTATAATTCATAAATTTGTTGTGGAAGACGACTAGGTCATTTTGGTGGGGGGGCTAAATTTATCATTAGGTGAGGCAAAAGTATGGGGTCCAAGGGATAGATCAGATCCTTTGTCGGATTACTTCACTCACAATATTAGGGAGCATAGGATTTTAGATGTTGAGCCAGTAAAATTTAAGCCAACCTAGAGGAAAAAGTGGGTTGAGGATGAAAAAATTGCCAAAAGAATTGACTATATTTTGGTCTCAATTTTTTGGGGGAACATTCCTTTCAAATGAGGCAATGGGTAGGTAGTGGAGATAAATCATACCACTTTCCAATATTTCTAAAGATAGTGAAAGGCTCTCAAAAACCTTCTTTCCATTTTAAGTTTAATCCATCTTAGCTCAAGGATGAAAGTTTTCTTAAGCTAGTTAAATACTTGTGGGTTCCCTCTGATCAAGAGCTGAATGATTTGGAGGCCTCTGAATTTGTTGCAAATTTTAAAAAAGTAAAGAAGGCCACTATGGAGTGGGCACACAATAAGAGACTCAAAGATGAAGAGGAGTCCTTAAAAAGTGGAAGAAGTGCTACAAACCCTCTATGATTCAGAAGGGTAAGGGTATACATCCCAAGAGACAAAAGATGATTTGTATTAGATGGAAAATAAGAAAAGGAAATTATTGGAAAACAAAGTAGAAGCTTATCATTTAAAAAGCAGGCCTTGTGGTTGGGTTGTGGGGATGAAAAAATAAAATTATTTCATGCATATGCGAAAGGTATAAATCTTAGCAACACCATAAGGAGTTTGAATGATTGGTTAGGAAACCTCATTGCATCTGTCGAAGTTCTGACCCATTTATGGAAGATTCACTTTCAGAGGCTCTTCACCACATATGAAAGGTCTCTATTGCAGAGGTCGTAAGGATGGCTCAATTTTTTCCAAGATTTGTGAATGATGCAGAAAACAATTCCCTTATGGAAGAGGTCTAAGAGGAGGAACCCAAGGAGGTCCTTAATAGTTTCAAAAGGATAAAAGCACAAGCCTACATGGATGGCCAATTTAATTCTTCTTAGGGTTAAATGGGACCTTAGGTCTGGACATGCTAAGAGTTGTAGAGGAATCAATATCAGAAGGCTAGATTCATGCACCATTGAACTCTACTTTTATTTCTCTAATCCTAAAGATGGATAATCCTCTTTGTCTCAAAGAGTTTAGACTTATCTCCTCATGCAACTGTATTTACAAGGTAGTGGAAAAAGTCATAGCTAGAAGACTGAAGAAAATTTTATCGAGCTCCATCTCAGGTGAATGGTTTGGTTTGTTGGAAGGTAGGAAAATTCATGAGGATACCGGAGTAGCTCAAGAGGGTCTCCATAGTATCAAAACTAGGAAATTGAAGGGAGTGGTATTGAAAATTGAATTATCTAAATCCTATCTATACATCAGACTTCCATTAACACATTTGGGGTTTGAAGTGCCTCGCATAAATTGGATCATGAGTTGTATTTCCTCGATATCCTTTGTAGTCCTTATCAATGGTTTGTCCTCTCCTTTCTTCAGGACTGAAATAAAACTGAGACATGGATGTCCCCTATCCCCAATTCTATTCTTACTAGTGACCGAAGGACTCAGTAGGGCACTAGCTGAAGCTAAAACATTGGCGAACTTCTAGGGTATTTCTATTCCCCCCACCCTTGGATTTCACACCTCCTTTTTGTTGATGGTGTCTTAATTTTCTGTAGTGGAACATGTAGAGATGTTGACACTCTCAAGGAAATTTTGAGCCTTTTTTGGGTTTGCTATAGGCATTCAAATAAATATAAGAAAATCCACACTCTTAGTATTAAATATGGAAGAGGTTGAAACCAAACATTACAATGCTTTGTTTCCCTATGAGATGAAATATCTTGACTCAGGATTAAAATACTTGGTTTTTAATTTAAAACTTAAGAGCTACAAAAAAGAAGAATGGAGTTGGATCACTACAAAGCTTGAGAAGTGATTAAAGGTGTGGAGCTTCAGATGGCTCTCCAAGGAAGGAAGATTGGTACTAATAAAATATGTTTTGGAGGCCATCCATTGGATGTCTTTATCTTGGATACCTAAAGGAATCCTCGAATAAGCTAGGAAACTATTTTCAAGGTTTTATGGGATGGCTGGTTTGAACAATTCATCCTTCCTTGGGTTTTATGGGACAATTAGCTTCTCCAAAATTGTTCATAGGATGGGGATTCAAAAACATTTTCCCTTTTTCCAAGGCTTTGGCGGCCAAATATCGGGGGAGGATTTTGGAAAAGCAGAGTCTCTAGACTACTGTGGTAACTTAAATATATTCTACCAGAGTCCATTGAGGAATGGATGAGGAATCCGATAAAAAATAGATCATACTCTTTGGTCATTTGGAAGGTTATTACAAATTCCTCCCAAGTAATCGATGATGGTATAGCTTGACATATAGGCAATAGGACAAAAGTTCATATTGTGGCTCATCCATTGCTGGGTAGTTTGAACAATCATCTTTTGGCCCATGATTTTCTCCAATAGTTTCCCTATCAAGGAATTGTTTTCTTGCACAAGCTACAAACCCAACTCAATCTTCAATTTGGAGCTAGGGTTGGAGAGATGGCCCCAAGATGGGGGACTTGGAGGGGAACATGTTGATAGTTGGAATAATTATTTAAGAGCTCTTAGGTCCTCTCATATCCGGTAAATTGATAGGGAAGATGAACTAATATGGAAACATGCTCCTCTAAATGGTCAATACATTTCGAAGTTCGAGTACGTTTAGTTAAGCATAGACAATGCCCTTGAGGATTCAAAACGTTGGTGGAAAGGTGTTTGGAAATCAAAATGTTCGCAAAAGCTCGTATTCTTATGTGGTTCATGATGGAAAATAAAGTTCCCACCTAGGACACTATGAAACACAGGCAAAATGAGGGATCGAGCTAGTGTGCATTATGTAAAGCCGATGAAGAATCAGTGGCACACCTTTTCATTTCTTGTCCATTTACCATTTTGATTTGGAAGGAATTCTCTCAGAAGCTTGGAATGGAATGTAGATGGATCAAAAATTCTGTGGAGGATGCTTGGAGGCCATGGTGTGTAAATCTTATATTCTGGTGGGTAAAGGCTCTTCCTTTGATTGTCAGCTAAGGCATCTGGCTGGCAAAAAATAAATCTATATTCCAAGATAAGCACTTAGCTTCTGATTTGATTGTTGCAAAAGGTCTTGGAATTATTTCCCTTTTCGGTCAGGAAAAACAGATGGCTCCAATTCAATGCATTCAGGAAGAGCAAATAGATAAAACAAAGCCATGGGATTTATTTGATGGAGTCTCACAAAACGAATTTCAAGCCTAAGGGGGGGGAGCGATACTCTACCTTTCCAAATTCCATTTCTTTAAACTTAAAATGGGGTTGGGATAGGGAACAAACAACTATGCAGAACTCATGACTCTAAAGTTATTATTGCTCTTTGCCGAGGAAAAAGATTGTAAATTTATCCAAATATATGGGGACTCAATGAATTACAAGTAAACTAGGTTAGTAAAGCACATCAATGTCAAGATATGATGCTACTCGCCCTTTTTGAAGAAGTAATCCACATCAAGGAATCCTTTGAACTATGCATATGTCGTCACGTTTACAGGGAGTGAAACTTGGAGGCAAACATGCTTTCTAAAGAAGTTGTTCAGTTGGGCTTCGAGTGGTGGATGATCTCTAAGTATCTCAATGGTGAACATTTTTATTATTATCACAGGCTATTTATTGAAGGGTTGGCTCCCCCAACTGAAGCATAACTTTTTCCAAATCACCTTTAACATTATTTGCAACATTGCAGATTCCTTTATAACAATTTAGATCGCTTTTGTCAAGAAACTGTAGGAAAAGATCATCTTTTTTTATGCAGTTTTATACTAATGGCTTAATATAATGACACTATATATACAACATATATCAAAGGCAACTAATGCCTAGATGTATTAGTGAAAACTATCATGCATAACTTATTAGACATGTTATGTTTATAAAACAAGTCTATGACTTGCTATAAGAATACATGAGACACATATATATGCAGATTATAATTTTGTTTCCCCTTTTAATAAAATAAAGTTCCTTTTTCCCAAAGAAAAAAAATGTATTTATGTTTTTTATATTCTAGGTTAATCTTTTAAATTACACTCGTTATATCCTTTAAAAAAACAAAAACATATATATCCCTTACAATGCCACTGTTTATATAAGAACTCTTGCTTTCCAGCACAAAAGCAACACATGTACTTCCCAAGAATGTCATAAGTTTGAATTTGTACACCAAATGGTTACCTTTCATTTACCTTACACAACCATATCAGAAATTAGAAAATTCCAATATTTTTCTACCACCATCATTAAGTTAACGATTATTTTCTCCATATCCACATTTCCAAGTCCAAAGCACTTCACATCATCCATCAAAACACTCATGTAACTAACGTAAATTATTTTAATATAAAGATATCTTAAAAGAAAATCCCATAAATCCATGCTGGCTCATAAAATAAAATATTATGAAAGTAATTAAAAAATCATGTTCCTTTATAAAATAAAAACTTAAAACTTAAACCCGGGTCTATCAATCAAGAGATATCAAATTTCTTAAATTTAAATTTAAAAAAAGAAATACACCTCAAGAAATTGGATCCCTCTTGGTGCTTGATAGATACAGGTTTAAGATGAATCTATGCTGGTATTATTTGCAATGCAAACATCTAGTGTGGACATCTTTTCTTCTATTAAATAGTATAGACAAATTTGCATTTCCCTGAGTGGAAGCAAACATGTTTTGAAGCTTCCCTTTTGGGCTTCAACTACAAGAATTCTTTACATTTTCGGTTGTGATTCTAGCTGCGTATACTTTTAATTATTTTTCATTCATTTTACTTTTTCTTTTACAAATTATTTTTTATTCATTTATAAAAAGTAGTTTCAATGCTTACAATAATACCTCCCCAGCTTTAGAAGTGTCCAATGTCAAATGAACCACTGGCTCACTTTTTCTAGTGACATTATTTTTTCTAGTTACCGCTAGTCTCGAGGAATCTGCTCTCATAAACTGTTTCTACATGTAACTGAGTGCTAAGTCTATTTTCAGCGTTCCGGTCCATCGGTGGCGGGGGCATTGCTCTCGTGTTTACATTCATAATTTCCAGGTTTGCAATCGGGCGTATGCGACCATTTTTATTTGTTATATGGGAGTTCAGGTAGTTGGCGACCATTTTTTACCATTGAAGTGAAATATTAAAAACTAAAATGTAAATGAATATATCTGAAAATTTGGTTGTAAAAATTATTTGCACACACAAAAATGATGATACATATACTTCTTAGGTCACATTGTTTGCTTGCCAACATTACCAACTAGAGAAGTAACAAATAAATTCTGAACTCAATAATATTATCAATAAGAGTGCCATCAATGAAATGCTGAACTCAATGTTAATCTTGGATTGTATCTAAAAGTTTTAGCAACTTAGTACACTCATGTTATGAGATAAACTTATAAATTTTTAACAAGTGCATGAATTTATTGGCATGGCTTCAAATTGCCTAATAGAATTTTTAATTTCAATAGAATTTGTGATAAATCTTTAATTTCAAACAATGTAATAAAGTTTTTAGTGGTTAGCATGAAAAAAATCAAGAGATGAATGGAATATTTAAATATTCTTTTATAAAAAGTGTTTGAACTAAAAGATATTAACTAAAATCATTGTGTAGATTATGATTTTGATTGAGATCAGATGTTATTTAAATCAATATAAATTTAGATTTATTAAATTAAGAAATCCAATATATATATATATATATATTGAATTTCTTAATTTAATAAATCTATTAACTAAAATTAAACCTCAAGAAAATCAAGAACGTGAATCATATATTTATAATTAAAAACTCATCATATCCATATCCATATCTATATAAATATATATTCAATTAATATATATATATATATTCAATTAATATATATATATATATATTCAATTAATATATATATATATATATATTCAATTAATATATATATATATTCAATTATGTTAGATACTTAGGTTGGACATATGGATGATGTAGTGTATACACATTCATCTAAGAAGATTTCCCATAAAGGAGTAGGAAAAAATCCTTTATGACCATAATTTAATAATTTAAAAATAAATATTTAAAATTTAGGATTTTTAATATAAGCATTTAGGTATCTGTCAAACTTACTAAAAGAAACGTTTTTCCAAATCTTACTAAGTGCATATCCAACATTGTCATGCAAGAAATGTAAACCACTTCGACATTATAGATATCAACAATATTGTCATTGTGATTAGCGGTCATGTTGTTAAAACCAAACACTTATGCTTATATTACTTTACTTTCTATATATTCCTTTCCTAAATTGTTACATAAGACACCATTAATGGTAATACTTAAAATAAAATGAAGGTCTTTAGCTCGAAATAAAGCTCGACTTTTTTAAGGCTACCATAACAACGCAAAAAGTTGAAGTCTGGTCTAAAACTAAAAGGTTTAAACAAGGCTAGTAACAATTCTTCGTCTTCGATTAGAACTAGACCAAAAAAGAGCCCAAATATAGTACTAAGTAATACAAAGACTTCATCCTCTTGAATGGTTATTGACACCAATTTGAGTTGTTGCACTCTTTAAAGAGATTAAATTTCGTTAAACATTATTAAATATAAATAGTCACAAGAACGATTCTCTGATCATTGAAATCTTAGAATGAAAAGGCTTGAAAAAATGAAAATGTTTTTGAATGGATCTTTATGAATCAATTGTAATAATGTTTAACATGTTTTAGTTTTCCTAACATTTTAATATTATGTGCCTCAATGACTGCGCTGAGAGGCGCTCTAAAGCCAGTATGGGGGAGATCTTGTTCGTCGAGTGTTTGTTGAGTCCATAAACAAAAAAGAATAATACAAAGTAAAAAGTAAATATGAGACTTTAGAGTGTTTGTTCATTAACAAAATAATACAAAGTAAAGAAAAAATAATAATACAAAGTAAACCAGAAATAATAATACAAAGTAAAAAGTAATAAATATTATGTCGGCCATAAACAAAAAATAATAATACAAAGTAAAAAGTGAATATGAGACTTAAACTAGAGACTTTAGGGCTTAGGATTAGGTGGCTCAGGTATTGCACTCAAGGAGATATTCAAGAAGAGGTTTGCACCTTGGGATATTTGATCCCTCTTGACGCTTGATAGAGCCTAGGATTTGGATCTAGGATGGTATATTATGAGGTGTGAAATGAAGAATGAAGCTACCTAAGTTGATTGAGTAGTGACAGAGAAGATTCTAATGGATTAGAGGTGTCTTTATAATAGAGGAAGCTCTTTGGACCTTCACATTGTGATCTTATTCACTATTTTACATTTTATTCGACAAAGTGAAGAGTAGTTACTTACTTTCTCAACCTATCCAATTTATGAACATGGTGAATAAAATGGAGAAGGTCCAAAGAGCTTCCTTTATTATGAAGTGTAGGTGAATAAAATCACATTTATTTCATATTTAGCTAAAGTGAAGAGTAGTGATTAAAATGGTGAATATTTATGAACATGGAATGACAAAATTTATTGAGAAATTGTTAGAATTAATTTCCAGCCAACTTATCTACTTGACCCCTCCATGTACATGCAATGTAAATGTGATTTAACATGGATATGAAGCTTCTTTAGACTGGATTGAATTGGGAGTTTGGGTCAAAAGCCCATCCCATTTTCCGATGAGCTATTATGGCTCGAAATGCTTTCCACGATGGAAAATGCTCAATTTATAAATTTAATAAAAAGAATTATGGGAATTTTCCCTTGTTTTCTCCACCACGCTCCCACTTCTTTTGTCAATTTGTATTAGAGTAGCATCTTTTCTCCTAGCGCCCTCCTCTGCTGTGACTATATCCTCACTTCCCCCTACGTGTTAGTCTCCATGAGAGACCACCTTTCAGTTTCTACCTGCGTAGTAGAGCTCAGAGCACCTGGCATAACCATTCTCCTCAATCTGTAATCAAAGGGTTTTGGCTCTTGCAGGACCTCCCTCACTATTGTATTGCACTTGAAGTTTTAGCCCAAGGAAATTGTCTGCATGTCATCACATCATCTCTGCACAGTTTAGATCGCTTTTGTTTCCGGAGGTTTTTGGCCATCTACACTTCAAATCTCAAGGTGAGTCTGAGTCGCACCACTTCTAAAGAGAGGTCGAGGGGTAATGAACTATTAAAGGAGTACAAAGAGAGGATTAGTGGCTAGAAAGATCATATTAGGGTTTAGCTTAATTTTTGTTTCTTTGGCGAAGTCATGAATTTTTTTTTTAAAGTAAGCACCCACGGGGATTTGAAGAACTTGTGACCTTTCATTTGCAACTTTTCATCTTAATTACTCATTACCAATTGCTCTAACCGTGTGGGCTTTGGTGAAGTCATGAGTTGAGTTTAGAAAATGTTGACAAAAGAATGGAATTTTAAACTTTAATATTAGGTTTTCTTAGGATTGACTCCGAGGGAGGAAATTTATGCTAGTATTAGGTATGGTACATTTATATATATACTAGTATTTCAAGTGAAAATTATTTAGCTCATTGTAGGTGATTTAATGGTGCCATAGCAACCTTGGTGGACATTGGATTTCAAGCTACTTGAGATCCAACGCAACATTAAATGGCCTGCAATAATGATGCATGAGCATGAGGGCCTAGGAAAAATAGTCGAAGTTTATTGACAGAAGGAGGCCGACCAGGGGAGGTGCCAACGACCACTGGAGCAAAGTAAACTGGAAGTCGAAGCCATGTAGTCAAGCAGAAGCTATCGATGTGCAGTCGGCAGGAAAAAGGTTGAGAGTCGACTAGTCTAAGGTCGAGAAACAACACGACTAGAGAATGGAAGGAGTTGAAGGTCGACATATGGTCAAATGACGACACCGACGAAAACAACAAGAGCCAAGCGTGGAGGAAGGGGTGGACTGGAAGCTGTGGAGATTAAGTGAAGCCGAAAAGTAAGGTCAAGGGTGACGAAGTGCAGTATGGTTGAGGCATGTGATGGGGCCGACAACTGTAGCAGAGTCAGAGAAGTGCAGGAGTCAAGATGACGTACTTAATAGCCATTCATGGCTGTTGAGGAAGTTAAAGGCAGTTATGAAGGTGGTTGGGATCACGCCAGATGTCACCACAGGTGGAGGTTGTGCATCACGACCAGAGGGCATTGACAACTACAGGTATGAAGGATCATGGAGAATTCAGTGGATAGAGGAAAGGACGTCTTGGGGAATGGAGTGAGCCTCGGGAACAACAGCAGAGTAGAGTAGAAGAGCAGTGCGAAGGCACATATGAGGGGATCGTTCATCCAGTGCTCATTGATTTCTTTCATTCAGCAGAGATCGTGAGAGGGAGGAGGATCGCACACAGTCGAGAAACACACTGAGAGACAGAGTTTCATTTATGTATATTGTAACAGGATAAGGCCGACTTGTTTATTTGCTTTGTAGTTAAACATTGTAATTTGATTCAAGTAATAGAGAAGACAACTTCTAGAATTACGTTCACATCTAGTCTTTGTGAGCACTTGTGTGTTTGTTGTGTGTCACAGTTAAGAAAGAGCCCCTAGTGGAGACCACCCTTATGCCAGTTGGTTTCAGAGCCGAAGCATCCTGTGAACATGAGAGATAGCGATACCAACCTGACTATTTCCTATTGGTATCAAAGTTGGAGAGAATCCAATGAACTGGTTGAGTAGTTGAATCTAGAGAGCCGGAAGAGGATGTAAGTGTGTAGACAACTCCAGCTGCGGTTGGGTAGATTTGTGCACAGTTGTGAAGTCCGGTTGCGATTGGACGAGAGAAGAACCGTAGTTGAAAATGGCTCAAAGAGGCATTAATGTTCGAGGTGTAGGACGAAAAGCGCGTGGTGCAAAAGTCACAATTGATCATGAAATGTTTGACGAATGCATGCAAACAATGAGAAGTTTGACCAATGAGGTCGCAGCGATCAAAGAAATCCAGAGACGTGGTTGCATTCCCAATGCACTTGACCATAGCAACGGGGAAGTCGAGGAAGTGGAAGCTAGGGAAGCAGTGGAAGAAGAACTAGAAGATAAATTGATCAACTCTACTATCAAAGATGAGGGGTAATACAAAGATGGATGTACCTACCTAATTAGGAATTCTGGATTCAAAAGACTTGATAGTGTTAGGATATTCCTATACTCCATCCTAGTCCTAGCAGCATTTCCATTGTTTGCATTTTCAGTCATGTATGCAAATCTTAGTGTTTTCATGCATTCCAGTCATCAGCACCAGCACCTAGCCCTCAGTGAGCTAGCCCCGAGAGCTTCTTTCCTTGCAGTTTCAGCCCTCCCAATGACTAATGCGCCCTCCTTTGCTCCACTGCATGACAAAGGCGCCTTCTTCACCTACCAGTCTAGTTATATTCATTTATCTTCAGTTACTTTCTTGATTTAAGGATTAACTGACTCTTTACTGACCTTATCACTCCGATGGACCTCCAGTGAGACTAAACTGCCTGTTCTGACTCTAGTAAGCTCCTACTGCATCCTCCACTAAGCCTCCTTCATCCAGTTAGTGTCTCCATGTGCTAGTTACATTCAGTTACGCTTACTACACTCAGTTAGACTCAGTTTGACTAACAGTTGACAGTTACTTGTGCATTGATGACTCCACTGATGATCATGAGGACACCTAGTTGTACTCCAATGACACTCCAGTGATCCTTTGATCACTCCATGAAGGCTAATTCGAATTGCCACCTTAGGCATACGAATCCTCATGCGTGTACTATTTATTTGTCCATATTGTGATCAAATTAACTAGTGTGTGTGAAGTATTATTGCTTCTATCCGAGTTCTACTCTACCATATTATTTTGTTGCTCATTATACTGTACTGACCACTCTTCTTCTATTTTCTTGCTTAATCATAATCATTCTCTTGTGAGGTATACATCATCTCTTAGATCTACTATGAGGATTTTCATAGATAGACTGGTTCAAAGAGATGGATAAATACTTCGACATAGAGAAGATAGAGGATCATAAACGGGTTAAAACTGCATGTCTGAGGTTGAAGGGTCATGCCTCACTGTGGTGGGACAATGTATAGGCTAACGGAGTCAATAAAGGTAAGGATAAAATCAAGTCTTGTGACAGGATGGTTTCCAAGCTGAAAGGGAAGTTCATGCCAATGACTATGTGATTTCCTTGTTCAAGAAGTTGCAAAACTTTCAATAGAAAGAGATGGACGTGAAGGAGTACACGGAATAATTCTATAGACTGTCGACTCAGTCGGGTCAAACCGACGAAGGCGAAAAAGCTGTCGCGAGATATGTAAATGGCTTGAAGTATTCCATACAGGACTAGTTGAGCCTGTCGAGGTTCAGAGCGGTCGGTGAAGCCTACCAGTTAGCTCTGAAGGCAGAAGAGAAACTGTCGAGAAGAACCGCGTCGACCAGAGGGAGGATGACTGGTCGAAGTGCGAAGACTATTTCCATGAAGGGCCAAAGTAGCGGAACCAGGAGAGAAGCTGTCGAAGACAAACGATGTGCAAAAGGGACAAAGACAAGAGAGAAAGCATAGGGAAACCAACGGGATGGTTGAGAGACCCGCGGTTAGGGTGCATATGGTCGAATTGGTCCGACAGAAAAGAAAGGAGCTGATAGACCACTTGTAGTTTGTTATAAGTGTCGGGGTGTAGGACACAAAGCTTATGAATTCCTAGAGAATCGACATGTGGTAGACGAGTCGAAACCCAGAGGTCGATGAGATGACTAGGGCAACGAGAGGATGAAATCGACCTCTGAAAGTGGTGAAGAGGGTTGAATAAAGGTCAAAATATGATGGCCAAGAAAACGTTGGTCCAAGATGAACGACGCGATGAGAAGGGGCCGTCACAGTGAAAGGCCATCTTTCAAACTAGAGTGTTGATCAACGACATGTATTGCAAGACCATAGTCGATGGTGGTAGTATGGAGAATCTTGTGTCGATGGAGGTCATCGACAAGTTGGGTTTGAGATGTTAATAACACCCAAATCCATACAAGATATCCTGGTTACAGAAAGGACATCATGTGAAGGTAACCAGACAGTTCCTGATAAACTTTAAGGTTGGAAATCTTAAAGACAGTGTACTGTGCGACGTAATCCCAATGGATGCTTGTCATTTGTTGTTAGGAAGACCATGGCAATATGATCAGAAGATGATCTATGATGGTCGAGCCAACACAGTCACATTGTGAAAAAATGGCACACGGAGGATGCTAAAGCCAAAGAAGGAGGATCAAGCCGACTATAATCAAGGCGAGAGCAACTATTGGGAGAAGCGAGTGTTGATGTGCTCAACGAAGGAATCCCTCGCAGAGGAAGAGAAATAGTCAGGATGTTTCAGCATCATTCCGAAAGGACCATGTGTCAAAATTTCAACAATGAAGAGGATTCCGGTCTAAGTCGAAGAAATGCTTGACGAGTTTCTGAGCATAATAGTCGACGAGGCACCGATGGGATTTCCAACGAAGACAAGCATATCCCATCAGATCAACTTGATTCCAGAATCGATTTTTCCAAAGAAGGCACCACATAGGATGACTCCAAAAGAGGTTCAGGAACTCAATCGATAAGTCCAGGAGTTGTTGGACAGAGGATTGATCAGAGAGAGTCTGAGCCTGTGTGCGGTGCCAAGAGTACTAGCACCAAAGAAGGGTGGAGAATGGAGGATGTGTATAGAATCTAGAGCTATCAACAAGATCATGATCAAGTGCAAGTTTCCATTACCCAGGATGGATGACTTAATGGATTGCTTCAGTGGAGTGAGATACTTCACCAAGATGGACCTGAAAAGTGGTTATCACCAGATCAGGGTCAGAGAAGGCGATGAATGGAAGACAACCTTCAAGACGAAGGAAGGGTTGTATGAGTGGTTAGTCATGCCATTCGGATTGACTAATGCATCCAATATGTTCATGCAGTTGATGAATGAAGCACTGAAACCATTCTTGGGAAAGTTCATCATAGTGTACCTCAATGACATCATGATATTTAGTTGAACCAAGGTCGAACACTTGGAGCACATTCAAAAAGTATTGCGGAAGCTGCAGGAAGAGAAGTTGATGGTGAACCTGCAGAAATGTTTCTTCATGAAGGAAGAGCTGGTGTACTTGGGATTTGTAATCTCGGGTAAAGGGTTAGTGATGGACCTGGAGAAGGTAAAGGCTATATTGGAGTGGCCAGAACTGACGAGTACGACAGGAGTGTGAAGTTTTCATGCAATTGCTAGTTTCTACAGGAAGTTCATTAGAGGATTCAACCGGATATGTACACCATTGATTGAGTGCATGAAGAAAGGGGAGTTTAAGTGGAAAGAAGCTTCCTAGAAATCCTTCAACAAGTTGAAGCAGAAGGTGATAGAGAGCCCAGTCCAAACAAGCTTGTTGGATTGTTTGGACAAATGTTAGAGCCAACACTAATTCATTGTGACAAGACAAGTCGTGTAAATATTTCAGTGAATACGGTATCTCATGATAGATCGAAGAATGTAGAGATCAAGTACCACTACATCAGAGATATGGTGAAGAGGAGAGAATTCCAGCTCTAGTATATTTCGACAAATGATCAGATTGCAGATATCATCAATAGGCCTCTTTCCAAAGAGAAGTTTGTGTACTTTCATAATGGGCTTGGAGTAATGGAAAATGCCTCCCTCATTGAGAGGGAGTGTTGATGGCTGCAACATTGATGTGACATTCTCCCTGAGAAAGGGAGAATGATGTGAATCTCCCTTGAGAGGGGGAGAGAGGGAGTTGATTGTTCTATATTATGATCCTCAACAAACTGAGTTGTAGCATGATGCTCCCTAACATATTGGGTTGTAGCATGGAACTTCTCAATGGACTGAGAAGTGTAGTTCACCTATGCTCCTTGATGGACTGAGTTGTAGCATGATGCTCCCTCATGGATTGGGTTGTAGCATGGCACTTCTCAATGGAATGAGAAGTGCAGTTCACTTATGATCCTCGACAGACTGAGTTGTAGCATGATGCTCCTCGACGGATTGGGTTGTAGCATGGAACTTCTCAATGGACTAAGAAGTGCAGTCCACTTATGCTCCTCGATGAATTGAGTTGTAGCATGATTCTCCCCAGCGCATTGGGTTGTAGCATGGAACTTCAAAGAACTAAGAACTGCAGTTCACTTATGCTCCTCGACGAACGGAGTTGTATCATGATGCTCCTCAACGGACTGGGTTGCAACATGGCACTTCCCGACAGACTGAGAAGTGCAGT
Organism: Larix kaempferi; assembly: GCA_027924585.1. Lineage (NCBI taxonomy): Eukaryota > Viridiplantae > Streptophyta > Pinopsida > Pinales > Pinaceae > Larix > Larix kaempferi. The sequence goes on along the minus strand of BSBM01001095.1, from coordinate 3,564,519 downwards.
TCTCTGATGCTCCTCGATGAACTGAGTTGAAGCATGACACATCTCGACGGACTGAGTTGTGTTGAATACCTTCCTTATGATGATGAGACATTCAATACAAGCCGTATACTCATATGATATATAGATGTGTTCCTTCATGATAATACCTCCCTAGGTAAGAGGGAGTGTTGGTGATTATAGCTTCATGAGGTATCCTCACAACTAAGTCACCCCCCCAAAGAAGAATAAACAATTATTATTATGTAAGTTGGTTTCTTAAAATTTGCAAGTTGGCCCCAAAAAATTTGGAAAGGTTAACGACTTGATTAGTATAAATAAAGGTGATGCCTCATTCATCTCTTAATGAAGCAGGTTCTCTCAAGCAAGGAAGAAGTTCACTCAAGGGTTGTAGAAGACTATTTTTTGGGGTTCCTTCTTTGGTTTATTCTTCTATGTAATCTCTCTTGATATAAATCACTCTTGTATTTGGTTGTACTTGTATTTTGGACTGAAATATGTTAGACAACATATCATGAAAGATATATGGAGAAAACAAATAAAGACATGAAGGAGAACAATGGCAGAAAAGGCTTCACATTAATGAGCAATTAAGCTACTTGAATATGTACATAGACGCACATATATATTACAGAAAGACCATAACTTTCATGTAACCGTATAACAGTTAGGTAAACTAACAAACTATGATTAGTCTTTAACATCCCCCCTTAATCATAAGTTTGTTAGTGCCTGAAAAACTGCCACTACTTGACAATCAACAATGTGTCAAGCAAATTTAGAGAGTAGAAAACTCAAGAAGGTCAGCTACAAATGGCTAAAAATATCTCTGAAACAAAATCTAGCAGAAAATGAAGACTTATACTATCCAACAGAGAAACAACTGTATATGTTCTCTGAAAATGTAAACAAGTAGATCTTTATGTCTTCTACTTGATTGGTGGTTTTTGCATGACCACAGACTATGACAACAACAACGAGGTGGTTTTATGATGACCATAGACCGTACCAACTAGAAGCTTGACTGACTTTTGATGATGCTGATCACAAAAATTGTACCAAGAAGCACGAAAATATGGATTAAAGATTACCAAAAAAATTCAATAAAACAAGTAGATTCTCATGTGTTCTATTCGATTGATGGTTCTAGAATATTATGACTTTCACTCTGTCTTCAAAATTCAGGAACAAGGTTGCATACTTGTTTCCCATTTGTTCACAATCTCACAACAAAAACTTGGAACTTGACTTCACACTGTAGATGTTATTCGCCCATGCTAGGGACAAGGTCTTTCAACTACATTAACTTCATTTGGATGCTGAAATGTCTGAACATAAACAGGTTCAGAAGAATGGATTTTTTTTTGAGACAAGTCTTCTTTCGCCCTTTTATAATAATCCAACTCAATAATACTGACTAGAGGAACAATAGTAAGTACCAAAATACGTAATCTTCCAAAATCACAAATTGCAATTCATAAAATTTTGAACACTAGCACAAGTCCATAAAAGAGGTGTTGAATTGTTTTTAAACTCTGGATGTTGGAAACTGTCTTGAATTATCTAGTAATGGTTGCAATCTTCAATATGGCATTTTTTGGATCAAATAGAATCGCATGAATTTGTGACTTCAATCCAACGACGCAACAGACTTTTATTAGCAGCATACTTCCCCTTGAGAGTCACGACGACTACACTCCTTCAGCAGCTCTCCACAAAAAGTGACTGGATGTCTATTGCAATCATACATGATTGGTTTCTATTACAACTTTGTGCTTTCTCTTGTTTGCACTAACAATACAAACCAATTTCATATTGGTTCCATTTCTAGAAGGCAGAATGACAAGAGCACTCTCTTGACACAGGATATGAACTTGCAGGTATCAATTTCTTCTTTGATAAGCGGTTTCAAACCCAATCGAGCATGCACTTCAAAAATTTTGTGAATGATAAGGATATACATATATATACTATTAACACATGCAATTCCTACTTGCAATGAGCATTCCTTCATCTCTTGGATCCTAACTTACAAAGATATAAATGAAGAGATGAGTTATCAATCATTTAACAATAGTGATGGCAAACTTTGGTAGTGATTGCTTCATGTACCATAAATATTTTTATGAGCAACGGTCATCATTTGAGCATTTCATCACATCTTTTATCATTCATCACCATGAACATCAATGTAATATACCGATTTTGACCCTATTGCGTTAAAATTGTAAATGATGTAAATATCGTTATTTAATCATGGTGAGGAGATTTTGTCCAAGCCCCCCCCATCGATTTAGCGTTTTATGTATTGGCAATTAAAAATCGGTGCATATGGTTCTTGTGATAGCCATGCACAATAGAAATTAATACATCATGTAAATATGAATTTTAATGAAATACCCACAACTAGCTATGCAATGCAACAAGAGATGGGGGCATGATTTTTACAAGGAATAGGGAGGAAAATTATTCAAACCCTTGAGCCAATAGTGTCAACCCAAGTGTCAATGAGAGAACCCATAAACCCTCAACTGCCCATTTTGACTTATGAACCCAATCATTTAATTCTTCCAAGAGTTGGTTGAGGTAGTTAATGGCTTGGGAATGGAAAGGTATGGCAGCCAATTTCATGTATGGGCAAGCCATCAATTTGGGAAATCGTATTTTTGCTTCTTGGGAAAGAAAACACCCACGAAATTATGCTCAAAGACATTCTTCACCCATGGTCTTGGCTCCCTCACGCAGTCTAAGCTAGTTGGTGCATTTCCCTTCATGTTTTCCATCATTTCCCTTCATTTTCCATAGATGGGAACTCGCTTTTGTGTTGCAAAGTGACTGTGACGAAGAGAGTCATGATTTGGGGTTTTATAGAGGCCGTTTTTGCCCCTTGAATGCCCATAAATGCTTTCTAAAATTTATTTTCTCTCCCCGGGTTGTTTCCCCATCTAACATTTCATTTTTGGTTGCCCATGATTTCTGAAACTAATGGAAACCCCATCTTGGGCATCCCACAACCAAAACATTTTCTTCATACCCAACACTTGTGTTTTGTTGTTATGTGCATCCGTGTTTTGGTTTGAATTGTGAGTAAGACATTAGTATTGGAAGAGGATTAGAGTTGGCTTGATAAACCTAGTGAAGAGAGGAACCTCACAAAAAGATCAAAAGGGTTGGTACTCTTCTATGCACACCTTGAAGAGCACTAGAATGGATGGTATGTCCTGAGGGACTGTGTAGTAATGAAGGGAATACTTTCATTGTTGGGTGTGTAGGTATTATGAAGACCAAGCTAGATATCTCTTAAAGAGGTATCCATAGCTCTGTGGTTGAGCTCACTAGTTTAGCAATTCTTCCTTTGCATTGCCTTGGCAGCCTGATAAAGCCAACTGTGGATTGGCTTGGATGATTTTTGTGTATATTTGGCTATGTGTGAGTCTGTTGTTCCCTTTTTCCTTGTAGAAATCATGCCCAGCTCAGGGGTGGCAGTTGTGTTTACAGATTGATGAGCACAGTTGGCCTATGGTTGGGTGGAACATTGTAGTTTCATAACTAGTTTCTCATGACTACTTTATTTTAAGATAAGTACTCTCTTGTGTTAATTCTGTGATGTGTTTATTTGATGACTATCATGAATATCTTGAATGCATGCTATATGTGTAGTTGAATTTACTTCCTCTATGTTTCCTACATTTATGCATATGCATATGTCTTTTTACTTCCAATGAGATTTGTAAATGATCATGGGGCTATATGCACATTCTTAGCATCATGTTCTCTCCATCGCACTAGATCGATGAGAGGGGATGTGACAGTGTGGTATCAGAGCCATAGGTTACAACATCGGGCCTAAATGGGCTAAGTTGAATATTTTGCAGAGGTAAGATCACCTCATCTTGAGCACTGGTCATCAGAGAAAGAAAGAAAAATTTCAAATTTTTCTAAGTGTTTTTGAAATTTTTTCTAAGACTGTGTCGGCAAAGATCAGCCAGAAACGTCGAAACAATCAGTGAGTTGAGCTGAGTCCATCGACACGTTTTGCAGTGACATGGTCGACGGGAAACCGATAGAGTCACCGACACGTTTCCACTTGAAATCATTAAATTGGACGAAAAAGACGCGTCGACGAGTTTCAGTGAGATTGCAGTGACGCGTCGGCGAAGTTTGCGGAGTTTTGCGATGTGTTTCAGCATGTTTGAACGAGTTGCTGCGACGCACGCATCGATATGTTTCAACAAACCTCGCTGAGTGGCGCTGACGAGATTGCGACGACAGGGTCGACGAATTTCGCCAAGTTGCGCCGACGAAGTTTGGCAAAGTTTTGCGGAAGTTCCCAAGGAAAGAGTTTTGACGGATTTAACTGAGATGGCGGCGACACGGTCGGTGAAGAATGTCGAGTTGCGCTGATTGAAGAGGAAAAGATCGACGTGATTGGTCTACATAAGAATCGTTCGGCAATGAGAGATGAGTTTGTCGAAATGGATCGGCGAGAAACTCTGAGTTCACCGTCGGCGTAAAACAACGAGTCACTCCGAAACAGGTCGGAGGAAAAACGACAAGTCCACCAAAATAGGAAATTTGAGCAGTTTTGCAGGGTGAATTTCAGGTGCCAAAAACTAAAAATTGCGATGGAACTTATGCACCAGATTTCCCCCTTGACCCCTGTCGTCCCCTTGAGACAGTTGTTGATCGTGAGAAAACTCCATGATTTGACAAAGTTGTCAATATAGGATTTTCTCAAATGCATGAAAATATTTTATGAATTTCTGATAATATAATGCGGTTAACAATTGTGTTTATAAACACATTTTGCAGAATCATAGTCACATCAAAGGCAGCATTCTAGATAGTGCAGTTGGAAATTTTTGGCCTTGGTTGGACCAAGAAGAACAACATCATGGATGATGCACAAGATCCCCATGAGCCCGAGACAAATGCCATGGGGGAGAACATACATGTTGAGAATGCTGAAACAGAATCCAATGGGAGAAGAAATCAAGAGACTCCCCTAGATATTGCATCCACCATGAGGAGCCTAAGGGTGGATTTGCAAAGTTGTAGAGAAGATAATGGAAGGATGATTAAATATCAGGAAGAACACAATCAGTTGAATGCCACCATGCTGCAAAGTTTGACAGAAATCCAAAGGCAAATAAACTTTGGGCATCAGACATCAAATCTAGAAAGGTGTGGGAGTAGTTCAAGGAGGAATTCCTGCAAGAGGTCCAATAGCTCAAGAAGAGTTTCTAGAGACAAAATATATACTCCAGAAATATCTTCTAGTGGATCATCCGGATCTAAATAATCCATTGAAGGTTCAAGCTCTTCATCTCGCAGGGGTAAGAGAAAGAGGCACTACAAGAACAATTCACATGGAGAATTCAAGAAGGAAAAACCTCCTACATTTGATGGAGAGGTAAAATATCGTCAAGAAGCTGTAGCTTGGCTTCTTGGGATGAGAAAGTATTTCCAATTCCAAGACTACTCTGGAAATATGAAGGCAAGGGTAGCCATATTCAACTTGAATGGAAGAGCATCTATATGGTGGGATCACATCAGGCAAGTGAAGAAGATCAATGAAAGAAAGATTGTGTGGAAGTAGTTCAAGAAATACTTCAAGCAGAAGTACCTCTCTGATAGGTACTATGATGATAAGAACAAAGAGTTCCATGAGCTGAAATTGGGACACTTGACCATGGAATAATATGCAAATAAATTCTTAGAGTTGTTGAGGTATGTCAGGTATATTCGAGACGATAAGGTGAAAATTCAGTGTTTCCTAAGTGGGCTACCTCAGTCATATAAAGATAGGATTGAATTTGATGAACCTCGAACTCTAGAGGAGGAAATAAGGAAGGCCAAGTATTGCTATGATCAAAACAAAAGCAAGCCTAATTTCCATAAGGCATGGAAGGACAAGAAAAATGAGAAGTTTGACCAAAGGAAGAAAGGTTTCAAACCCCCTCATCTCAGAAATCAGCAAAGGCAGCCATCACAGGTTGTGACTAAGCCTGCTAGGATGATGGGAGACAAGCCAAGAGATCCAAAGGAGCCAAGAGAACCACTTCAATGTTGGGGATGCAGAGGGGATCACATGCTTAGGAACTGTCCACATCGGAATGGGAATGTAAATGAAGTTCACAACATCCAAGGAGTTGAAACTATGGTTCAAGTGGCGAGGACCATCCCTAGAATATATGCAGCACTAGAGGACCACCTGGAAGATCATCAATCAATTGTTGTTGAAGTTGAAGGTAATATTGCTAAGCAATCTATTTCTATTTTGATTGACCTTGGATCTACTCACATTTATATCACTCCTAAAATTGTTGAGATTTTTGCTTTTAAGAAATTAAAGCATAGTAAATCATGGTTAGTTCAACTAACCACTGGAACCAAGAGAAACATTAGCAAAATTATAGAGAAATTTCCATTAGAGATGGATGGGATATTCACTTATGCAAACTTGAATATTCTGCCACTTGGTTCCTATGATATTCTCATTGGAATGGACTGGTTAGAAGCACACATGGTTAAACTTGACTACTACAACAAGACATTTGAATGCATGGACGAAGAAGGAAACCCAGGGGTTGTAAAAGGCATTCCAAAGTTGATTTCTATTAGAGAGGTTTCAGCCATGCAGTTGAAGAAGGTTTGTAGGAAAGGTTGTCAATTGTATGCAGCCCATGTTTTGGAGGCAGCATAAAATGAAACTCTTAAGTTGGAGGACTATCATGTATTGCAAGAATTCAGGGATTTTTTTCCTGATGAGATTCCAGGACTTCCTCCAAAGAGAGACATTGATTTTACAATTGAACTTGTGCCAGGAGCTGCACCAATGTCCAAGACACCCTACAACATGAGTACACTGGAATTGCTAGAATTGAAAATGCAATTACAAGAGTTGTTGGAAAAGAAATATATCAGGCCAAGTGTGTCCCCGTGGGGAGCACCTGTTCTATTTGTGAAAAAGAAAGATGGAACACTCAGGTTATGTATTGGATATAGGCAGTTGAACAAAGTCACTATGAAGAATAAATACCCATTACCTCGAATTGATGACCTTCTTTTATCAAATGAGAGGAGCAAAGGTATGTTCAAAAATCGGCTTGAGGTCTGGTTACCATCAAGTAAGAATCAAAGAGGAAGATATTCATAAGACAATCTTTAGAACAAGGTATGGACACTATGAGTTTGTGGTGGTACCATTTGGTCTCACAAATGCACCAGCTACATTCATGTGTCTCATGAATAGTGTTTTTAGCAAGTATTTGGACAAGTTTGTTCTTGTTTTTCTAGATGACATTCTTATCTATTCTAAGAATGAAGAAGAGCATGAAGAACATTTGAGAATGACATTGCAATTTCCAAGGGAGCATAAGTTGTATGCAAAGTTGAGCAAATGTGACCTTTATAAAAATAGAATTCATTATTTGGGTCACATTATCTCAGACGAAGGAATATCTGTAGACCCTAAGAAGATTGAAGCCATTATGAATTAGCCAACTCCAAGGAATGTGACAGATGTGAGATCCTTTATGAGACTTTCTGAGTACTACAAGAGGTTCATTGAAGGATTCTCCAAGGATGCACATTCAATCACTTCTTTGCAAAAGAAGGGGATAAAGTTTGAATGGACACCAAGATGTGAGGAAAGATTCCAACGGTGAAGAATATTCTTATAAGTGCACCAATTTTGAAAATTGCAGACCCAAAAAAAGGCTTTGTGGTGTGTACCGATGCATGCAATCAAGGACTTGGAGGAGTTCTTATGCAAGAAAACCATGTGGTATGCTATGAATCAAGAAAGTTGAAGGAGCATGAGAAGAACTATGCTACTCATGATTTAGAAATTGCAGTCATAGTACATGCTTTAAAGATGTGGAGGCATTACTTAATGGGAAGGAAATTTGAACTAAGGACAAACCATTGTGGACTGAAATACTTGTTTGATCAGCCAACTTTAAATGCTAGGAAACTAGATGGTTGGAATTTTTGTGTGAATTTGATTTTGAAATCAAACACATAAAAGGGAAAGAAAACAAGGTGGCTAATGCATTCAGCAGGAAAGTACATGAAATGCATGTGGCATCGCTTAGCACTTTCCAATTAGATTTGAGGCAACAAATAGTTAACCATATTGTTGAGGATGAAATGTATGTGCAGATAAAGGACAAATTGCAGCAACAGGACCTTGGAAAGAAGTATGAAGGATATCGTTTGGAAGGATACATAATTATTACTTATAAGAATAGAGTCTATATTCCAAATATGGCATATTTGAGGAGGATTGTTATGGATGAAATCCATAAAGGTCCATACTCTAGTCACCTAGGATACTAGAAAACAATTGCTACAACAAAAAAACAATATTTTTGGCTAGGGATGAAGAAGGACATCGCTGAATACATTTTTAAGTGCATGAAATCTTAGCAGGTGAAGGTTGAACACCAACACCCAGCAGGTTTATTGTATCCATTGCCAATTTCGGAATGGAAATGGGCAGTAATTTCCATGGATTTTATTATAGGGTTTCCAATGACTATGAGACAACATGATTCCATCATGGTTGTGGTAGACAAGTTAACAAAGGAAACACATTTTATACCGGTTAAGTCCACATATAAATCCGATGCCATTGCAAATATTTTCAAGAAGGAAATTTTCAGATTGCATGGATTGCCTAAGGCAATAATTTCTGATAGGGATACCAAGTTCACTTCCAATTTTTGGAAAGGTCTCTTTGCAGATTTGGGTACACAGTTTAACTTTAGTACCGCGTACCATCCTCAAACAGATGGGAAAATAGAAAGAGTAAATCAAGTGCTTGAAGACATGCTTTGCATGTATGTAATGGACAAACCATCCAAGTGGGAGGATGATCTATACTTGATAGAGTTTGCATATAATAATGGGTAGCAAGCATCATCGGGAATGAGTCCATATGAGGCTTTTTGCGGAAGAAGGTGTAGGAAACCAATGACTTGGGATAATCCAGTGAACATAATTGTACTTGTGTGATGAACCTGCAATAATTAATTAATGCAAATACACGAGATATTAGAAATAATAGAACTTAGAATCACTTTTATATTGATCACGGGCCACTTCGAGGGGGCAACCTCCTTTGAGAAAGCTCAATACAATTAACTTCACAGTGCCTTCATAGGCCTCAACACACACTTATATACTAAGTCTAGGCACCAATACCATGGGTCAATACTATGTGTCAATACAAACCATGGGCTAAGTCTAGGCACCAATACTATGAGTCAAAACCATGGGACATATAATACTATGGGACGACTTACAAAGCATATGCGTCCAATACTATGGGCTAATATAAACTATGGATCAACAAATACTATAGGACGACTTACAAAGCATATGCATCCAACAACAATATACTAACAAAGTAAAGACATGGGTTCTTAACAACTTGGGCCAGAATTGCTTAAGGAAATGGAACAAAAGGTTGCAAAGATCAGGAAAAAATTAAAAGCATCCCACGATAGATAGAAAAGATATGCAAATAAGCATATAGTGCATAGGGAATTTTGTGTTGGGGATGATGTGTATCTTAGAGTGAGGCCAAGGAAGAGTTCCTTGAAGCTTGGGAGTTGTTCCAAGCTATCACCTAGATATTGTGGGCCATTTGAAGTGCTTGAAAGAATAGGGCTAGTTGCATATAGACTTGCATTTCCTACTAGCACTAGTGCTCATAATGTTTTCATGTCTCTTTGCTTAAGAAATATGTACATGATCCTAACCATGTGATTAATTGGGATGTGATACAGGTGGAACCTGAGGGAGAGTTCCAAACTGAGCCATTGCGCATCCTAGACAAGAAGGTAACATTGCTCCATAATCGAGCCATCAAACAGGTAAAGGTGTAATGGAAGCACTATGGTCCCGATGAGGCTACATGGAAGCTGGAGGAAGCCATGAGAGTGGCATATCCATTTTTGTTCAATTTTGAAGAGCACTAAGGCTAGTGCTAATTCAAGGGGGAGGGGAATGTAATATCATGATTTTGACCCTATTGCATTAAAATTGTAAATGATGTAAATATCATTATTTAATCATGGTGAGAAGCTCAAGGCCAAGGCCCCTCCATCGATTTAGCATTTTATGTATCGAAAATTAAAAATCAGTGCATATGGTTCTTGTGCTAGCCACACACAATAGAAATTAAGACATCATGTAAATATGAATTTTAATGAAATACTCACAACTAGCTATGTAATGCAACAAGAGACGGGGACATGATTTTTACAAGGAATAGGGAGGGAAATTATTCAAACCCTTGAGCCAATAGTGCCAACCCAAGTGTCAATGAGAGAACCCATAAACTCTCAAATACCCATTTTGACTTATGCACCCAATCATTTAATTCTTCCAAGATTTGGTTGAGTTAGTTAATGCCTTGGGAATGGAGAGGTATGGCAGCCAATTTCATGTATGGGCAAGCCATCAATTTGGGAAATCGTATTTTTTCTTCTTAGGCAAGAAAACACCCACGAAATTGTGCCCAAAGCCATTCTTCACTCATGGTCTTGGCTCCCTCATGCATTTTGAGCTAGCTAGGGCATTTTCCTTCACGTTTTCCATTATTTCCCTTCATTTTCCATAGTTGGGAACTCGTTTTTGTGTTGCACAGTTGCTGGGAGGAAGAGAGTCACGATTTGGGGGTTTATAGAGGCCATTTATGCCCCTTGAATGCCCATAAACGTTTTCTGAAATTAGTTTGCTCTCCCAGGGTTGTTTCCTCATCTAACATTTTGTTTTTGGTTGCCCACGATTTCTGAAACTAATGGAAACCCCATCTTGGGAATCCCACAGTCAAAATTTTTTCTTCATACCCATCACTTGTGTTTTGCTATTATGTGCATCCCTATTTTGGTTTGAATTGTGAGTAAGAAGTTAGTATTGGAAGAGGATTAGAGTTGGCTTGATAATGTTGACGCAAACCCAGTCGACAAGGGTTCGCAACAATGTCAATGCCTAAGCCACCGCAATCTCCCTGAGCACCGAACCAGACAGGTTTTACCCCATCCAGCAACACTTGCAGAGAAGATGAGGTCTCACCCGAGATGTTCAAGGGAGAGTTGACAGAATCATGTTTCTGCCGAATGAAAGAGGATGTTGTGCATCAATTGACCAACTTATTGCAACATGTGAGAAATATATCTAAGCATTCAACTCAAGCATTAATCATAATCGCAACATCATTCAACAAGAACAGAACCATTATTGCAATAGATAAAACAGTAACGCATTAATTGCAGGAAGGAAACATCGCATTATTCATATATTGATATCGCAAAATGCATTACCACAGATAAACATGAAAGACACAGGGATTCTGCTCAAAATCTCTTCCACATCATATTATCTTTGCACAAACCCAGATTACATTCAATTTCTTCACCAAGACGATATCCAAAAAGATAGATGATCTTAATACTTACAAACTTGGATCTATTTATAGGCTTACACCTTTACATTTGTGGTCCACTTAAGCAACCACCTAACTACTTCTTAACAAACTTCTACAACAACTAACCCAAAATCCCACAAAATGCGGTCAAATGACCCAAAACCCCCATAGTGCGGTCTAAATGACCCAAAATATACATGACACTATCCAAATGACCCAAAACTACAAAAATACTTGTTTCCTTGCTCGCTGCTTTTCTCCTTTCATGGTACCTTTGGCCTTGCACAGCATCTTCGATGCTGGCTCACCAAACATCCTACCAACAGACCCCCAACACAATCTTGTGGCTCTCCCTCGAGCCACGTAAGGCGGACATGGTGTACTCGAGCTCGTCTATCGCTGGACTGTATCTCTGCAGCTATTCTTGTTATTTGGATCTTGCTGTGATGTACAGCTCCCTCTACTGTGATGATCGCCGACTTGCTGTCATGTACTTCTCACCCAAAAATGGTCATCCTTCAGCTTGCTGTCATGCACCTCTCAAACTCATCCTCCAATCTCTAGGAACCTGGTGTCGATTAAGGAGAAGTTTATGAACAATGCCGAGGTACAAAACAGGCCAACAGCTCTGGCACATCTGTTTCGCACAAGTAAATACATACTACCCAGACCAGGGGGCTGCCACCCCCATCATATTTGTGGTCGCAGGGACCCCGAGGATTCGAACTACCACCATATGCCTAGACATCTTGGATGAGACTTCATCTCTGTGACATCCGAGTGTTCATGACGGTTCCTTCTCCAGGCGCTCATGCACACTTGTCGTTCGGACTCTCAATGCACCCAGTGTGCCACCCTGCAAAATGAAATGGATCATTTCCACAGCCTCCTTGGAATTCCCAACTCAACTAGATGCCTTCTCCTCGCGTTACATGAATTCCTCTTCTCTGGTGAATACCACATTTTTTGGCTAGCCTCCAGTACTTGTATTTATGCATCACCCCTATACGGACGTCTGCCTCAAAGATAATTCGTAAACCTATTCACGTAAGGTGCCCATCATGCCATCCCCCTGGTTCCTGCGTGTGTAGACCAAGCTGCTGATGGGAGAAATGGTGACCATACTCCCTGTAGTTGGCATATGTGCCACATCATGCGAACCAGCACCCCTAGTACATGTGGCCATACTACCACGGCGTGCTCCATGTGCCAAGTGTGCGTTACTTCGGTGCCAATCCGGGACAACGAACAATCATACCCGCTAAACCGAAAAGGTCTCCTTTGTTCATGATTCAAAATGATTGCTAATTTGACCAGGTCGCAACCCTACCACTGTCGCAAGCCCGTTCCCAAACGGCAGACAAGCACTTCTGCTAGCGCACTCTGTCCCCCCTGGTGTGCAATCCTGCCACCGATCATCCTACATTTTTTTTTTCATTGGGATACTACTTAATCTCTTTTAGTTCTGTAATATACTGTGCTTCAGACTTGGGTTTTTTTAACTCAGCAATCAATCCAGCTTGAACTTCATCCAATGTCTTGTCTGGAGCGCCTACAGGAACCTGCACAAACTTCATGAACCAATCTAATGCGCGACCCCAAAGAGTTGTCACCAATTTTCCTTTCTTGGCATTATCATCAGTAATTTGCTTCACAGTCCACACTGGCTCGCATAAGAACCAGTACTACTTAGGATTATCTGTTCCATTTCCATGGAACAACGGTAACTTTGCATCTTCGCCCGCCATCCTAGGCTTCCTTCCTACAACCATTGAGCTATTAGTAATCAAATTCTGTGGACCTGATGAACACGGTGGTGTCAAATTTGTATTTCTCACTAGTTGAGAGATAGTGAGCCAAGGCGTGGGTACGTTGATGATGGGGTTTGGTCTTGCCTCTATCCTAGGAGTATCCTAGTTTTCCTTGTCAGGACTGTGAGTTTGCTTCGTCCTGTGTGGTATTCCTTCACGGCCTTGTGTTTAGATTGCAACAGGACCTTCTCCTATCCTCTACCTCTTTTCCTGTCGAAACCTTGCTCCTCCCCTTGTAAGACCAATCTCTTCCTCTGCTTCCTTCATAGTCTCATCATGACCTGCACCCATTTACCCCTTATCATTCATGTACCGCCCCCTGTCGTCATGGTATCCATGGCCCCCTCCCACCAGGGTTCTTACTGGTCTAGATGCATCTTCAGTATGTCCTTCTCGCAAATGAGCATTTTAATGGATAACTGTAGCGACAACTGAAACCTGCCCCTTGGCCTATTGAAGAACTCCCTTTCAGCCTCACTATAAGACTTGTTCATATCAACCACAAATTCAGTGATATACCCTTCCAATATGTTGTCGACCCAAACCTCAACAGCCCACAACGCATTGTTGTCGACTTCTTGTAGCTCCTGGATCAGTTATGGGGTCCAGGCTATCGGCTCACCACCTTGGAAGTTCCTCTTCTGGAAGGTCAATTTTTCCAACCACTCATACAAGATGATTGGGAACTCGCAGAAAAAATATTCGTGCAGAACGTCGTGAATGTATTTCGCCAACCACCAATTTGTTGATAACCTAGGGTTCTTGTTTTCTTTTTCAGCGAACTCTCACAGCTTTAAGTCGAACCAATCCTGGATCTTCGGTCTTGTCAGATGCCACAGCATATCCTCCTTTCACTTCGCACTACGGTCCTGGAAACAGAACCATTTGTTGACACATACCCAGTCGACAGGGGTTCCCAACACTGTCGATGCCCAAGCCACCGCGATCTCCCTGAGCACCGGCCCAGACAAGTTTTACTCCATCAAGCAACACCTGCAGAGCAGATGAGGTCTCACCCGAGATGTTCAAGGGATATTTGACGGAACCATGTTTCCGCTGAATGAAGGAGGATGTTGTGTATCAATTGACCAATTTATTTCAACATGTCAGAAATAGATCTAAGCATTCAACTCAAGCATTAATCATAATCGAAACATCATTCAACATAAACAGAACCATTATTGCAACAGATAAAACAGTAACGTATTAAATGCAGCAAGGAAACATCGCATTATTCATATATTCATATTGTAAAATGCATTAGCATAAAGAAACAGGAAAGACACAGGGATTCTGCTCAAAATCTCTTCCACATCATATTAGCTTCGCACAAACCCAGATTACATTCAAGTTCTTCACCAAAACGATCCCCAAAAAGATAGATGATCTTAATACTTACAAACCTACATCTATTTATAGGCTTACGCCTTTACATTTGTGGTCCACTTAGGCAACTGCCTAACTACTTCTTAACAAACTTCTACAACAACTAACCCAAAATCCCATAAAATGTGGTCAAATGACCCAAAAACCCCCATAGTGCGGTCTAAATGACCCAAAACATACATGATGCGTTCCAAATGACCCAAAACTACAAAAACACTTGTCTCCTTGCTCGCTGCTTTCCTCCTTTTGCGGTACCTCTGGCCTTACATAGCCTCTGCGATGCTGACTCACCAAACCGCTTGCCAATAGATAAACCTAGTGAAGAGAGGAACCTCATAGAAAGATCAAAAGGGCTGGCTACTCTTCTATGCACACCTTGAAGAGCACTAGAATGGATGGTATGGCCTGAGGGACTGTGTAGCAGTGAAGGGAATACTTTCATTGTTGGGTGTGTAGGTATTGTGGAGACCAAGCTAGATAGATCTTACAGAGGTATCCATAGCTCTGTGGTTGATCTCACTATCTTAGCAATTCTTCCTTTCCATTGCCTTGGCAGGCTGATAAACCCAACTATGGATTGGCTTGGCTAATTTTT
Source organism: Larix kaempferi (assembly GCA_027924585.1). Taxonomy (NCBI): domain Eukaryota; kingdom Viridiplantae; phylum Streptophyta; class Pinopsida; order Pinales; family Pinaceae; genus Larix; species Larix kaempferi. Next base: position 3,549,290 of record BSBM01001095.1, on the reverse strand, counting down.
CTGTATATTTGGCTGTGTGTGAGTCTGTTGTTCCCTTTTTCCTTGTAGAAATCATGCCTAGCTCATGGGTGGCAGTTGTGTTTACATATTTATGAGAATAGCTAGCCTATGGTTGGGTGGAATGTTGCAGTTGCATAGCCAGTTGCTCGAGACTAATTTATTTTACGATAAGTACTCTCTTATGTTAATTCTGTAATGTGTTTATTTCATGACTATCATGAATATCTTGAATGCATGCTAGATGTGTAGTTGAATTTACTTCCGTTGTGTTTCTTACATTTATGCATATGCATATGTCTTTTTACTTCCAATGAGATTTGTAAATGATCATGGGGCTAGATGCCCAACCTTAGCATCATGTTCTCTCCATTGCACTAGATCGATGAGAGGGGACGTGACAATCTATGCCATTAGATCATAAACATGCTTTGATAAATGCATCCTTCCAACTTTTTCAAATACCATAGCAATCAACGAAGTGTCTCGTATAATAATTAGAACCAAGAAAATCAAGAAATTGAAATCATGGCGTCATCTCTCTTCCTATGACAGTTTGGGCAGGATCTTCATCCTCTTCCTTTATGCAAAGGAGGAGTGACTCCTCAGCTTCTCAATCAAATATATATATATTTTTTACAAACCAAACTGCACAAATTTACTTGCTATTTCTCACTCAGATGGATCTTTCTCTAGTTATATCATCATGCTTATGTAGGCAGTTTCTTCCTCAGGAAGATGTCTTTAATTTCTCTTCACAACATGCTGCTCTTTCTTCAAAATTCATATTTACCTAGAAAAAAATATATCCTTCCAAAACCCTATCGTAACTTCTTTCAAAGCTTAGCTTTAAACTTTTAATTTTAAACTTCTTTAAAATAGCCTTAACCAAACCAGTACGTCCCTTTCAAATTTTAAAAATCCAGTAACAAAATACCATTAACCTTTTTCAAAAGAGACTTTTTATTAAAATTCCTTAAGAATCAACTTACTTCCTTAATGGTGGTTTGTCTTCTCTTTTTCTTCAAGCTGTGGCTCTTCAGGCCTTAACAATAGCTTAAGTCTTCTCAAATGGATATGCACATTCTTTTATGCTCCTCTAGCAGTGGGCTTCCTCTTAACAACTACAACGGACTTCTATTATCTTCTTCATGTCCAGGACTTACATCGATCTCTCTCATACTTGCACGGAACAGTTCTGACATGACACGGGATTTTACCTCACCAACCATGAATGGTGGTCGGAACAAACCTGTCTTTTGAGTGATATGATCACGGCTATAACTAAGACCATTGCCGCAAAGGAAACAAACCACAGTTCCACAACCAGGAAGGGCCGCAACATGGCCTGAATGATTCCATCTGGCTGTCTCACCTCATGCTCACTCTTCTCTTCAAAACTCTTGGTTCTGGTTCCTTTCTAGGTGAAAACATGAAGTTGGGAAACAATTTTGGCTTGTTTTTGACAAAAAAAACTGCAAAATTTTATGTTTTTCAACTTCGACCTCTTCAAACCCATATCTCCCTTAGGAATTTCAACTTGAGGTAAACACAAAGGTTTTACAGAATTGAATTAGCTTTCTACTCGTATTTTTTTAAAAAAAAATTATGGACATATCGTGGGACAAATTTGTTGTCAACATACGGCATACACCTGAAAATTGTAGGTATGGATAATGAGTGACCTGTGTTGACGACAGTTTTTTGATAGATGGTTATTCATTTTAGGGAAAACAATTGTAGGCTCATAATATAAACACACTACATTGGATCCTAGACTATATTTTGAGTTTTTTAAGAATTGGGAACTATTTTAAATTATTTATCAAAACAACGTATGTTCAGAAAATGGTGCATTATCGACACATGTTTTTGTCTTGGCATTTTCTTTCAAATGTGACTCTTATGAAACAAACTAAAACCAACCCATTGAAGAGGACACTTCAAGGAACATCCTTGTATTTTTTTAATTTTTTTGGCTTCGTCATTGTGATGATATTGAATTTTCATTGTGACTGATTTTTTAGTCACTTAATTTTTTAATGATAAAGTTTAGTAAAAAAATAGAAAAAAATAGTAATCCTAAATGAAATCGGAAAACAATTATATTACTAGAAAGTAGATTGAATGATGAATCTACTGGTATAAACTTCGACATTTAATTCTCATGTTTTACAGTGGTCCGACCTTGTTAAAGTGACACACTTCTGAATTTTGCAGACATGGTTCTGGAATTGTTGACCAAAAACTCTCGCCCTAGAAAATATCTCGGGCGAGAGATTTAAAATTTCTCAAGCGAGAAGTTTTCCCGCTCCAAAATTAACCCAGATTTAACAAAAACTCTCGGCTGAAAGATACTTTTAACTCTCGTCCTAGAGTTTATAACACTTCTCTCCCGAGAGTTATGTTACACAATGCCCCTAGAATCTTTTAGGGGCCGACACATTAAATATTTTATTCCCGTGATATTCGGACGGTATGCCCATATTTCTTGGCTAAGAGGTGTATATATAATCTCTCGGCCGAGATACTTTTCCAAATTATTTCATCCGAGGATATTTCAACCAAGCTTCTGTTTTTAGCCGAGGTTTTTCTCAACCGAGCGTTTCTGTTTTCAGATGAGGGTTTTTTCAGGCCTATCCCTTCCAAGAGATACACGGTATGTTAGTGCATGTGCAAATTGGTATAAGATAGGGGATTTACACACTTTTGATTATATATTTGAGTGTTTACATCAATTTTTACATAAGTATTTTTTTGATATTATGCATATAGGAACTTGATTATATACATATATATCCATGCATATGGACGCATATGTATATATAATTGGGCATGAAGAACATGATTGTATATCCATGAAATATAATTATATATGGGGCATAGAGAAACTTATATATATAATTATACTTACAGAAAATTATTTATATGTTTAGGTTGATGGTGATATATCACTTAACCTTAGAATCTTAATCATATTTCTTAAAAATGTATAATTTATATCATGTTGAATTGTTCGGAAAATTTACTCATCGTAACTTATACTTAGGAGGAGTAAAGGTAGGAACGAGAACTTGTATTAAAAAAAAAATTACATCTATGGAATTGAGGTCCTTACATTTGGGTCACAGTATAGCTTTTATGGCATATATTATGTGAAGGAGAACATAGAAGTCATTGTGGGATAAAGTCATATATCTAATTGATATGTAGAATAGATTGTAAGGGGCCCTACTTTTGGTATCAAATATTCCGCTCCCATAAAAAGATTATTGTAATGGGTCCTAATCTCAATTCTCATATATTTTCATGCATTGGATTTTAGGTTTTTAATTCTTTCAACATGGGAAACCAAAAGAAATGTTAAAAAAATATGATTGCACCAGAGGTGATGAAGAGGTAAGGAAAGAGAGGTCCCATGTTTCTATGAGAAATTTAAGAGAAAAAAGAGCAAGGGAAAGAAATGTGGAGGCACATGGCGGTGACCAAGAAATTGAAAGTGTGAATGCACATGGCGGTGACGAAGAAATGCAGAATGTGAATGCACATGGCGGTGATGAAGGAATGCAAATAGTCGAGGATCACATTGATGAAAGAAGTGAGGAACAGGGAGGTGACGAGGAAATGACAAATGTGGAGCAAACTATTGGTGAGTAAATATTTTTTTATATGTTTATAATTTACTTTATAATACTTGAGTACATATATATATATATATTTGATTTGAAATTGAACAAAATCTTATAAATTTATATTTATTTTTATGCAGGGTTGACATCCAACATACAACATCCTACCACAGTTAGCAATTTACAGAGATTAACTGGAAGCTGCAACAATATTGTCATTGATGATATTTTTTGGGGGAATTCAGATCCAAGTAAAATTGAAGAAATGGGACCCCAGATGCTTGATTGTACAGCTCATTATAGAGTAGATAAGATAGTCAAAAAATATTTTGAAGGTATTTCTGTCATACAACAAGCTCAAATGTTGCATAAATTGTTAAAGTGAAAATGTCTAAAAGATGCAATTACATTATTAGGCATTCAAAGTGCCAAAGAGGCTAAGTGAAATCAGATTATATCACAAAATCTGACCTTGGTCCTTGCATCACTTGCAAAAAAACGATCTCACAATTTCATGGTTGCTCGTAAAGCAATTCTAACAGGGGTTGTGGCAAAAAACACTACAACCAGTCGTTTGTTGTCTACGACTGCAAGAACGTTAAAAACATCAAGAAAAAGTTTATGGAAGCATAAAAAGCTTCGGGTTCAGTTAGATGAGGATGATGAAGTTGCATGTTGGGTTGTTATCTGTAGGAAACCTTATCAAGATAGACTTCCGGATAATGTGAGGGACATGGTGAAAGAGTTTTGGGATGTAAACTCGTGTGTCTTACCAAATGAAAAGGATGTTGTTCGATGTCGTATATCGAAAGGAAACTATGAAACTCATGCCAAACACACAACAGCGATCACTCAAGAAGAAATGTTCAAAACTTTCATGGAGAGTAATGTTGATGTGAAGATTTCCCTTAGCACATTTGTGAAGCTTAAACCATGGTATGTCAGGCCCATCGTTGTTCGCGACACATGTTGTTGTCGATACCATGTAGAATTCGAATTATATTACGAGGAATTTCTAACTTTTGGCATGCAGTGTTGGACAAATAACCCCCCTCCTTCGAGTGTTCGTGAATTTGTATCTAAAATATTATGTGCTCGAGAGAATCATCAAGTATTCTATAAGAAACAATGCGTCGGTGGTAAAAAATGTGAGGAATGTTCTGATTTGGCCCTTTTTAATGCTAACTACCCCATTGATGCAAACGATCCTCAATTGTCAAATCGCATTGTCAAATGCAAGAGATATGTTTATCTTGACTATACTACAGTTACAAATCCAACGGCAACATCAAGAAAGCTTAATTTGGTTGAAAGTGATATCTCTTTGACAGATTTTATGAATTTGTTCAAGGATCAAATATATAAATATATCAAGCACTCTGACTCAGCACGATGGCAGGACTTATAGTTCAAGCAATCACGAGATGTATTTCCAAAAGGGACAATATTATCCATTGTTGATTTTGCAGAAAATTACACTTTCACTCCGCAAAAGGAGATACAGAGTGAGTATTATCATTCAGATCAGGTATCTATACTTGTGCATATTACGTATAGACATGTAGAGCTTGATGTCAATGGTTTTGATAGCAATGAAAATAATCGTGAAGTGATTAAGGAGTATCATTTCTACATCAGTGATGATCATACACATGATACATGTTTTGTCCAGCATTGTTTTGGTATGCTTTTTCAAGAATTAAAAAGAAGAAGGGTCACTTTTAAAGAACATTGGGTGTGGTCAGATGGTTTTGCTAGTCAATTTAAATCGGGACGATCATTCTTATGGTTGTCTCTCCTTCATAGAAACATGGATGTTTGCCACACATGGATCTTTTTTGAAACAGGACATGGAAAAGGAGAACATGATGGTGTTGGGGCCTGCGTGAAACATGCACTTAGGAGATATCAAATGAATCACTCTGCTTCTCACCTTGCAAATTCAAATGATCTTGTTAATTGGTGCAAACAAAATTTGAGCCATGAATTCAATGAAAGGATGGGTAATGTGAGAAGGTTTTTCTGGAATATTGCAATGGGCGATGTTGACAGATCAATGCCATATAATTGTACTGCAATCCCGAAAATAAGGGGCTTACACTCCATTAGGAGTAAGAAAAAGGAAAATATACAGGCAATCAAGAAACGGAAGTACTCTTGCTTCTGTCTTGCATGTATTGATGATGTAGAGTCTTTGGATGAGTGTCAAAACCAAACTAACAAATTTGTGAAACCATGGAGACACCAAGAATTGACACCATTGCCCCCATTTGGAAATATCAACGATGTAGAGCACCACAATGAAGCGGTTGTGATTGACAAAGATTATGATTGTGTTTCTGATTTGGTTAGAGAAGGCGATGTATTTGCAGTCATTGCACCGACGGATAATCCAGAAAATGTGCATTATTATTTATTGAGATGCACTAGGTCGAAAAGCATGTTGATGCAAGAATTTAAAGACCCGTCAAATTATACATATGTAGTGGGTTCAATGGTTTTAATGGGACATTTATTTGCAGAAGTAAGGAAATGTAAAGACCATATTCTTTTTCAAGACTACGAGTCAGATGTTATATGTGCTCAATACAGTCATTTGGTCATAGCAGCCTGATTGCAATTGAAGGCAGTGAAGAGTAGGAAAAATTCCAAGCATCGTCAATGGAAATTGTCGATAGAAGAACATAATGCCATGCTTGAAAATATGCCACTTGCACATTTCATATGATTCAAGAACACATCAAGGTTGACGAATGTTTTCTTTGATTCTAGGGTGGGTGGGCGGGTGGGTGGGGCCAAATGAGCTTCCACCTTCACGTGGTTGGCCTCGTCAGTAGAGAATATATATAATTCTCGAAACTAAGAGAAGCTCTTTTTAACAACATATCCAATGATAACTCAAGGCTCGTATTGAATGGGCAACTTCACCATTATATTTCAATGATCTCCAATCAACAGGAACATATGTCAATTTCAAGTTGAATTGTCCTTGATGCTAACTTTAATACCATCTACTCCAATATCTCTCATCAATACTTAAATAAAGAAATTTAATTACTTGTCGAAAAATACATCACACCACATCGTTGATGTGATGAGTACAAGAAAAACCCTCTACATGCACTCATACATATAGAAATTAAATAAAAACTATATTTATGACACGTAGCAAGTTAGAGGAGGTCAACATCAGGGTAGGATTAATTTTTAAGTAGATGTGGTTGGATCAACTTGATTTCACACAATCACCTTCCAGAAGGAATATGTTTATATCCAAAGGGATGATGCATTGTATTTAACATTCAATTATATCATTGCAAACTTTCTCATAGTACACCTTATGTTCATTGTGTGGATGGTATCTTATTTTTTTATATTCTTTGATTTCAATTCCAATTTATTTTAGTATTTTTCGTGCGAAGGTAAGTAACATTAAATCATTGTATTTTTCATAAACTAGATCCTCAATCAAGATACGTTCTAGATACTCATCGCTCTGGAGCTATTGATCATCTCTTGGGTTTCTAATTTCAAGCAACCCATGAAGGTCACTTATCATCTTACAAATAATAATAATTAAAATTATTTTTTCTTATTAACTTCAAGAATTAAACTTTAAATACATGAATGGTGATGTTAATTAATGTAATGTAAAATTGTTTGAACTTGACGTTCTCTAATCTAATGGGATGGATATGTGTTGTTTCCTATTACCAAAAGGTTAATATTATGATAGTACACTCATTCCTATGGATGATAAATTACATTGGAGCATTAGGAATTGCAGTCTAGATCGCAACAAAGGGGGCTACTCAGACGGTTGCTACAAGGTATTACTAGAACAAATTGGTCACCTATGTTATAGTAACCATCCCTCCATCGATTTGGATCGATAGAGATCCCCATATGGTATAGATAGAGCTCATAAACATGTCCAATAAGAAATTCAAAAAAGGGGAAAAATAATAATACCCTAAAAAAAGTGGACACCAACTTTTCAAATACAACTAAGAGCACTTAAATCTCCAAAAGTTAGTAAATATCCTTGATAGCTTTGTTTATGATATAGTTGTAGATAGTACATGTACATTCTTGGATTATGAATGGTTAAAAAAATGAAGAGGTCACCATATAACTCGATAGTTAACAACAATGTTAATACTTACTAATTAAAAGGGGAAGACTTGAGTTACTACTTTTTATCACACACCTATAATGTATACAAAACTAAATTTTTATCACACAAGTAGCCTCTTATAGTGTATACACAACAACTGTAATGTATACATAACAAATTTTATATCACACAACTATATTTTTATCACATAAATCGTTATTTTTTATCACACAACTATAGTGTATACACAACTATGTTTTTTTATCACACAACCACTATAATGTATGTAGTGTCGACATACTAAGGGTTAATTCTTATTTAGGATATACACAGCTAGCCTCTTATAGGGTAAAGTAAAAAAATTGTGATTTTTTTGAAAACTGAGGGATATAAAGAAATTGACCTTTTTTAAACAATATATGTAGTTTCGACATATGGATGGTAAATTCTTATTTAGAATGAGGATGAAGGTAATGTAATGTCACCACTAAAACACTTTGAATATGCCACAACAACCTTGTCAGATAATACTTGAAATGTACCATGTATGTGATATTCCGAAACAATATGTGATGCACCATTTGTATATCATCATGCAGAACTAATAATGAACCTTTGGTTGTGAATAATTAACTCATTTATTTCATTAAATGTCAAAGGTTCCCTAATGGTAGAAACCCAAACGATGTCAAGCTAGCTAGAAGACTATGTCAAGATCTCAAATGTAAGATGAAAGTAGGCAGTTAGAAGAAAGAGAATTCTAAGTATTTCATTATCCATAGTCTTTCTAAGAATCCATGAAGGGTTTGTTGTTCCAAATAATTCCACGTCTTTCATTATGCTACCAAGACTGAGAATTGGTTACATAGTCATGAGGTGTAGGTAACTGCTTCAATATTTGAGGACTTCAATCATTTCCAGAAATTATTAAAAAGTAGTCACATCGCTACCCCAATTAAGTGTGTTTTCATGTTGGTATATACACTTCGTATTACACATTTGATTATCTTTAAAGGTTCCTTCCAAGATTCTATAGGACTACTCATTTATAGATATGAAAAGAGGGAATTTTTGTTGATTTCAAGTGCTAGAAAATGGTATGAAACCCTTAAACCTAACTAATTTGTTGTCACAAATGGTTGTACCAATTTATTTGGATTTATGTTCAAAGGCTTCCATATACTCTTCACAATGTTAACCCTAATGCTACTGTCATATGTTTGAGGAGTCCTAAAAGACTATGGAACCAAGCATGTCAATGTTGCTACAAGGAATGGGCGATATGATTATCTTTTAATCTAGATACTCATGCTCCAAACTTGTTCTTATATCATTGTAAGAGATGTCCCAAATGATCTTCAAGTCATCACTGATATGTTCGTAAATTTCTACTTAGGGTTGCATGATCATCCTCTCAATGGTACCTGAAAATGTTGGGTTTCGACACCTTTAGATACCTCAAGGTATACGATGTTGCAAAACTTCCACAAAACAATGTCTAAACAAGTGCAAAAATCCACACTATCAACCAATGGGAGGTCTCCATGATGCTACAAAATCATATCGATCATTGATGAGTGCCCACAAGGAAATAAGGTCGTTTGATTCACTTATTTTCACATTGCAAAGGGGTGTATGTTTACATGATCCTCGATGCATAGAGACAACCCCTTCAAGAAAAGTCACATCTCATGGATATTTTGATAGGTTGTATACTATTGCTGGAACAGTATTCAGTACTTGTTGCTCTAGGGTATGGGTTGTTGTATCACACATTGTTATTTGAATACTGAAACTTCTGCTCACAGACCAATCATGTGCCACACATTGTGTTCACGACTATATTTTTGGTGATGAAAATGGAGGCTTCCAGGAGGTGATTCAGGTCTACCCCAATTATCACCAGTTTTCATCTTTCAAGGGAATGCTTTCTCCAAGCACGTGAAGGGTGTCAATTGTCATTATTTCTAGTGTGCCAATTCTAGGATATTTGGTCATCTTTCAACCCTATATTGAGAAACATTTTTATTTTCTAAAGCAGGGTTGGCAAACATCTTATCCTAACAATAGTTTTATCTTATACAACTGGGTCTTAACCAAAGGTGATTCATTAAACAAGAGGAAAAATGCAATTTATTGCTTAGATGCTAGAGTTTTGGTGTATTGAGGAGGCTACACAGTCAATACTAATTTATGCTCCAATGCGTGTGCTAAAATTGAACAATGCTTTAAATACAGAAGAAATTGATTATTTGTCAAATTTGATTGAGAAATAAAGACAAATTCATATACGTCTAATGTTTCATGATAGTTATGTAAGGCATCAAATGAGCAGGTAGAGTGGATTTATCTTAATTAGAAACAATAAAAAAATCCTTTCTCAATTAGAAACAATAATACAATAAAAAACAATAAGCATATATGTACTGTCAGTCTGCAAAGAAGTATAATTTGTATTCCTCAGGAAATAGTCCATGCACATGTTCATATCAGCTTTAGACCATCATGCAATGGTCATTGAAAGGCCTCAACTTGTAAAATTTTTGCACACTAAAGAGCATGTCTTGGAAATATTAAATATATCAGGAAACTATAGATTTCATACATATAAATTTAAACCATGAAAGATCAATGAAAATAGTTTCAAGGCAGGGTGGGCAGTGGCCACTATGACAAAGTTACTGGCAAAAATGCTTCCCACATTGCAACTTTTTCCCACAGGACATTTCACATAAATGTGGATCCCAATCACCTGAATGAGTATTTGAGCCACCTCGATTTGCAAGAGTGCAGCATCTTTCACTGCACCTGTGTCTACCACAATTCTTCTTTTGTTCACAAGAATTTTCACACGTGAATTCAGTCTTTTCCTCTACAGATAACAACGTCTTCCAGCAAGGGAATGTCTGAGCAGGTTGGCACACTATCCATGCTAACTCTTCCTCTGACTTTGCAGCTTGGATTTACCACAGGGGCAAGATTTGACCTTCCCAGGTGATAGTTCACAATCTCCACATTCTCCAGGATGACATCTCTTCCAACACTTATGATTTTGACAGGAAAGCATCTGCATGCACAGGATGAAATATGCACAGACTGACAACCGGGGCATCTCCAGTTGGAACCCTGACTTTGTCCAGCAGAAAAATATACACATGATGGAGCTCCTGCCCATTTCCTTCCATAGTGTAGGTGAAAAATAGCATAACAACTGCCACAAGACCATAACACGGCCGCAAAACTTGAAATAGGAGAGATGACCAGGATTCACTGTAGATGCTGCAAGAGGAAGGAATAAGATTCTCAGGTACTTACGACATAGGAGACACAAAATACTATATTCATCCACAAGAAACACATTTAGTTGAAAACATAGAACAAGTATGCAAAAACTGCAAGCTTGCACCTGACACCAGTATACAAGGACTTGTTCTATCAATGAACACATACCTTATTGGATCTATTGCAACAATTGTCAATGGATTCCGACAATATAGTAGATAATTTGAACTGGTTGTCATAGATGGCTTCATGCAAGCCGATATTGGAATTGTGCGTGGTTTTCTGTTTTGGATGCCATGTTTTCTATTTTGGATTAGAAACATTTATTGATGTGCTCAATGATGAATTTGAAAAATCACATTTGTTATCTGTCACATACCCCAATTTTTGTAAAAATTATGTAATTATTTTATTATATTCCTGAGACATTATGTTAAATCTAATGCTAAGTAGGAATTGATGACTCAGCAGAGTCACTAGAAATGGAATGTAATTCAGAATACTTTATTATTAATAAATAAATTATGGAGACAACAGCATGGGAGAGCTGTTAAAAAGACGTTACTGGTCAAACTGGTGGATGGAACTAGGTGGAAGGGCAAATGACAAGTGGCAGCATCCTCAAACACTTCCTAAGTTGCAGGTGGCAACTTCCCTATATTTGGGGTCATGATTCCCCAAGGAAGTGGAATCAAAGCAGGTGGCAACTTCCCTATATTTGGGGTCATGATTCCCCAAGGAAGTGGAATCAGAGCAGGTGGCTCATTAATGATAGTTAACCCAACAAAGACCTAGGCAATCTTTTAAATAGTACTCAATGAACTGAGCTGGGGGTTCGAATTGTTCTGGAGGGAGAATACATTCAGGTGAATGTTATTTAGGAGTCCCATTGAGGAAGAGGGAAATATACAGTAAGGAAGTTGTTTGAGAGGAATGCTGCAGTAACTTGGTTCCATTATAGCTGTTTGGGCTGAGAGAATTACTTTGCTACACCTAGTTCTAGCCAGGGAGACCAGATCAAGCTCGGGGGTCCTGAGAAGTGTTGTTTGGGCACTCTCCAGGAGTTGGTAGGGAGGAACAGCCTCCCATTGCTGTTGTTGTCCACATCTTTAACAGGTTTTGCCATCTATTTCTGTATGTTTATTAAATAGAAATGAATGTATGTTGTGTTTACTTCTATATGTTTGAAGAGTAATTAGTTAGTAATGTTAGTATCTCAGAATAGCAGTAGATAGATTTGGTAGAGTTATTGAGTTTTCAGCATTCATTAATATCATTATTACATTATTGATAAGGTAGCGTTAATGCATTCCATACAATAGTAATAATTTAAACAATAGGTTATTATTGCAATTATAAACCTAGTTTAGTTATAATGGTTGAATAGTTAAGTTAGGGTTACGAATAAGATATTTATGCTCTGTGTATTCAAAATTAAACAAACAGTCATAGAAGACAATAGTAATTATAATTTTAAAACATTTGCAATATTTCTATCATAGCTCACAGTCTTTGCAGGAGTTTGTAGCCTTAGTTAGGATCTCTATATAAGGGTACACACCCTAATTAATTTTTAACAAGTCTTTGTTTAACAATTAAATACATGAGCAAAACCCTAGCAGGAAGTTATCACAAGGAATCTAACATGGTTAAATAACCTAGTTACTGTTTTAAAAACAAAGAGACAGCAAAATAGTATTAGCTCATTATCGAGCTCAAAAATTTATACTTATATCCTTCATTTGACTCTCAGTACCGACAGAGTCACATTTTTAATGACATAATAAACATTTAAACAATTGTGCAGAAACCCTAACAGAAGATCATAACAAAGAACTAATTCACAGTTAAATAAACTAATTATTGTTTTAAAAAAAAAACACTGAAGTGTTAACAGAACAATTCAGTTCGTTATCAAGCTTAAACATCATGTAATATCTTCTACTTGTCTCTCTATTCCGACAGAGTCATAAACGTAATAACGGAGTAAGCAAATAAACAAAGTTACGACTGTGGAGCTCGATTTGAACCCTATCATTCTAATTTGTTAAATAAAATAAATACAAAGCTCAGGTTCATTGTATAGGTAATTTTAGAAACTTGGAATTTAAAATATACGGCACATACCAGCACAAGTTTATAGAAGGATTCCTAATAAGTCATTTTATCAAAGCTTAAATCACACAGGAAAAACTTATAACAAAACCAATGCTAAATAGTTAAGATATTATTCTACCTACAGTCGAGTCACAATTCACTGTATAAGTGATTTAAAAACTAGAGATTTAATTACTACTGTACATAGCATAGAACAAAAAGAAACGCATGCAATATACAAGCCCGTTGTACATGCAGAACTTTATATTAAGTTAAATTTCAAACCCTGGGTAAAAACCCTGAGTAAAACTTTGCAAGTACAGTATTAAAACCACAAGGCCGTAACCTCATTTATAGACAGGCTTCCAGCCTTTGTCTTCTTTTCTTCTTATACATTAAACCTTTTTGTAGCAAACCCTATCTACCAAAAACAAGAATAGTAAATTACAAACGTTTGAAGCCATAACATTCCCTTTACATCACAGGGTTAAATCTGTCAAGAAACTCGTGGTGACAAGCAGTTACAAGACTGAACAAAGCGGAGATAGTCACATAGTTGTTCTTCCCAAAACCAAAACCCTAACCACTCTAACAACCAGCAAGGAGGAAAAGCCATGGTGAAACCTGGCTTACCAGGTAAGTGCAAAGCGACGAGGGTTGTTTCGTTTACACCTTCATGAGTAGCCAACACCTGCATATAACAAAAACGAATCAGTTACAAATTTTATTCTTAAAAACAAAACAAATTCTTGTAATCAGAAAACTAAGATGGAATTCCTGTAGCTTACCGGTGTTGCAAATGGAGTGCAAATACAGTAGATAGACTTATATCCACGAGATGAAGAAGGATAAGCCCCAGCATTGGCACCGGAGAACGAGTTAACAGAAGCAAAGGGTTATCATCTGCCATGAAAGCTGTGACAGAACTAAATCAAAAGATGCAGACGAAGGAAGTCATGACAGGGTTTATAGGAGTAGCAAAAAGGATAACCCTAGGTCATAACAACCTCACAAGCTGTTAACAGCAAAACAAATGACTCCCAAACGATGCAATGGGCAAGCACGAAGGCCGGGAGCAGCATAGAGGCTGCTAGCACATAGTGTATCAGTAAAGTTTGGACAAGAGGGTTTGCAGAGAGGCCGAGCCCGAAGGCAAAGGGAGAAATGGCCAAGTAGGGTTATTCAACTGTTATATATCACCAAATGCATGGCTCAAGAGTGACCACGTAGCCTTTTAATTCTTTCCATGCAGTGGGTCGATATTCCTAAGTCCACAATGAGTTCCAATTATTTTGTTTTCAATTAAAATCATAGAGTGGATACACCATAATCATAGCGAGGGTAAACCATAATTATAGCATGGATATTCTTCTATGGTCGTAGCGCCATAAGTTTAAAACTTGCCCTATCTCATATTGAAAACAATGCTTTCGAACTCGCATATGTGAACCATAACACTATGCCCTACAAACAATAAAAACATACCTTGTTAATAATGTTCAAGATCATGACGAGGTTCTCATTATTATTGCTAAATAAAAGTCTTAGGATGGGTAAACAGAATTATTGAATGGTTATTCATTTGGTTACCATACCATAGTTCACATGCCATCCTTTTAATAATTAAAACATTAGAATAATGCCTTTAATACATTGCCTTATATTTAATGAAACCTGGCATTGTCAATAGCATTCAAGATTCAGTCTTGAAGTATTAAAACATAGAGAATTTTACTTTTAATAAGAGAATTCAAGAACATGTGAGCATTGACAAGATACAAGTAGTTCATAACATGTTTTCCACATCATTTAGTTTCAGGTGATGGGGTAAAAATTATAATAATTCTTTGAAGACTATACAATAACGGGATGGAGTTAGATATAGTACCGGTCGTTACTAGCACATTCATAATCTTTTAATAGACTTAGAACCTAAGTAAATAAACTTGGACTTTGTTACTCTCATGTTCAAAAAGTATCAGGGATGTATAGTGTATTGTATGCTAGGCAGATTAGGTAGATTACTATAACTATTCCGGTTGACAGTATAGTCTGGAAAGATCATAAATGAAATCAATCATGATAATTTAGGACTAAGCCTGAAGGTGCTTATAAATTTCATTAATCGTCAAGTGTACAAATAGAAGTGGTTTCTAATCAATGCAAACCCTTAAAATAATAATAGGAGACTTGTATTCGACAGGTAACCCTTGAAAAAGCTGAAGATAAGCAAAGTATAAACACATTGGTATTTTTTCTCCCAAATCCTTTGCAATTAAAGTATAAATCAAAACATATTCAAAATTTGAACTTGGCATGATGCAGGAAGGGTTCTACCTTTAAGAGGCCTAATAAACCTGGTTAACATGCTTAAACTTCTACTGAATGATTTGGGAACAACATTTTTGTTTTACAATACTTTAAAGATTTAAATGTAGCGACCCGCACATTACCTATATATCTGTAAGAGAAAGACAATTCGATGCATTAGCTCGGAAGTTAAGTAAGCCCAGTCTGCTATGGCAATTTCCCCTTGAGGTTGCAGAACAGAAAACAATCAGTAACTGTAAATAAAACTCATATTAAAATTTAAGTACAATAACAGATACTTCAGACACATTTATGTTCATTTAATCTAATCAAAACAGTTAAATGACTGCATTTAATTATATTACATGCTATTTTAAAAATTTTAATTTTTTCGGAAATTTTGGGTTTTGACATTATCAGTCCTAAAATCAACAACTCGGGCAAATACCTATCACCCTTCTCCTCATTTTATTCAAACTATGTACTCTCTTCATATCATACTACATTTTATTTTATTTTTTTACTATGCAGAAACAGGACACGATATATAATTATTGTTTGCTTTTATCCTTTTCATAGATACAGGGAATTTCAAAATCAAAAAGTGTCTATTCTTCACCATTCCAAAAACTTTGCGACAAATGCAAACAACTACTTCCCACGAACTCAATGTAATGCACACTCTGCAAAGAATACACAATTTGTACATATGAGAACAGCATTGAATGTATTCTAGATACTGATGATGAAAGACTAGAATGTGTGCTCCAAATGCCACAACTTCAAGTTTGTTCTCCATCAATTGCACAAATCTTCTAGGTTTGTTCTCCAGCAATTGCACAAATTTTCATAATGTCTGTGGTCTACAGGTAACTTTGCTCTTTATAGAATACCCAATCAAATTTTGGTTTCTCTCTACATATGTTCTATGCATTTGCTGTAAACAATGTCTCTGGAAAATGCAATATTTTCTAGGTTCACCCCATTGAAATCCTCTGACATCTCCCTCTCATAGGGAGCAAACAACTTCATACACAAATCCTGGAAGATTTCATATGCACATCAGTGATACCATGTCAAATTTTAACACATGATACAAAATATATGTACTCAATAGAATTAATCTTACAAATGTGGATCTAGAAATTAGAATACACCTATAAAACATCATAATTGGATATAACAAAATATGTATTGTAAATTCAAGGGTATAGGCACTACATTCTACAAGAAAGTCAAAATAGTGAACCAAAAAACAACTAAATTTGGACTGACAAAATTCTATAAAGTAAAACAATTGGTTGTTATTTGCATCGATAAAATCACTAACTCTTTGTTACTCTTAATGAAGAATTACAATAATCCAGTTCATAAATATTGATTGGTAGTCTAGTTTGACTAGTAAACAATTTATGTATTGCTTGCAACTAGATACAAGTGCTCATACTGATGGTTGTAAAAAATAGACAAATATAGAATAAGGCCCAAGAAGGAGGGTGCCTCCACCAAATAAGGATAATGATTAAGTATCAAGTCAAAACCACAATGTGTGTCCTCCAAAAATCTCCCAAGTGTAATGCTCCATCCTCAAAGAAAATGCAAGCATCTAACATAGGTTTGGACTCCTTGGATATAGGGTTTGACTCCTAAAACCCTCCAACAACCAACTAACTCCTTAAAGTGAGTAACTAACCATCCAGATATGGCTATCCAAGAAAGGGTCCACCAAATGTGAAAGGTCCTGATAACATTGGAGATTTCCTTTCATCCCTTTTCTATTCATTATTCTAGTTGACACATTGGGAAGAGACCTATCAAAAGCAAGAGAATTTGATTGGATTAAAGGATTGGAGGATTACAAAATTTAATTGGATTAAGGGATTAGGGATGTATTCATGCCCAAAATTGTTGTTGATGTTGATCTACTACTAGTTTCAGGTATAGAGATGAGTTTTTAGGCTGTTATGTGACTGATGTTCCATGAAAATACCCAAAAATGTGCCCAGAATTCGCATAGCATTTAATATGGTGGAGTTTTGCTATTGTTTTACCTTGAAATTTGCTAAAGAACTAATAATTAGGGCTGAAAAATTGATATAACTTGCCCAGAGTTGAGATAGATGTTTCACGTTGCCATTGTTCATGCCTAGAATTCTCATGACTTAGCCTAGGATTGGAGTTTTATGGCTGTTAGGGCATGTTGCTATAAAGAAATCACCCTACTCATCACCGAGACATGGAAAATGTCATTTTCACCACAGACTCTCCTATATTCATGCCCAAAACTTATGCATTAATGTTTTTCCATTGTTGTATGGATGCTTATATCTGCTTCTTTCATGGAAAACCTTGCCTAGATTTGAGGATTAGGGCATTTTGTTGCGGGCATTAAGCTCAGAACACAATATGAAGATTGTTAACTTGTGCAATTATGCCCATAAATCTGATTGGGTGCTTAGAGGTTTCTCAAAATGGAGAAGTAAGGATGTTGACTGTTGTTACCATGCCCATAATTTCTTACACTCAACCTAGGTCTGATATTTTGATTTTAACTATTTTTTGGGGGCAGAGAAGTGCAGGTACAATGATTCTAGATGCATGCACAACAATGCCTTTATTTCTAGTAATAACTCCTAACCCTAGTGTGCCTTCCTTGCACGGATAAGAAAGCCAAAGCAGGTGCACCTGTATTGGATATAGACTGAGGCATGCAAGCATGCATCCTCATAGAGATATTTTCCCTTAATTAAGTTGGGACAATAGGCTAAACTAACACTTCTTCCAGGTATTATGTTCTTCAACTGACCTTGTTTCTTGAAAGTTTCAAATGCCTGAAAATCTGGGATTGATGCGGGGATAAAATCAACATGATAAAACTCGACACTTCCATCTGAGGTCTGTTATCTTTGAAAGCTAAATATATGCCTCCAAATAAAACATATATCTCTACTTTTAAATAAATTCTAGAAATATCATCAATAAACCTTGTGACAGTCCTTTCGAGCCAACAAAGAAGACTCCAACATTGTGTGTAACATTCCGAATAACATTGGTTTGGTCATTGTTGCTTTATGTATGGGAAGCAGATAATGTAACAATGATGAAATTATGAGAAAATTCATAGAGTGAAACTCCTTTGCCTCAGATATAAGTAGAAATATCTGAATAACTAATTTGAATACTCTGTCAGCAATTAATCCTAGGAAAACTATTTGAAGTAGACTAGAAAAAAACGCAGAAAACTATGCGGCATCATAACTCAAAACTTTAATGCGATTTAAAGATGAAAATTGCTAGACTATAGAGAAGTATTGAATGTATACATGAAATTTCTAACTTACAATTTCTACAAGTTCTAATGCAAGGTCCTTCGCAACATCACCATCCTGGTAATGTACTGAACCGATTAAATTACTAAATTTATCAACACCTTCTAACACAATCCGAACCTGCACACATGGATAGCAAATTTAGATATCAACCAAAGAATCAACACAGGTGAACAAAAAACCAAAAAAAAGAACTAATTTGAAAGAATCTACTCATAATTCAAGTCATTAACTAACTCACATGTCTATTTAAAACTCTAGTTTCAGTGAAATGTTTTGCCTCTCTGGGATGTGGATCTGGCAGAACTTCAGCTGCAACGGCTGTACATGTAGCAAAACTCTATGTAGTTGTTAAAGATGATGGAGATTCAGCTTCCCCAATAGTTTAAACCGAAACTGTTTCAGTGGGTGTTGGGGTCTCTGTTGCGGCTGGTTTTCTTCCAATAGATGGACACTTTATATAAAACAAACTAATAATAAATATAAATACAAAATGAATTAGAGACTGCTAACTTAGTATATATACATAGTTCTAGAAAACTCATTTCTAAATATTAATACACAGCAATATGCACCAAATGCCTCACTTGGAACCCTGCCATGAAAACTTGCACAAACTAAAATGTAGGGAGTAAATAAACCCGTATTGTACTTTCATCTCGAACTTGCTCCACAAGAGCTTCCATAGGTTTTCCTTTATTTGTATATAAGAGGGATATTGCATCTAAGTTGCTTGGATCTCCTATAGCTGATGGAGGCAAGTCCCGAATAGATGCCTCTGAAGCACCAGGTGTCTGTCACAAACACACCTGATGAATTGTCCCCAAGATCTTTGGTCTTATGCAGCAAAAATGTGCCAGAAAGGATTGTAGCAAAACCACACATCTCAGCGACGATTTGAGATGGATCTTGCCTGTCCCAGTCCTGAAACAACCAAGCAAAATTCTAATCAATTGTTGTGCTTTAGCATTAATAAACAAGCAAAACATAAAAGCATTATGAAAGAAAAACATAAAAGCATTATGAAAGCTGATCAACCTCATCTGTTGCTGCAGTAGGATGATATTGACACATGGCAAAGCAGATCAATACTGACATTGATAATCATCCAGGGAGAAAAATAGCATAATAGCTGCCCCAAGACCATAAAACGGCCGCAAAACTTGCAATAGGACAGATGACAAGGATTCACTCGAGATGCTGCAAGAGGAAGGAATAAGATGATTAGATATGCGAGTAACCACACAGTTTCTAACCATACTTGACAAAAACAAAAGTGATATTCCAATACCTGCCATAACCAAATAATTTGATCACCAGTAGCTCAGTCACAAGGAAACTATGTTCAAGTAACAAAAAATGATTGTTCAAGTAACCAAAAATGATCGTCATGCCCTTGGTCATTTCTTACTATCGCAAAAAATGGTGACAATTGATTTACAAGTAGAGCAGATCAATCTGAACTTTCGGACTAGAACACCAATGTCTCCTGTGTTTCTGTGGGCTGCAAAGTCAAAAGGATGAAAGAAGAATACTTACTTCTTACTACCCTAATATGGATTTACACAATAGTTCAATGCCAAAACAATAAGATTAATATTTATCTCGTGTTAATTCCAAAACAATAAGATTAATTCCACAACATTAACAAGAATTTTCATCCAAGCAGTGATGACATGCCAGAGGGAAAATTCTTTCCTAATCCATAAGGAGTTGACCCTTGTGAAGCCATCTGATCCAAACCATCTGATAGTCACTCCTAATCCTTATGGACTAGGCTTGTATTTTTACAATAGATCAACATTTCTTTACCAATAGTTCATATCCTTGAAAACCCTTTGGCCAATATTGGCCAACACATCTCTTCCAAAGAGTGAACATAGAAGGGTATACTTACAGTGCCTAATACCCATGAAACAAGAACATACCAAATAGTTGGAATCCCCAAGAATAGTTGCATGCAAATGTACCTTCCTCTATAAAAGAACTGAACACTAAGTCTAAACGTAATTCCAACAATTCCTAGCGAATCGACAATCCAAAAACATGTGCTTCACCATTTGAGAATGGCTGCAGATAGGGAAGAGACCATCAAACTAACCATTTCTCCCCAACTAGGCCTTCAAGGGGATCCCCTAATAGAAAAAAAGCCAGAAGAAAACACATAGATTGTATGACAATTGCTTGATTTGATGCAATCTGGAGGCCATCCAACAAGCATTGATAATATGGGCTAGTTCTTGGCACTAATGTAAAAGGATGTATAACTTCTGACAATCATAATACTGGAGAGCGGGGGACCAAATATCCATGCCCAAAATTTACATGGACATAGTTGATAACATCATGATGCAAAATTATGCATCTTTAGCAATGGAATATGGTTCAAAGAGAATTGAAATCAATCAATAAATATGCAAAAAATTCAAAAAGGCTCTATGCAATGAAGAAATTCCATCATTTGCAGTACCTTCACAAATTCGACATAACCAAAAACAAGACAATGTTGCAAACTTGACACCTTTGGAGGAAAGATTGGTATCTCTAAGGATGACCTTTCCTCAAATAAGACAATTTAGCTATAAAAGAGCTCATGCTACGCTTACAAGAACAATCATAAATTTGTCTACAGACCTGGAGAGAGTACAAATGCCATTTCCTAGAATCCTAACATATTCAAGAATGGTTGGTTGCAGTGATGTTGAAAAGAAAGCTAGAAAACAAAAATGCGTATCTATCTAGCAATGTTTAGCTATACTATGTTATGCTTGCTTTACATGAATTATGCAATACTCTGTTTTATAGATCTAAGGGCATAGTTATTGATGACAAATGGGAAGAAATTTTCAACAAAGAAATCGAAAGAAACAACAATGCTTTATTGAATATCAAGTCAATTGATTCTAGTGATGAGGAGGATGAGTTGGAACTTAGTTCTGAAATAATGATACATGGATGTGGACAAGCTCTTTTAATAGATGACTTGGACAATGAAATCATACAAATTTCACCCTCTGAAGAGTTTCAAACTTTGTCCATTTTCCAAGACAAGTTTTCTAAAGAACTCAATGTCCCCCACACTGTTTTTCGGATCTAGCCAACCTGATGACATTATAAATAGATTTACTTAAGAAAAAATATCACAATGAGAATTGCTCCATAATTCACAAGACTTTAAAAAACACAACACAAATATTTTCTTTAAGGAAGTTCACATTCTCATCATCTAGGTTTCGAATTCTACATGGATTTCAAATCGAAAAAGGACATCTAAAAGACCAAACCCTTGTTGCAAAATATGTAAAATATAAAACAAATCTTGAAAAAATATTGAAATCACCAATTGCTTATCATTGCCTCATAAACATATGCACATCTCCTGACTATTTTGAACACATAAGAAAGGATGTGTGTGCAATGATATGGCAACTTGGTCCTCCAACAATCTTTGTAACTTTTACCAATGTTGAACATCGTTGGGCTCCTTTGTGTAATCCATTACAGGAAATTAGAAACAAGTCTTTTGGAAAATTTGATAAAACAAACTTTGATGAAACTCTTGAATCATTGATAAGACATCATCCTATCATTTGCAGTCGCTACTATAAGCATAGAATGTCAACACTATGAACTATAATGCTAAACAATAATGAGTTGTTCAGATACATAGAAGACCCACCGAACCAAAGCTTGTATGGCAATTGCTTGATTTGATGCAATCTGGAGGCCATCCAACAAGCATTGATAAAATGGGCTAGTTCTTGGCACTGATGCAAAAGGATGTATAGCTTCTGACAATCATAATACTGGAGAGCGGGGGACCAAATATCCATGCCCAGTCCCTCCAAAATGGACCCAGTATGGCAATATTCATTTTGAACACATTTTCCTAAAGGATGATCCCTGTTAACCCCATTTTGTATGGGTGTCCACTTTCATCACAATGTCATTAGGGGGTTATGTGTGATAGAGATTGGATGGCTTGTGTTCTTGATTCTAGACATCAAATAGAAGCATATGATGCATTTCCATATCTATGTGCAGAGGAATTTGTGTTTGTAGCAAGGAATATTTACTAATGGCATTTTGGATAGAGCATAGGAGGAAGCATTCCCTATTTAATATGACCTGAAATATCATATAAAATGGAATTTATTTCATCCTTTCTGGTGGAAGAGTTGGATTGTTAAGTTAATGGAATCCCTAGCGTCATCATATTTCATAGGTTTTTGAGGATTCTTGTAGCAATGTTAGAACACGATTAATGGAAACCAATGGTAGGTACATATTATGGATAATTTTACTTTCAAACAGGAGCAAAGCTAGTCATGCATGTGAACTAAAGCAAAAAAAAACAACATTTAGACCTAGAACCTAAGTTGAAGGAAGTCCCCTCTTTGCAGTGCAACCTCTCTGGTCCTTCCCTCTTTGTGGTGTAGTTTTTCTAGGCACATTCTTTGAAGACATATATGGGTTCAATATACTAAGATCAATAGAAGAATATGAAGTGGGGTTCGAATCGAGCATCAGGAAGATGAGATTGCTCATAGATTTTATCAGCACACCTTTCACCAATATTGTATGATCACTCTGTCATTGCCAAGAATGTGTGTGCCTAATAAGCTTTGTGTCAAATTTGGTAGCATAAAATTAAAGAGAGTTGCTACATGTTGACCAACATCTAAAATGAAAAATGTGACAGTAAAACAAGTCATGTTTCTCTGAGGTAACAAATTAATAAAGAAGGCTAGCGAGTAAAAATCTACTCAAATTGCTTACAACAATGCATGATTTCCTACCTTGCAATTTCTTAAATGTGCTAGTAACTTGAAAACAAATTTACATATGAAAATCCAAGAAGCAATGTAAATGTAAATATGAAAATCCAACAAGTGTGAGGTGTCATTAAAGCTAATTCAATTTGCAAGTGTAAGTTTCTAATTCAAGTTGCAAGTGTGAGTTGTGTACATTGGGAGCTATTTTGGCTAGTCTTCTAGGCATGAAAAAACCCTAATATCATAATCTGGGCAAGAACAACCATTTTTAACAGTAAAAAATGCCCAGAATACCCAGAATACCATGAATATAAATTCAGTAGTATGTATATAACACAGAATACCCATAAAAAAAGGAGGTAAACCTTTTAAGATAAAGCTAAGAGCAATGATTAGAAGACATGAAACAGGAATATCCATACCTGTGTCCCTGGTGGAAATTGAGAAACTACAATTTCCTCAACATGCGTATTCGTGCCACTAGCCTCTATTTCTGACCGGTCAATAAAATCCATATCATCAAAGTTGTCATCATTCATGAATCTGGTATACTGCATAAATTCCATATAATTTATAGACATTAGATTTGGAGAATAAAAAAAATAGATTTCATATAATAAATTGAAAAATATTATTGCATACTTACGTACCTTGCCGCTATTTTTATTTTGTCCAGCGATGACTCGCTTATAATTATCTCTACAGTACGTTGCATACTGCTGAAGCTCCAATCGAGTCATGCTACTCAAGCGATCATCAGAATAATCATCAAATGGGATTTCATCCATACTGGTTGAATATGACAAAGTATTTATGCCGATTTCCACCCCTTCCAATGCAGCCCCAACACACTCTCTTATCTCTTCCCTCACCCCTCTTGCTATTTGGGATGTCATTTCCAACTCCTCTAGAAAAGCAACGAATCTAGGATGTGGCTGTACTAACTGAGGCATCAGACACCTATACTGAACATCTCATCATGCATCAGGTCGTTCATATGTACGACCTTTGCCAGCACCATAGAAACTGGATCCCGTATCTGTATAGTCGGGGTCCATGTGAAACCAGAACTTTGCAATCAACATCTTAACAAAATACTAAGGAACCTCGTCATTATTAGGGAAATTCCCATATGCACATAGGAACCTGGAATAAATATGGGGTCCAATCAGTGGATCATTGAATCTTGCGATCTTTAGACATTTTTTGTCTTCAGGCCGCAAGTCAAAACATGAAAAGACCATTTCTTTTGTGATAAGTTTTTCTATTTCTTCAAACTTGTGGCGACCCATCACTGACAACCGCCTCCTATGCATCATGTCATGAAAAATATGGGTTGATGGTCCAACCCCGAGATATGTCTCGATCAAACTGTTCAGATTGTGCAAAACAATCTAGAGACACTGTTGAGAACGAAAAGAGATATTTGAAGTGTCAAGTTCTGCCTACAATCTCGATGAATGCATGTGCAAGTATTAAAAACTATATATATAATTTGTCAATCAAATTATAAACATTTAAATAAAATGTGTTCATTTTAAATACCTAATGGAACCTCTGCATTATCATGAACATGGTGAGAAATCGAAATAAAGTCTTTTGAACCATCATTATTGTTAGAATGTCTAGAAGCCCCTGTAGGAAACCAAATATTGGCAATCACATCTAAGTTTACAGGAAAAATCATGTAATTTTTCACAAATAAAACAGTCATGTCAAACAAAAATTCTAGTCAAAATGTATGTAAACAATCTCTACCTGGCGATGGTGTATCTGAAGAATAAGACACTAAGGGTGCCATCTGTGGTTGTCCAACGGCCCCTGTAGACCCACCCTCAGACAAACGTCTGTCATTTTGAGATCCATCACCTGCGCACAACAAGATCTAATAAATATCTGTGTAAAAGATGTTTTATGTTTATATAGACTTGAGCATGAATTGAATGACAATTGAATTTACTTGATGATGACCTCAGGGAGTGAAGCTGCATACTAGCGAAGATTGCTTCACCTTGAAGCTGTGAACCTGTGCCTGATAAGAATTTTCCACAGATTAATAAACATGTCAAACAAGAATTCTAGTTAGAATGTATGTAAACAATATCTACCTGACGATGGCGTATAAGACACTAAGGGTGTCCTCTGAGATTGTCCACCGGCAGCTGTAGACCCCTCAGACAGATGTCTGTCATTGTGAGAGACACCACCTGTGCACAATAAGATCTTGGAAATATGTGTAAAAAAATATTTATGTTTATATAGACTTCAACATAAATTGAATAACAATTGAATTTACTTGACGATGACCTCACGGAGTGTTGTTGCATAGAAGTCAAGATTGCTTCACCCTGAAGCTATGAACCTGTGCCTGATAAGAATTTTCCACAGATTAATAAACATGTCAAACAAGAATTCTAGTCAAAATGTATGTAAACAATCTCTACCTGGCGGTGGCATATGAGACACTAAGGGTGCCATCTGTGGTTGTCCAACGGCCCCTGTAGACCCACCCTCAGATAGACGTCTGTCATTTTGGGAGCCACCACCTGTGCACAACAAGCTCTTAGAAAGATCTGTGTAAAAAAAGTTTTATGTTTATATAGACTTGAGCATGAATTGAATGACAATTGAATTTACCTGACGATGACCTCAAGGAGTGAAGCTGCATACTAGCCAAGATTGCTTCACCCTGAATCTGTGAACCTGTGCCTGATAATAATTTT
The DNA here is from genome assembly GCA_027924585.1 of Larix kaempferi. Lineage (NCBI taxonomy): Eukaryota > Viridiplantae > Streptophyta > Pinopsida > Pinales > Pinaceae > Larix > Larix kaempferi. The sequence goes on along the minus strand of BSBM01001095.1, from coordinate 3,523,031 downwards.
CCACAAATTAATAAACATGTCAAACAAGAATTCTAGTCAGAATGTATGTAAACAATCTCTACCTGGATGTGGCATATGAGACACTAAGGGTGTCCTCTGAGTTTTTCCACCGACAGCTGTAGACCCCTCAGACAGACATCTGTAATTGCGAGAGACACCACCTGTGCACAACAAGATCTTAGAAAGATGTGTAAAAAAATATTTATGATTATATAGACTTCAGCATAAATTGAATAACAATTGAATTTACCTAACGATGACCTCACGGAGTGTTTTTGCATAGAAGTCAAGATTGCTTCACCCTGAAGTTGTGAACCTCTGCCTGATAAGAATTTTCCACAGATTAATAAACATGTCAAACAAGAATTCTAGTCAGAATGTATGTAAACAATCTCTACCTGGCGGTGGCGTATGAGACACTAAGCGTGTTTTTTGAGATTGTCCACCGGCACCTGTAGACCCCTCAGACAGACGTCTGTCATTGTGAGAGACACCACCTGTGCACAACAAGATCTTAGAAAGATGTGTAAAAAAATATTTATGATTATATAGACTTCAGCATAAATTGAATAACAATTGAATTTACCTGACGATGACCTCACGGAGTGTTGTTGCATAGAAGTCAAGATTGCTTCACCCTGAAGCTGTGAACCTGTGCCTGATAAGAATTTTCCACAGATTAATAAACATGTCAAACAAGAATTCTAGTCAGAATGTATGTAAACAATCTCTACTTGGTGGTGGCGTATGAGACACTAAGCATGTTTTTTGAGATTGTCCACCGACACCTGTAGACCCCTCAGACAGACGTCTGTCATTGTGAGAGACACCACCTGTGCACAACAAAATCTTAGAAAGTTGTGTAAAAAAATATTTATGATTATATATACTTGAGCATAAATTGAATAACAATTGAATTTACCTGACGATGACCTCACAGAGTGTTGTTGCATAGAAGTCAAGATTGCTTCACCCTAAAGATGTGAACCTGTGCCTGATAAGAATTTTCCACAGATTAATAAACATGTCAAAACACGTCAAACAAGAAAAATATATTTCAGATTAACAATCGAATATACCTGACTGCATCACATGTCTTCGTCTAGCACTGGTGGTAGATGTCTCTGGACGATCCATGTGTCCTTGTTAAGACAAAATGAGAAATCAACTAGGTTAATCATAAACTTAGAGATGTAGGCACATGAAATGCAACATTAGAACATTAGAAACATGGTACTATCTATGTTTCTATCCACCTCAATCCAATCTCAATCCCCATTGTAGCTACACAGTTGGACAAGCACGACGACCTAGGATTCAATGGAAGAATGAAAAATTATATGTCCAATAATACCATTTTTGTGAAGGCACAAGATGTGACAAAGTTGGCTAGATCCTCAAAAGAAAGAGCAACAAATGAAGGTAGAAACCCACTACCTCCTCAACCTTCTTGTGACATATTGAAGAAGGGAAGTAATGAGAAAGTCTTAAAGACTCATCTTCGACCAGCATGTAGAATAAGTGGAAAACTAATCAACCATAGAAAGATTAAGAAGACCAAGAGGCATACATTAGGCAAGACATCTCTGATTTGTCACTGCTACAAGAAGAAAGGCCATAGAGCTGCTTACTGTTGGTATTCAAAATCATGTTCATTTTGTGGAAAGAAAGTTCATTATATGGATTCTTTTTGGGAGAAGCAAGACATCTACAGGGATCCATATTCATTTTAGAGGAAGGATGGAAAGAACACTTCTCCAAACTATCCATTTGGAAGTATACCATCAGGTGCACCTTGCATGAATCCTTGTATTTGCACTCATCTTTACTAAATAGGTATAATTTATATTCAAGTTTTTTTAAGACTAAAAGTTATTCATGGTACTTAAGCTTTATCTATGTTTTCGATTTCAAGAGACAACTTAATTGGAGTAAATGAGTGCTAAATGGGTTGTTTCTAATGCACAGAGAGTTTCAATGCTACATAATTTCAAGGTCTCATCATTGACATAAAAAATTGAGAAAATAACCAAATCAATGGAACAAGTTCTATTCATTGTTGCAATAATTGCATTGTTGATTGCAAAGATTCCATGTAGCTATTGGAATATGGGCATATTTTGCATTTAACAATATGGCAAGCAGAGCTACAATATGAAATGCATGCATCATGACCAAATTGCAAATATATTTAATATTACAGTGTTATCCTGTAAGATTGATGAACATTTTGCAACATCTAGAGTTGTATGCAACAAGCAAGTTCCATGATCAAATTGCAAACATACTCAATACTACAGTTGATGTTCTAAATCAAAAGCACATTTGCAACATCTGGAGCTGTATGCAACAAGAAAGTTCCATGATAAAATTGCAAACATACTCAATACTACAGTTGATGTTCTAAATCAAAAGCACATTTGCAACACAGGATACTGAATTTGATCCAAGTGCATAATAACACAAGAAGCATCAGCATAGATCATTTGATAGTGTGACAGGACAAACATAAAAGCATGTTCTTGTGGCCACTTCCAATAGAATCATTGGGCTAATTTGCAATGTTCAAGATATATATCAAATTGCAAACATGCTTGATATCACAGCCGATGTTCTAAAATAAAAGGAATCCACATTTCCTAGTATCAATTAGTCGAGAAGCATAAATTTGGTTTGCACTCTTTTCACGAAAACCGTGGCTGCATTAATCATTTAACATTGTGACAATGAAACATAGATGCACGCATTTTTGACATTGTAGTAAACACATATTCTTAAGGATGCAATGATCAATTCATATGAACAAACTGCAAAAACACTCTATATTATAGCACATGCTCTAAAATCGATGCACATTTTGCAGCATCAACAACTACATGCAATGAGCAAGCCCCACAATCAAATTGCAGACAAACTCGACACTCCATTTGATGCTGGAAAACATAAGCACATTTTTCAGCACGGGCTATTGAATTTGGTCCAAGTGCATAATAACATGGGAAACACTAACATAAATCCTTTGACATCGGCACTCTAAAATTGAAGCAGCTTTTGCAACAAAGACTATTGAAATATCAAGGGAAACAATATAATCCTAAGGTGTAGAAAGGAGATAAACAAACTAGAGGGGAGGATCTAGTTGAAAAACATCCAGTTTTGGAAATTTAAATCCAAGAAGAAAGAAACATAAATTTTGGGATATTTTAAAGTGAATTCACAACCAAAACCTGAATTTATTGACAAAGTGGGGTTATTTTGATTGAAATACTGAATGTCTGCTAGATTTTGGTGCATCTTTACATATGATTGGAGATAGATTTGTATTTGCTGCTTTTTTATAGGAAAATAGATTAAAGTCCAAGAAATTACTATTGGAAATAAAGTGAAATCAAATGTTTTGAGAACTGAATATGTTCATTTAAGAAATGGATATTTGAAAAATGTTTTGTTAGTCAAAGGATTAGGGGCCAATTTTACATCAATATATAAGTTTGTTCGTGATAGTTATGAATTTTTTGCTTCAACAGATCAATTTATTAATAGAGAAATAAAACACCTAAACTCTATAGGAACCATTGATCATGATGTTGGCCTCTTTAAGCTAACTAGTTTTGTTGGTGATTGAAGTATACCATCAGGTGCACCTTTGATCTCTCATACATATTATATGTCCAAATTGTGGCATGATTGACTTGGACATAGATGATAGATAATAACATTGTTAAAATATCAACAAAAATACAACTCCAAAAGGTGTTTGTGAAGGCTATGCTTTAGGGAAGTAACTTCAAGATCCTTTTCCTTTGGGAAAAGCATGGATAGCTAGAGTTCTCAACATGAAACCTATAGTTATGTTAGTGGGAGCTTATAATTATTGAATGACCATATGATGCTTTTTAGCCTTCCAAAGTATTAATGATTTTAGTGTCATGACACATTGAAATTCAATGCTTATTACATGTAGAAATATTTCCTACGTGGCCTGTTTAGTTCACGTTTTTGGATGGAATTCATGATAACAAATATTTAAGTTCAATTTCAAGTCACCAAAGTTCAACCAAAAAAATGGAAATTTACAAACTAAAATAGTAGACCAGATCTCTAGCAGCCAAGCAACTCTGATGAGCCTTGAATGAGGACAACCAAAAAGTTCGAGAAATAGCTTAAAAAGGCATTTTCAAACTTCCCAGCATATAAAGTGGAAGAAATATCACGATATCTTCCCAGGAAAAGATGATTATCTACTCAACAACGACTTGCAATCAACTAAGACAACAAATCCAAAAAACCTATTATATTCTTTTAATTTCCATGCAATATCTCCAGTTTGAGGAAACTTACCCAACAACACCACAATCTAAAAACCAAAGTTTTCCAAAAAGGAGACTCGAAACTCATTAATTTTGTTGTCTATAGACAACATGAATTAGCTTTTTACCAGAAATAATTTACATCTTAATGGATTTAAGTTATCTATAGCTTCAACCTAGTCAAAATCCATAGCCAGTCAACATGTCATTCAAAAAATATTGCAATCAATCAATTCATTGTGATTGGGTCCAAGTGCAAGCCCTCAGATGAGCAAATAGAAAATAAATTCTTAAAATTGTGCTATCATTTCCAAAAATATTTTAAAGTACATTGTATTAATTTATTAATTTCAATTTTCAATTGATCAATTATTCCATGATTTTTCATTTTTTATTAGAAAACTAAAATAAACTTTCCTAATGAAGTTGACTTTAAATTTTGTTAGTCTCAGGTTATTTTAAATTTTAATGCATTCTTTAACTATTTCATGTCATCTAATAAGAGACTCTAAAAGGGTTAGCAGATATTTGGCCAAGATTAGATAAAATTTGTGAATGAAGTTATGAATGTTAATCAAGATTAATTAAATTAGTGCTATACATGTTCAAGATGTGGATATCCAAGGAGAGATATACACTCAAGAGGAATGTAAAACTAGCAATATGGACAACAAATTGGGGTAAGGATAGCCACATTCTAATGGTTTACAAACTTTCACCTGAAGAAGCCACTTTGGAAGATGGACCAAATATTGATGCATGGAGGTAAATGAATTTGGGGTTCCTTAGAACTCCATGAATATAGCAGACAAAGCAGCCATGGTTGAGTATGTTTTGTGGTTCAATGAATAGTTGATTCTATTTCGAGAGTGAATGTAGAAGCAACTATGATATGGTGGAGAATGTTGGTAAAGGATCCACTGCATCCTATTGAAGGTTATCACTTGCAACCAAGCATTTGCAAGAGTTGGCACTATCTTGCATAGTAAAAGTGTTATGATTACACACCAATTAGAGGGTCTTTCGGTTGATGTTATTGGAGATATAAAGTGTTGATTAACACCTCACCAATCAATATAGATTTGCTTCCAGGATGAGAATTAACTCATCCTAACGGTAGAGAGTTGCTACCATGATAAGCAACAATTGAGTCTTGCAATGAAGAGATCATTACTTGAGCATTCCAAGGAAACAAATGTCCATAAATTTGTAGTTGCATGAGAGGTCAACCTCACCAATGAAGCAAGCAACAATTCAATGGAATTAGGAAAGAGCATAAAAAGATCTCAATCATGGGCTAATGTTTTACTCATTGAAGATTGATTGAAGCATGATTAACCAACATATAATTGTTCCATGCTAGGGAGCAATTGATCCTAGCTGAAGAGGGAAGCCCACACTTCATTTTTTATGGCATATGTTACATAGTGTCCAAAAATGAGGGCCAATGGAAAAGGTTATATTACATTGTTGGGTCACAAACAAGGATAAATCACCCTCATTCACCCACTCAAGATGGTATTGATGAGGGTGGGAAGTTACTAGCAAATCCAAGGAATTGAAAAGGGTCATAGAGAATAAGTGTTTATAGGTTACCATTGTCCATGATGATCTTATTGATATGATATTTAATATGACAGTTTTGAGTAAAGAGAATGGGATGGGTGGGAGGGGCTAGACATGTCATTAGAACGAGATTTGGATAAGATGTAGTAGGGTTATCCACAACAATGACAGCATTTGAAGGGGTAGGTTGGGTGTTGGCATTATAGAATAATATCTTGGTAGATCATGGATGTTATAAAATACAACATTGTTGTGCCATGAGAGGATGACTTATGGAGTGTGCAATATTGAATGGTGAGGGGAGGGGGTTTGTATACCATGGGAGAATGCCTACCCATGTGATATACCTATTGTGAAAGGGGGAACCAAGACAAAGAACAAAAGGGCATTGGTTGTTTTTACAACTTCCTTTCAATAGCAAGAGCATGTTGAAAATCCAATGAAAGATAACATCTATGCACCAAAGTAGCTTCATGATGGAGAGAAGGAAGTAAACCATAATTAAATTTAATTATTAGCGCATGGTCTAGATATGAAATGGAGATCTACATTTGAATTTTGCAAAATATTCCAATGTATATTGAATTGTCTGAGTGAAAAGTTGACAGAGGTGAAGCCAATGTGGCTAGATAGAAACACTCTCGAACTGCAATGTAGAATTGGTCCCCAAGTATTGATGGCACTAGAGAGTCTATTAAGACTCTCATTGAGTTCTATGCAAAGGGATTATTCAGTAACACTCATATTTTTCACTTGATCCCACTATTGGGTAGCTAATACTTGTGGTCTAATGCTAGATATATGAATATAATACATGTATCCAAAACCTTGAGCTAGTCATCATGAAAAGCACCAGAAAGCTATGGCAATGTCAATTTAGGGTCCCAATTCAATCCAAAGGTTGGCAGAAACATGGTTTCATATGCCCTTGTAAACCATGATAAGCCCATCTTGACCTACAACAACTAGGACTCTACAATTGGATATGGCTTATGAATTCGGCCTCTGACCCTAACCCTAAGGGCGAATTGATCGAAATATCATCTACATTTTAACCTTGACCTAATTGAGGTCTTCGCCCATTAGGATTGCTTCCACTAAGATATATGAAAACGGAGTTGTATAGGAAATTATTAGTATTTTTAGTTTAAGTTCGGATTTTTTACAAAATATCCCCTCTATAATTGGTCGGCCTTTTTCCCTCTTGGATTTCAGGCCTCAAAGCTCTGGATAGAGGCACGATAGTGAGGCTCTTAGTAAACTCTTGCTGAACCAACTGTTGAACTAACTACCAAGTGGTTACATACAGATAAGGATTCGGTTGGGTTTTAGAGAGATGCTAGTGGAAAGAGAGAAACATACCTGTGTGTGGTTGTCTGATGGTATGGTTGTCTGGATCGAACTGGTGGTGGCGGTCCTCTTCTTGTGGTTGTTCACTTCATTGCTATGGGGGGTCTTCCCTGAAGGTGTTTCAACAAACAGTTTTTAGCACTGTGTCAGCACTATTTCAGCACAGGTTTCAGGTTTGCGCGAACACAGACACCAACACCAACAGCGTGAAAATGTCAATGCATGTGGCAGGGAAATATTATTGTGTTTATATAGTTAAACATGTCTCGGCCGAGACATTAAAAGGAATCAAAACTCTCGACCAAGAAATCTGTCCGAGAGTTTGACCAAAAAAAATGGTTATACTCTCGAACGAGAAATTAAAAACTCTCAAGCGAACAATTCTCTAACTATGGAAAAACTCATGGGCGAGAGAAATCTAACCGGGGTTAATTTCTCGCCCGAGAAGTAGTAAAACTCTCGCCCGAGAAAATTTGTTGACTTTTGTCTTGGGCGAGAAAACGGAAATTAGAACAAAAAAAAAGCAAATTGTCATGGAATTGTTTCCCACCTTCGCGTTTTCACCCTTCTTTTCATAGTCTTGAATATATGCACTCATGTAGGTTCTTTCCAAGCGAGGCTACTATTCTCACATTTGGAATAGATTTTTTGACTTCAAATCCTCCAGCGAGCACTTCTCCAACCAATTGATCGCAAGACTCTTTCTCCTTACTGTGGGCGGATTCTTCAGTGGACTTCTCTTTGCAGATCTTTGTTTATCAACTGTCATTCATGTTCGATTGCAGCATGCAGGCGACCCCTTTTGCTATAGATCTATAATCTTTAAGCTTGAATAAATTTTCACATTTTCTTCATTGCATTGATGCGATCTCAATAAAAAAAACAAAGTCTCAAAAATTTCCCACTTTGAAACCCTAATGGTGGCATCTCTCTTCCTCTCACGGCTAGGGCATGATCTTAATCCTCTCTCCTTTCTCTGTGCACCTTCACAATCCGCATTGATCACAAGCACAAGGTATCATAAATCTCATTAATTAGGCCTCTAGATCACAGATGCTCTAATACTACTGTTAGACAACATATCATGAAAGATATATGGAGAAAATAAATAAAGACATGAAGGCTAACGATGACAAAAAATGCTTCACATTAATGAGCAATTAAGCTATCTTGAATATGTACATAGACGCACATATATATATTACAAAAAGACCATAAATGTCATGTAACTGTATAACAGTTAAGTAAACTAACAAACTATGATTAGTAAAGGTTGTTGGGTTTATAAAATATTTGTATTCTTGTGTTTTTGTGCATAATTATTCTTCCAATAATCCTATTTTTGTTTTTGGTGCAAATAAAAAAGTAACATGAACCATTTTAGAAGTATGGATAAATTTGAAGAAAGTAATCCTCTAAGTGGATGAAGAAGACATCAAAAGGAGATCATTACTTTTCTTAACAAACACACAATTTGTTTGTTTATGAATATGCAGGTATTGGAGATAGCCAAGAAGCTACGGAATAGCAAGTTGAAGAGAATTTTGAAAACAAATTTAAAGATGATAAAAAAAGGATTTAAATTTCAAAATTACAAGAAATAATGGTTAATGGAGACATGAAAAGTGGAATTGCTTTGATATTAACTAGCATAATAGAAGAGATTAAGGCTGCCATGGATTCTAATGTAGATGTGAATAATGTTGAAATTTTTAAATCAACGGAAGAAAAACCAGAAGAGGATCGTGGAGTGATCCATACGCCGTTGAATATTACATTAGATAGCGTGTAATTGCTCAATGTTGACGTGCATGGCAACGCTAGAGGGAAGGAAATTAAAAACATTGATGGAGGAGATCATGTGGAAAAGAAAATATTACAGCTCGAAAGAAGATGTGACTGAAGATATTAAGGAAAAACAATTCTTAGAAATTACAGAGATAAATAAATAAAGATTTGACTGAAGATGTGACTGAAGATCATTCTGTATATATATGTATATATGTTAAAGATTTTAGTTTTATATTTTTGAAATTTGATATATATATCGAAAATGATGTAATTATTAGTTATTGCAAAACATATAAATGATATAATTACATCTATAGGTGTATATATTTTAGAATTTGGGGTGGATTACTATCTATGCTTTTCTTAGATTGAAGGGGGATGGGATAATTGTACTTTAGGGATTGATTTTAGGGTGGTTGTTCAAAATTAGAAATAAATGATTATAAAAAAAAAAGAACAACACTTAGCTGAGGCTAGACAACAAGTGATTACAATTAAATATGAAGAACAAGTAACAGACCTATCGATGTTTACTAATCACAAATTAAATGATTGTATTAGGTGACCTATGGATATTCACTAACCACAAATTAAATGATTGTATTAGTTGTTATTAATGGTGGAGAACAAGTAACAGATAAATTGTCCATAACACTTAACTTGTGACTTATCGATATTCACTAACCACAAATTAAATGATTATATTAATTATTATTAATGATTGATGTTTGTGTGAAACTGCTTTAGACTATATTAAATTGAAAGTTCACAACCATGCTTTCCACTTTGTGGTTAATGAAAAAATAATCTGGGTATTTGCCCTTGCTTTCTCCACCGAGCTCCCACTACGGCCGTCACAAATCACCCATCTAATCTGTATATTGAATTCTATCCTGTGCTAAACTACATTGCATGGTGGAAGCTTGGAACATTAGACATGAATGCGTTTACCTAACCAATTCTGATGTATGAATCTAACATATTGAACACGTTACTCTGAAGTACTCCTCAATCGAGGTGTTATATTTGAATTGAAAGGAGATCATGATGAGAAGCCCACCTGTGATATGAAGTTTTTTTGGGGCTCGATTTAGCAGATAACTCAATAATTATCTGCATTAATCTTTACTCCCCGGATGGTCTTTATGAAGTAATAAATAGTTTCCAAATATACTTCTTAAAAAAAGGGCTGCCACGGTGGGAAAAAACAACAACAACATTGTATGTTGGAATTATTCCATAAGACCAATGTTGCTTCCACGAGCAGGCTATGCATTGAACATGGAAACCCCAAAGCATTTTGTAGGGAAGTCAAGATGCTTGGAGAAGGGTACATGCTCAGGGTACATTTTAAGAGGAAATTTATATCAGATTCTGTTGGATAATGGGATAATTAATTTTTGTGCATAATCTAAATTTGGATTATGGTATTTTTTAGATCTCTATTATTTTGTTTTTAGTTGAGATCAATTAGTTTAAGTTAGAATGTGTAATTAATTGGTCAATTTCATGTAATTGTGTAACAAGTGTTATAAATCCATGTAAGTCGTAGAGGTAAATATCATTCTGTCTATGTAAGCTAGTATAGACAAATATCATTCTATGAATGAATGTGAGGAAAGGTTGTAAGCCTGAAAGGCAGTTATAATCATCATCTTTGAGCAATTATCGATACTATTTGCTCAGTGGATGTTTCCCTTTCAAGGATTTCATTTATGTCTTAATTAATCTATGTTTTATTCAGCTTCCACTGCCAACATATTCAAAGTCAAAGTGCTTGGAGAAGGGTATTTTTAAGGGTTATTTTTTTAATATTTTATATAAAATATGTTTTTAAAAATTAATAATATTCATCTAAATTTACAAAATGTACTAGTGTGCTCAACTCCTTGGTAACTAATGTTTGTTATTTCTGAATGATACAAAATGAGATCCTTAAATTAAATAGACAAAAAAGTATCACAAAACTGGACAATAACAAGTATATTTTAATTAGCATAATGGTTTTAATAGGCATGTTTAGTGGATTTTGTATTTCCAAATTATATAAAAGTAGATGTTTATCTATACAGTCCACACAAAACTGCTATAAAAGTCAACGGACTTGCACAAGAAGACAATCAACTCGTCTCCAATTTTCCAATAGTAAAGGAAAGATGATTTTTACACTACTCCAACTATCAAAGAAGCCGCTTAGTTGAAGAGGGTAGTAAAATGATGGTGGTGTTGGGAAGGAATTCCAATTAGATGTGAAAAAACTGAAATTAATAATAAATTAAACTAGCATAATCATTTAATTTGTGGTAGGTAAACGTTGATAGATAATCACATAACAAAATTAAATCACTATGTTAATATATAAAATTAAAATAAAACTAAATAGCCAATCATTCATTCTACCATAATAACTACAACTTTAAATCATTGAACATCAATAAATTTATATAGCTAATATGAACTCACAACCCACGGTAACTAGTCATTTTAAATAACTATAAAATTTGACCTCTCATTCCTGCCACTATTGTTTTGGAATTGCCATTAATAAATCCCGAGTGTAACTTTAAAGAACACTGCATGAAGTAAATTATTGCAATGAAGTGTTACCATATCATTTTTTTGGTTTTTAAAAACACATTTTTATTAATATTTGCAATAACTTAAAGAAATTTCAATTCTAGATATTGTGGAGTCAACATTAGCCCGTTCCATTAAGCTTGGTCTTTTGAATATGTTGGTGATGGTAGTGTCGTGAAGGTCCTCATGACAAAGAAACCCCTGGAAAGTTCTAGAAAGCTCTAAAAAGTAGTGAATCCAAAGAAACCCCCAGAAAGTTCTAGAAAGCACCAGAAAGCACTGAAACCAAAGAAACCCCCAGGAAGTTCTAAAAGCCTCGGAAAGCATGAAAATAGAAAATGTACAAGTCGGCCCAACTAGAGAAAATTCAACGCATGAAGGTACAAATAAGAAGGACTCCAATCTCATTTGCACATCAAGCAAGCACGCTCAAGCATAGATTTGATCCAACACACAAGGAGAGAGAAGACAGAGGTAGAATAAGATGTACTTTATGGGGTTTGATACCTTTGGAGAGACTCGATCTTGATCTCTTGTTGATGATATTGCTCTTGTTATCTAGTCTGAGCATACTCTTTATATCTGGGTTTCACATATCTAATGTACTTTGTATCCTTAACTATATTTTGAGTAAGAAAGGTTGCAAGGTTTTCTTCCCTTGTGCAGAAGGGTTTCCCAAGATAAATCTTTGTGTCTCTTTGTTTATGTGAATGGTTATTGTTTCAGTGATCATATTTTTTCCACTACAAATAGTTAAAGTTATACTATTATATTATAAAGTCTAACATGGTATCAAAGCAGTGTTGAAAGAAACAATTGCCGGGAACGAGGGATTCCAGTTTTGAGTTGTTCTATCCACATAATTGACAGAAAAAAATGTGTTTTGGAAATCTCCTAAACAAGGAGCATATTTCCTTGGGATTAATTTTTTTCATTTGACAAACTTCAATCTTTACCTAGCTCCTGCTAGGGTTTCTGGACCAAATTTCAGATTTCGGCATTTGACAAGTTTGTGTCCAGTTTCAGAAAAGAAGACAAGTTGGATGGCGTATAGAAGGATAAATATAAATTTCAAAAGATCAAATAAGCATCACACACTTGTCCACCTTTCTTATTAATGTCCTCAGAAGGGAAGAATGAGTGAAGGAAGAAAAGATAAAGGTGGAAGATCAAGTCCAATTCTTTCACATATTCAGTGCTTCCAATGTGAGAAGTATGGTCACTATGCCCGACATTATCCTTTGTTGGAGAAGAGAAAGCAACATGCATCAACAACCAATGATTTCATTATCTCTAGATGATGTTTTTGACATTGGTGTTGTATGAATATCTAAGTTGTAGTTTTCAATGAGCTTCCGACAAGAAAGAAGATAGATATATGAGGACTCCCGTGATTCCTGCAAGGAGGCAAAGATCAAGAGGGAACCAACAAAACACATGAAAGATAAGTATTTGTACTGTCGTTCAACAGTTATTCCTTAAACTATTGAATGTTTGATGTAAAGGATAAAGTTCATAACAAATATATATCTTAGATCTATGTTTAAAAAAAAAATCCGCATTTATTTATGACTGAGATTGACGATCAATAGGCTCATGTAGTGCATATATATGTTGAGTAAATAGCCTTTAGTGTTGCACAACATTCCATGAGCCGTTGATGGAGCTAGTCTAGGATGAAACCTCTTTGCTAACATGTTGAGAGAAGTGCACACTCTTGATAATGTGTTCTGGTGGAGATGAAAGGCATCTGTATAGTTATCGAGTATGTTGGGATATGGATGGGTGTTGTGTTGAAGCATTGGTTAATATGATTACATAAATAGGTGAGCTATTGTCATTGAATTGAAATGTCAATATGATTTGATTGAATTTCATGACTATGCAATGTTGTTAACTATTTGACTGAACCTGACTTGTAATACCCCCATTTTGACCCTTAGGATATATTGGCTTTTAATGTAAATATTGTATACATGCGGTGTATGTTTTCCTAGCGTGGAGCTCAAGGCCAAGGCCCCGCTAGTGGATGCTTAATTTTATTTAAAAGGAAAATAATTTGATATTATGTTATCCATGTGCTATTAAAGCCAAAGAACATTGTAAAATGATGTAAATATTAATATTGAAATAAAATACCAAAAATTGGCTATGGAAGCAACTAATAAGAGGGGGCCATGTGTATCCACTAGGGAGAGGTGAGGGGGTTGTGGGATTGAACCCCATGCTTCCAATGTCATCTTGAGAACCCATTTGACTAAATCCTTGCTAACAATTAATTCTATTGTAAGGAAGTAGTTGAGGAAATCAGTCCATGGATTCAATGGAGCATGGGAAACCCATAAATTCGTATGGCAGAGTATGGGCTCTGTTTCCTTGACCCACAAGTCACTCTACCTCATGGGAATTCGTTTTACCTCATTCCCATTCCATTGTTGAATATCTAGGCATCAATTTTCATCCATTACACATTCTCAACAGTGAGAAAAACCAAAAATCACAACCCAGAATTAAGCCACATTTTGGGGTGCTAAAAACACCCAGAAAATTACAAGGATAGTGAAATCCAATGGTGGATCCATAGAATTGAAACTTGGGGCAAATTTGAGAGTGTTAGATGCCTAGAAATCCATAGGAAAACCTAGATTTGACAGCCCAAAAATCCAATTACGGGACAGATTCATTTGGCCATAGAATTGAGAAAATCCAAGCATGAATGACAAAGAAGAAGAGAGAACAAAGGTTGGAATTTCTTGACAAACCCGGTGAAGGATAGAATCTCAAATATTTAGCAGCTTGGACCTTTCTATGCCCACCCTGAAGAGCACTGGAGGGAAGGGGTGCCCAAGGGACTGTTTAGCATAGAAGTGGACCTTCCTTATGTTGGGTGTGGCAGGTATTGTGGGTGCTAAGGCTATTTGAATTTAGTTTGAGATGCATGTAGATCTATGGTTGAGCTCACCGGCTTAGCATCCTTCTCCTTTGTATCTTTCCATGCTTGATAAACCCAAGTGTGTGATGGATTAGTATGATTGTTTGTGTGAAACCATGGCTGTGAATGAGCTTGTTTAGTTCCTCCTTAGTGGATACATAGCCCATCTCGGGAGTGGTCTCTCAACTGAAAGAATATAGGATGGACAGAGACCTATGGTTGGGTGGAACGTTGCTCTCACATAGCCAGTTGCTTGGACAACTTCCTTAAAAGATAGCTCTCTGTGGTTCTAAATTATGTTAATTCCTATGTTATGATTATCTGTTATTTCAAGTCAATTGAATGAAATGATCACATGGAATTAATTAGTAGGAATCATGTGTATAAGACTGAACATGAGGTTGTTTCATATCTGATTGTTTCATCATTTTGCTTGTGTTAAATATGTTGTTAGTGTTGCATGTTGTAGATGCATTAATCATATTTAGTTCCGTTGTGTAATTTTAATTATGCATTTTATTAAATTGTAAATTTCATCATATGGGCGTGGGGGAATAATTAGACACCCCCATCCCCTGTTGTGTTGTTCATGTTCCCTCTGTGGGTCAGGATGACAAGAGGGGATGTGACATGACTTGTAGGAAAAGACCATATGTTATGGCCTATAAGAGAAGGATGATGATACTTGTTCAAAAGGAAAAGTGATGGATGAGAATTCAACCATATTACAAATCCCATTGATATTCAGAGTTTGTCATGTCCCCAAATTTTGCATTGGGTCACAATGGCTTAAGCCACTTGGCCATACTCATGATAGTTTGTCAAATTGCTGCTAAGGGTCAAATAATTGCCAAGAATGATGTCCAAGTTAGTAATAATATAAAATCAGATCGAAATGGACAAGGTGGATCACATTAAGAGAAAATTCCCAATTCAAATTTTGTAATATACCCATCCAAATGAACTATCATGGAGGAAAATTACTAGTTCCCTAGGTTGGGGGTGGAAGCATTAAACGTTGGAATAAGGGATCTACAAGACCCAAAATGACATTATATTTACAAATTCACATTAAATGGGTCAAATAAATAATAATGAAAATAAAAAAAGGTGGCATTGGATCATGAAGGCACATAAGAGGTTGTGGGACCCACATGTGGCAAGATTCACCACTACACTTGCCATTATTTTCCCACCAATTTGACTTCAAGATGAAGGGTAACACACTTGGGGGAGTTGAAGAGGTATTATTCATGGCATGAATCATGTAAGGTCAAATTGGAGTGGAAGAGAAAATCCCATGGAAGAGGAAGAGGCATCTTAGAAGAATTGTGACACTTGGAGCTATATTCCCTAACCCATATGACAACAGTGTTGAAGATTCTATGACACTTATGAAGAAGTTCAGACCTGATTGTTGACATCTGACATATATGACATGTCAGGGATAAAAATAGCCTCCAAGAGGGTCAACAAGGGGAGTTAGGGAAGCCAAGAGTCCCCCATTTGAATTGATGCAAGAGGAGAGTTAGGAAAAGTTGGACAAGTGGCATTCATGGAATCTCTCCCTAACTTGAGTTGGGATGAGTCTCTTGGATGAAATTTGAGCTAAGGAGGCCTTTGGAAGTTTATAAAAGACAAGAATAAAGAATGAAATTAGCTTTTTATCATTTCTCATTTTTCAAATTGGAGAGCATAGCTTGTCCATGCTAGTGGAATGTTTACTCTACTGTCCTTAGTACCAATTTCGAGGGTACAAGATTCCCATCCTAATTGGAAATTGGAGAGGCCATTCAGAAATTTCACTTGGAGCTACAATGGATTTATTTGTTGTAGTTTGAAGCTACAGGGATGCTCTTGATCTTCTCTTCTTCAACTTGATCCCACATCTCTCTCACTTTTCTGTCTATATTCTTGCTCTTGGAGGAAGGGCGCACATGTTGAGATGTTGATCTCTTTGTGGAAGTCCAAGATTCCTAATTTATTTGTAATATGATGTCTAAACTCTGTAATTGATTCTCATATGAACATCAAGTCAAATATCCAAGTGAAACTATGTGTAAATTCCAAACTATGTATGAATGGTGCCATTTTCCCCATAGATTTTGCATAGCACACTTGTTGTTGCATATAGTTAGTGAAGGACTACTATTTCGACTTCATGGACATGTCATATGCTATATATATCTGTAATAATCATATCATGAGATCCACATCTCGAAACATTATGCATTTCAAGTGATATTTTCATTCAAGGAGGAGATTCGAGCCATTTTCCCATATATCTTGTTGAGAGAGCTTGAAGTTGTTTGGTATCGAATTGTATTAGTAAATATATGTGGTTTTATTACTGTTTGGAGAGACATTAATATACTGAATAATTTCCATACACCTTATGCAAGTCCTTGTAACATTCCTCACAAATTTCATAGCAAGTTATAGCGTTTTTCTCCTGGGTGCCTTAGGAGGCCCATTTTAGACCTCAAAACTCCCCTAATGATTACATGGAGGGGATCAAAAGTCACTCCCAAGTGACTGATAAATATGAAGAGACATCACATGAGCATGAAGAAGACTATATCGAAAATATTGAAGATCATTTCAAGACATATTCTACCTTGGACATGAATCAAAGAGCATCTACTGATGGATGCTTGAACTATGAAGGAGTACCTACTGATGGGTGCTCACACCTCTACGTTGGTGACATAGAGATCACTTTTGAAAGTGTTGCTACAATCCAAACTTCCATTAAGCATGAAAATGAATACCTTGTAGCAGTTGAAGAAGAACCAAGATCAACTTCCCATCACCACTTGAGCTTCATGAAGTTGGTCCAAGCAAGAAGGAAGAAGATGAGGAAGTTCATTTGCAAGAGCCTAATTTTCTTGAAGGGTCCTTGAAGATGGATGGAAAGAATATTCAAGAGGACTTGAAAACTCTCCATGACACACATACATTGGTTTCGAAATTTTGTTGGTGTGTGGAGGAGAAATCTTCCCTTGAAGACATGGAGAAAATCTAGAAGGAAATGTTGGACACCAAAGGTAATGTTTTGAATTTGATTTCCAATAGATATTATTTAATTGAGCTTGTTGTTTTGTATCATGGAATAACCTTGAAGGATGAAGAAGAGAAAGACAAGCTCTCAAATTAGTTGGAATCCACCCAAAATACACTCCAAAAATATATGGTGCATATTGAGCAACTTCAAGAGAACTTGCAAATATCCTTTACACCCTCCTACATATCAGACAATCATTCAATGGATGAAATAATTTATGTTACAAAGGAGGAACCTCATGTGATGGTGGAACATGAGGTACATGTTGATATGTAGGTGCTTGAATATGCTACACTCAAACAAGAAGGAATACAAGCACTTGTCTTGGTTTAGAGGGATTATGAGTTGCAAATTGGAGAGAGTTGCAAAGACTTGGAGGAGGCACATGATCTCACAATCATTGTACCAACCAATTATGGAGAAGATGAATTAAATATTTCGATGGGAAAGAGTTACAAAGAGTTGAGGTTAGTTCACAATTCTTCAACCCCTACTTCTTTTTCAGCCACATCAATTGAGGATGAAAATTGGGTGAAAGGTTTCTTTCTAATGGTGCCACATGAGGAGTATGAAACTCCTATCTCTCCTTTTGATAATGACATGACTAGAGCATCTTATTATTTACATTTGTAGCAGCATCCTTTTTTACCTTATGATGATACATATCTACATGGATGCACCTATGATGTTCACTCGAGTCAGTTGAAGACTCATGATTTTCCTTGATCCTTGCTTAGTTCAATTGATGTTGGAGGAACTTAATCCAATACTTGGGTGAAGAGATATATGATTGGAGCACATTTTTATTGGAAGGAACATCATTTATTATTTCTTGATGATACACATATCCATGGATGCACAAATGGTACTTATGTGACCCCCTTGAAGGCTCATTGTTTTCTTTGCTCCCTAATTGGTTCAGATTTTAGTGGAGGTTCTTCATTCATTTCTCGGATGAAAGAACACATGGATGATTGTTTTGATGCATATTACATATTTTTGGAGCAGCATTATAGGACATGGGATACTCACCTATGTCATTGGAGAAGATTTGATGGGTCACCTGTGACTTGATGCATGTATGCACTTGGAAAATGGTGGTCTACTTAATTGGAGGTACATGCACTTTCATGATTCTTTGATGAGGCACCTCCTTGGTGTACATTTTTATTATGTTGTTATGTACTTTGACGATATATCTTTTGTACTTATGATGATTGGATTAATGCATACAAGGAAATGGGATCCAGGAATTCTCTTTCCTAATGGTATGGGTTGGAGAGCACTCCTAATTGATGGAGTGCAATACAAGCAATGTGACCCTGGGATAACTTTTTAGTCTCATTGGTTTCAAATTTGTTTTGGGAAACAACTAGTATGGGATATTGAGTCCCCACTTAATAAGGTGATTTTAATCATAGTAGTGCAGCAACAAGCATAATGGTTCATCTCTAAAATTTAATGGCATCTCGAAGACTCAAAGTTGGGAAACTCAGTGGCAACTTCAAAGAATTATACAATGGTATCAGAAAGGCTTTCCAAAAAATGAAAGAGGTAAAGAGTGATTGTGCAAACTTATAAAGACATCAATATGAAAAAAGAAAACCGACATCTCCTTTCTTTTGGAAACACAATTGTAGTACATGAGTGCCACTACTCAGAGTTTTGGAAAGAAAGTTTCGGAAAGAAATTTTTGGAAGAAAAGTTTTGGAAAGAAAGCAGGTTCTTCAACATCCATGTTTGAAATTGCTTGAGGACAAGCAATATCGAGAGGGGAGGATTTTTCATGTCCCCAAATTTTGCATTGGGTCAAAATGGCCTAAGCCACTTGACCATACTCATGATAGTTTGTCAAATTGGTGCTAAGTGTCAAATAATTGCCAAGAATGATGTCCAAGTTAGTAATACTATAAAATTAGATCCAAATGGATAAGGTGGTTCACATTAAGAGAAAATTCCCAATTCTAAGTTTGTAATATACCCATCCAAATGGCCTATCATGGAGGAAAATTACTAGTTCCCTAGGTTGGGGGTGGAAGCATTAAAAGTTGGAATAAGGGAGATACAAGACCCAAAATGACATTAGATTTACAAATTCACATTAAATGGGTTAAATAAATAATAATGAAAAGAAAATAAGGTGGCATTGGATCATGAGGGCACATAAGAGTTTGTGGGACCCACATGTGGCAAGATTCCCCACTACACTTGGCATTATTCTCCCACCAATTCAAGTTCACGATGAAGGGTAACATACTTGGGGGAGTTTAAGAGGTATTATTCATGGAATGAATCATGTAAGGTCGAATTGGAGTGGAAGAGAAACTCCCATGGAAGAGGAAGAGGCATCTTAGAAGAATTGTGACACTTGGAGCTATATTCCCTAACTCATATGACAACAATGATGAAGATTCTATGACACTTATGAAAAAGTTCAGACCCGATTGCTAACATATGACATATATGACATGTCAAGGCTAAAAGTAGCCTCCAATAGGGCCCACAAGGGGATTTAGGGAAGCCAAGAGTCCCCCATTTGAATTGATGGAAGAGGAGAGCTAGGAAAAATTGGACAAATGGCATTCATGTGAATCTCTCCCTAACTTGAGTTGGGACAAGTCTCTTGGATGGAATTTGAGCTAAGGAGGCCTTTGGAAGTTTATAAAAGACAATAAAAAATAATTAAATAAGCTTTTGATCATTTCTAATTTTGAAAATTGGAGAGCATAGCTTGAGTATGCTAGTGGAGTGTTTACTCTACTTTCCTTAGTACCAATTTCGAGGGTGCAAGATTCCCATCCCAATTGGAAATTGGAGAGGCCATTCAGACCTTTCGTTTGGAGCTACAATGGATTCATTTGTTGCAGGTTGAAGCTACAGGGCTTCTCGTGATATTCTCTTCTTCAACTTGCTCCCACATCTCTCTCACTTTTCTCTCTATATTCTTGCTCTTGGAGGAAGGGCGCACATGGTGAGATGTTGATATCTTTGTGGAATTCCAAGGGGCCCCATTTATTTGTAATATGATGTCTAAAATATGTAAATGATGCTCATATGAACCTCAGGTCGATTATCCAAGTGAAACTATGTGTAAATGCTAAACTATATATGAATGATGTCATTTTCCCCATAGCTTTTGCATGGCGCACTTGTTTCATATAGTTAGTGAAGGAATGTTATTTCAAATTCATGGACATGTCAGATGCTATATGTATCTATAATAATCATATCATTATATCCACAGCTCAAAACATTATGCATTTCAAGTGATATTTTCATTCAAGGAGGAGATTCGAGCCATTTTCCCATATATCTTGTTGAGAGAGATTGAAGTTGTTTGGTACTATGGTTTTATTGATGTTTGGAGAACCATTAATATACTGAATAATTTCCATACACCTTATTCAATTCCTCGTAACATTCCTCACAAATTTCATAGCAAGTTATATCATTTTTCTCTCATTTCCCCCTATGTTAAGACATGTTTACAAATATCTGATATATGGGAGTTGCAGCAGCCTTTAGGAATGGATTAATTATGCATTTGGGTGTACATTGAAGTCATATCACTCATCCATGTCTATTTTCTGAAATTTGGGAGGTTCTTACTGCATTTGGGAAGCCATTAGTGACCTCTACCCTTGGGGATTTGAACCTCGAATTTAATAGCAAATTTCCCTATTTTCTCTTTAACTTAAATGAATGTTGAAGAAGTATTTTTATAGTGTATAAGAACCCATTAGGTTGATTTTTATGTCCTAATACCCTTCAAACACTCTCAGATCCAATTTGAAATCCTTAGGAGTCTTTTGGAGCTATCTACCCTTGGTGGTTTCAACATCGATTTTCCCACTAATTCTTCCTTTCATTCTCTAATTGTAAATGCAAGTTGTTGTAGTATTTATAAAGTATCCAAGCATATAATAGCTGCATTAATGTGTCCTAATACACCTCAATCCACTCCAGAAATAATTCAAAACCACTTGGGATCATTTAGGATAGTTTGGAGTTTCACTGGTCCAAGGTTCGAAAATTGGCCAAGTTGGGTAAAATTTCAAATTGGGGACATTACAATTTTTGAGAGGGAGTATGATGCTCAAAAGAGGGAGGCTTCTAGGAGCATGGCCCTCAGATTAGGTTCTAGATCAGATTAGGTTCTAGATCAGATTAGGTTCTAGATCAGATATCATAATGGCTTCCGTGATAGAGGGAGAAGCTACAGTCGACGTGATGACTGTTCAACATGATAACATATATATGTGGATCTACTACCCATAACCCATAGGTTCAAAGGATCTCTATGGAGATTGATGGTTGGAAGCAGGAGGATCCAATGAATGTTGGTTTCTCTCTAATACAGATGTTCATCCTTCCAATTATCACGAGGAATTGCAGTTAGTAGCAGTTGATGAGTTCTCTAAAGTTTACATTGAGCAGCCAGTTAGATTTGTGATCCATGGGAAGGAGTCCCATGCGTGCATATTAAAGAATTCCTTATACGGATTCAAGCAAGCACCACGTGCATGGTATAATAGGATTGATGCATACTTGATGAGTTCAGGATTCACCAAGAGTGAAGTAGATTCCAACCTTTACTACAAGGTTGTGGATGGTGAGCCCTTGATCCAAGTACTTTATGCTGATGATTTGTTTCTCACTGGAGCTGAGAAACTCATTGAGTGGTATAAGAGGAATTTATTCTCTGAGTTCAAGATGAAGGACCTCGGTTTGATGCATTACTTCTTGGGATTACAATTGTGGCAAAAACATGATGAGATATTCCTAAGTCAAGGAAAGCATACTATTGATATCCTGAATAGATTTGGGATGATGGACTGTAAGACCATGGCCACATCAATGGAGACGAATCTGAAGAAGTTGAGTGACTTAGATTCCATTTTAGATTTGGTAGATCCCACCATGTATACAAAGCTGATTGGTTCATTGATGTATCTGGTTAATACCAGACTAGATGTCTATTTTGCAGTGAATGCCCTCAGTCATTTCATGAGTAAGTTGAGACATATACATTGCGTTGCTGCAAAACATGTACTGAGCTACTTGCGTGGCACAATGGGATATGGCCTAATATATTCTTCCAATGGTGACATGAGATTATAGGGTTATTCTGATGCTGATTGGGAGGGGAGTGCTATAGACAGAAAGAGCACCTCCGGGTTTTGCTACAATTTGGAATATACCGTGATTTCCTGGTGTAGCAAGAAGCATACCTCAGTGGCACTTAATATAGCATAGGATAAGTAAATTCCAACGAGTGTTGCATCTCGAGAAGAAGTATGGCTTTAGAATCTCCTTACTGGATTGTTTGGTCAGATGCTAGAGCCAACCTTGATTCACTGTAACAACACAAGCTGTGTGAAGCTTTCAATGAATCCGTTATCTAATGATAGATCGAAGCATGTGGAGATCAAGTACCACTACATTAGAGATATGGTGCAGAGGGGAGAATTCCAGCTCCAGTATATTTCGACATATGACCAGATTACAAACATCCTCACCAAGCCTCTTTCCAGAGCGAATTTTTTGTACTTATGTGACGGGCTTGGAGTGGTGGAGAATGCCTCCCACATTGAGAGGGAGTGTTAATTATTGCAACATTGATGATACCTTCTCCTTGAGACAGTGAGAATGGTGTGACTCTCCCTTGAAAGGGAGAGAGAGGGAGTTGAAGGTTCTTTATGATCCTCCTTGACGGACTCATTTGAGTTGATCTATTTTTCTCCTCAACGAACTGAGTTGAGCATGACACTTCTCAACGGACTGAGTTGTGTAGTTCCATGATCCTCCTTGATGGATTGGGTTGATTTGATCTATTGCGGCTCCTCGACGGACGAATTTGATCATGACACTTCTCGATAGACTGAGTTATGTACTTTGATGAGCCTCCTCAATGTACTGAGTTGAGTTGATCTATTGTTCTCCTCGACAGACTGAATCAATCATGACACTTCTCGATGGACTGATTTGTGTAGTTCCATGATCCTCCTCGATGGACTAAGTTGAGTTGATATATTGTGCTCCTCAATGGACTGAGTTGTGTAGTTCTGTGATCCTCCTCGACAGAATGAGTTGAGTTGAGCTATTGTGCTCCTCAATGGTCTAAGTTGAGCATAGCACTTCTCGACAGACTAATTTGTGTAGTTCCATGATCCTCCTCGACGGATTGAGTTGAGTTGATCCATGATGCTCCTCGACGAACTTATTTGAGGATGACACTTCTCAACAAGATGAGTTATGTTGAATACCTTTCTTATGATGACGAGATGTTCAAAAAAAGCCGTGATGCTCAGATGATATCCAAATGTGTTCGAACATGATGATACCTCCCTGGCTAGGAGGGAGTGTTGATGATGGTAGCATCATGATGTTCCTCATGAAAAAGAAATCCCATAAAGTTATAGAAAGCCCCAGAAAGCAGTGAAACCAAAGAAACCACGACAAATTTCTAGAAATCCCCAGAATGTTCTAGAAATCGCCACAAAGCATGAAAATATAAAATGTACGAGTCGGACCAATTGGAGGAAAATTCAACACGTGAAGGTATAAATAAGAAGGACACTAATCTCATTTGCACATCAAGCATAGATTAATAAATCCTAAGTGTAACTTTAAAGAAGAGTGCATGTTGTAAATTATTGCAATAAAGTGTTACAATACCATCTTTTTGGTTTTTAAAAACACATTTTTATTATTATTTGCAATAGCTTAAAGAAATTTCAATTCTAGATAGTGTGGATTCAAGATTAGTTCATTCCATTAAGCCTGGTCTTTTGAATTGACTCATATAGAGTCAAAAAATGCACATTCAAATGGAAACCACGTCAGTAATTCCCTTTGATAGAGCACCACCTGTTTTGTATGCACCGACATATCTTTCTGGAACTTGGGTATAGAATTGCAAAACAAAAACCAAGTGTGGGGAAATATACTGATCTAGAGTTTGCAAACTGTACTGTAGCTTTGGTGTATGTGATATCCTAGCATTGTTGAGCAATCATTCTCCCCAAGAGGAGCATAGATACTTGAAACTTGGCACATGGACCCTCGCTAGCCATGAGCACTATGCGGAATTTTTGCAAGAAATTCACAATGGTCATTAAAATTGACATAAAACATGAAAATATTGATAGCAACCATAATGAGAAACAAAAATTGGCCCAAGATACATACCTAAATTAAGTCCTTTCGATTCTCAAATCCAATTCTTCAAGGCGCATATTCAATTTTCAGAATAAATCTTGATATTGAAGCAACAATTTCGATCAACTAAACTAAGTATGAATTTTTTTTGAGTGAGATTGGTTCACCCATGAATGCTATTGGTTCTCCATTGAAAGACACACTCTCAAGGGAGAACCACAACCAAAAAGCCTTAACAACCACCTCATGAACAATTGCCAAGCTTGATTTTATCCTTAACAATTAATTCACATTAGTTAAACTGCTTAACCAATGTCCACAACAATGAATTGTGACTATATTTTGGGGATTTTAGTGATCTACTGCCATCCCAAAAGTATAGAGAATAACACCGTAATTACAATAACAATAATTTTTTTACAATTTGACATAATAATGATTATTATTTGATTAATGTATATTTATTAATTTTTTTACTATTTAACATAATAATGATTATTGTTTAGTTAATGTATATTTACTAATATTTTACTCCTATTTAAGGAATGGGAAATGGTTTTAATGATGGTAACATTACCAGCAATTCTCCATCCAAAAGCAGTATTGAAAATTTGATATATTAAAATTTAAGTTATGCTCAAACATTTGATATGAGTTTGGTAAGAAGATCTCAAAGTTTCTTTTAAAAATGGCAAAACCTATTATAATTGTGTTGTCAATTCACTAGTTCAGGTTTACTAAAGTGGACCCATCATGGCTATTAAAGAAAAACCCCACCTACAATAACCTGCTATTAGTAAATGAACAAACTTTTACTAAAAATCTGGTTAATAAATGAACAAACTTTTACTAAAAATCTGGTTAATCTATTTTCTAATGTTTAAAGAACTTTTAACCTATTAGAACAAACAACTTTGAATCTGGTGATTTTGTGTGAATATTGTGTCCAAAGAGGAATATTGCTTTGCAGTGGTGAGGATTAGTTGCCCTAAGCTTGTTTGTAACGAACCTAGGTACGATAGCTATAAGCTTGCTTACTGTTTACTAGCTTTGGGACCATTTTAAATTTTGCAATAAGAACTTAAAATTATTAGTGAATAATCTTAAACTTAAAATTATTATTAGTGAATAATCTTGGAAAAAAAAACATAATTTTAGATTTATTTGAAACTTATATAATGTGACAATTCGTACGAAGTTAATCACTCCACACATCTTATTTCGTGGTCTGAAGACATCGTGATTAGGGTTTCGGGAAGCCGGGGTGGTAGTCCGAAACATGTACTGTACACTAAAATTCTAAATGCCCTTTGAAAGTTCGACGCTGATCGTATATGGGCTGTTCCACGACAGCGACTACGTCAGATGTAATGGAAACTGAGAATAGATGGTAGACCACCCAATTCTTTCCCTCGACAAAAATGCCAGTCTGGCCTCAACACGAACCTGCAACGTGTTTAGACCAACGGGAGCGACCTGGAAAGCCCCATTTTTTGGGGTTGAAGAAAAGTCAGCAGTCCAAAGAGACTCGGACGAGTGAGTGACTAGTTTACCGTTTTGTTTTTGACTATTCTAAAATAAAGGTCACATCTACTACCTCCAGCTTTTGTGTCTTCCTTCATTGGGTTTGTTTTCCCTTTTTTTTCAGTCTCTCTGTTAATTATATCATTGGGTTTGTTTTGCCCTTTTTTTTCAGTCTCTCTGTTATATTATCATTATCACGGGAAGGAACCAGAGTCTGAGATCGCTTGGTGTGCATGTCCACCTCTCTGCCGTCGTATGCTCGCCTTCTAAACACAAGAGTCAGACTAATAGCCCAGCCGTGTGGCTGAGAGTGGTTTTCTTCTTGTAGTTGTGAGCTCTGGGGCCGGGCTCATTATCAAACGGTCCCGATATCGAGTTTTCTTGGGTGGGAAGAAAACAACTATGGAGAGAGTAATGATCAAAGCTGCGAACACACCGGCGCAGGACTCTGTCAAATTGATGAAGTCGACGTCCAACGGAGTATGGCAGGGCGACAATCCCATGGATTTTGCGTTACCGTTGCTCATTGTGCAGATATGTATTGTTCTTTTCGTCACCAGAACGCTGGCTTTTTTCCTCAAGCGCCTGCGGCAGCCTCGCATCATAGCTGAAATCATTGTAAGTTCCCTCTCTCTCTCCCTCAATGTTTTCAATTTTCCAATTTGTTGTGTTGAATTCCATTTTCCCGCAATGACATGAATTTGCTCGAAAAGCTTTTATACCAAAAACCACGGTTAGTTTTCAGTTTCGATTCAAACATTTGAGTTTAATCCCGCTGATTGAACTTCTATGAGACATGGTTTGGTGTTTTATAACTGCTGTGTTATACATTTTTTTCTTTAGAGAGACTCAGTGATCGGGGAAATCATGTGTTAGGTGTTGAGCTTTGTTACCGTTACTCATTGTGCAGATATGTATTGTGCTTTTCGTCGCCAGAACGCTGGCTTTTTTCCGCAAGCGCCTGTGGCATCCTCGCGTCATAGCTGAAATCATTGTAAGTTCCCTCTCTCTCTCTCTCAATGTTTTCAATTTTCCAATTTGTTGTGTTGAATTCCATTTTCCCGCAATGACATGAATTTGCTCGAAAAGCTTTTATACCAAAAATCACGGTTAGTTTTCAGTTTCGATTCAAACATTTGAGTTTAATCCCGCTGATTGAACTTCTATGAGACATGGTTTTGTGTTTTATAACTGCTGTGTTATACATTTTTTTTCTTTAGAGAGACTCAAAATCAATCTCGCAAAAGAAATTCCCGTGTGACCCAGCAATATATGTGCCCACATAGTCAGTAAAACAATACTAGAACGCTTTTGGCATGAGCTTGCTATTCTAAACTGTTTCTCATGGATACATTTTAAATTCCGCTAACCCTACTGGCAAACTCTTGAAGGTTGAGCTGATTCACTTTCCTTTGACTGCTTCTAATAATTTGAGAGACCTTCCATTGAATATAGCTGGGGCATCCTCCTTTTCTCTTAATTTCCTATTAAGATGTTGACTTCGTCAATTTTCTCTTAATTTCTTATTAAGATCTTGACTTCTCCAATTTATTAATCTAATGGCGGCTAAATGATTTACTTTAGTCAGTTAAAGTCTTATATTTTTTGCTAATAATTCGCTCGATGATCTTTATCATTATGCGCTTAAGAGTCGTATCTCGCTAATAATTGGCTTGATGATCTTTCTGCATTTAAAAGTCTTAAATTTATTACCAGCATGCTTTCACTTTTTCGGTATAGAAAAGGTTATGAGTTCTAACCTTGAGCTATTAGGGGTTAGGTCAAACAGTTATTTTTGGTTGACGGTTTACCATCCTTACCATCCACCAAATGTAAAGAAGTATTGACGGGTTTACAGTGCACCATTTCTACAGAAAAAAAAAAAAAAATTAAAAAAATTAAAAAAAGTGATTTGGTACACCTATTTCAAAATAATAATTGGCTCGATGATCTTTCTGCATTAAAAAGTCCTAAATTTATGGCCAGCATGCGATACCGTACATAAGTTGGAAAGCATTATGACAGTTTGGTAAATGGCCGGGGCCAGGTTTTGGAATTTCATATCACCCGACACCAGTTGAAACGTTTTTTTTTTAATTTCAAGCCATTTGTGATGGTTTTTATGAAATGCTGGTTGTATTCGACGCTTAAAATGCCATGACGTCTTTCATTTTCTTTTTTAAACTTCCATTTTTAATAGACTTTTATCATTATCTAAATGCTTTTATAATTTGCAATGACGTTCTTAGAAGTACTATTATCAATTGGTCCAAATTCCAATGCATAATTTATGAAATGTTAAATTTTTTATATTTTGATTTTAATTAGAATTTTAAAATATTAATAATAACATTAAAATGTTAAAAACAAAATTTGGAGTTTGTTTAGATGTAGATTTTATGAATTTTTTTTTTTTTCAATCTATTGACAATTTGCTCAACCTACTATTCACTATATAACCTACCATCCACTATATAAGAAAGTTTGTTTCCTAATAATAATATAAAGACAAATTTCATTCAAATTAAATGTCCAATTCCCTAGTATAAGGCATTCTCTCTTTGTTCAAAATGGTTAATTTTTTAAAGTGAAACTCCACATATTAAATTCCACCAAAATTTGGGTGCCTTACGTAATCCCTTAATCATGTATTCAAGGATTTTGAGGACTTTCTGAATTTACTAGAGCTTTTAAATTTTTTTAACAACTTGAACATATATTTTCAGTTTTTGAATAGGGATGCAGTGCACTCATTTACGATTGCTACCCACTTAATATTGGGTTGATCACAGATTTTAATTTTTAAAATTTCTGATTCTTTCGGCAAATAACTGGCTTACGGTGCTTCAACCTTATTTGCTTGGAACTTTCAATGTCACAAACATTGCAAACCAACAAAATCTTTTCGATAGAATTCGTCTTGAATTCCAATTATAACCGAAATATTTCATTTGTTAACGCTTTTCAGCATTAAGACTACCAATTATTAATATTTTTCTCCGTTCTTGCTGCAAATTTAATTGACTTCAAGATTTGTAGTGTAAGATTTATGACTGTCTTGGTTATAAATTTTGTGGCTTATCTGTCTTGGTTGTTGCCAATACAGGGTGGAATCCTTCTTGGGCCTTCTCTTCTTGGGCGCAGTGAAGCTTACATGCACACGATTTTCCCAACCAGGAGCATCCCTGTACTCGAAACTGTTGCCAATATTGGTCTTCTATTCTTTCTGTTTTTGGTTGGGCTGGAACTGGATTTCAACGCAATTAAACGAACTGGAAGCAAAGCATTAACAATTGCAGCAGCTGGAATTAGCTTACCGTTTTTGGCCGGGATCGGGGTTGCATATGTTCTCAGGGCATCGATTTCTAAGGGTGTAGGTTATGGACAGTTTCTTGTTTTTATGGGTGTATCGATGTCTATCACCGCATTCCCTGTGCTTGCTGGGATACTTGCAGAGCTAAGGCTTCTCACCACTGATGTGGGGCAGATTGCCATGGCCGCAGCTGCTGTCAACGACGTGGTTGCTGGGGTTCTTCTGGCCCTTGCCGTCGCTCTTTCAGGGGCAAACAAGAGCCCAGTAATATCAGTCTACGTTCTGCTATGTGGCTTAGCCTTTGTGGTTTTTATGATGGTGGCGGTGAAGCCCATAATGACCTGGATTGCTCACCGTTCACCTGACAACGAATCGGTGAGCGAAACATTCGTTTGCATTACCCTGGTGGGTGTCCTAGCAGCTGGATTCGCAACAGATGTAATTGGCATTCACGCAATCTTCGGAGCTTTTGTGTTTGGTTTGACTATTCCCAGAGACGGCCCATTTGCAGGGATTCTTATTGAGAAGATTGAAGGCTTCGTATCGGGCTTGCTGCTTCCACTGTATTTTGTCACATTTTCTAGGTTGGTCTCAACCTTTCAAAGTTTGGGCCAGCCACCGAATATATAGATCTACGTGAAGCTTCAGCATACTCTTGAACTATAGTTGAAGAGAAAAACTTAAATACAAGCTTCATATTGGTTAAGAAATGGGTATCTTTCAATGGAAATGATCCCTAACTATCTCCATGTTTTATGTTTTGTTTATATATTTTAAATGGGTATCTTTCAATGGAAATGATCCCTAGCTATCTCCATGTTTTATGTTTTGTTTATATATTTTAAATGGGTATCTTTCAATGGAAATGATCCCTAACTATCTCCATGTTTTTTATGTTTTGTTTATATATTTTAAATGGGTATCTTTCAATGGAAATGATCCCTAACTATCTCCATGTTTTTATGTTTTGTTTATATATTTTAAATGGGTATCTTTCAATGGAAATGATCCCTAACTATCTCCATGTTTTATCAATGGGCATCATGCTAGTGAAATTTGTTCTTTCTCATTTTTATAAAACGATTACATTTGTATAACTTGTTTAACTTAGTATCTCATCATATATGTTAAAAGAAATTATATACTTTATGTTGGTAAGTATATATGTTGTCACATTAACAAAGTATGATATAATTATGAGAGTTTGTATCATTAATATAATAAATTTACAAATAATTATTTTGTAAATAATTTAATTGAATTATTTACTTTGTATATTATTTAAATAAATAAATTATAACCAATTAACCATGCAAATTTATATCATAAACAGAAACAAATTTAAAAATAATTATTTTATAAAAATCAAATTCAATTATTTATTCTTTATATTATTCAAACAAATAAATGTTCACTCCCAAATTACTTGTAAATATTTAGTTTGTAAATAGCTCTATTTAATTGTTTACTTTTCATACTTCAAATAAAGAAATAAATGTTCACTACAAAATGATTATTGGAAATAGTGAAAAATGATATTTTTAAATTAATTATTAAGATTATAAAGGTGTGAGAAAGTGCTCTTAATTGAAATTTAATTATTTTGTAGGAAATTCTTTTATGGATCTTAATAAATTGTTTGATAGATATCAATGTCGATTAGATATTTTGACAACTAGATATGGGTGTTAGGACTTTGGATATAGTCAAGGAAGAAACCTCTACCATAGGCCCTAAATGAATCGTTTATGCATTTTGGGTACATCAACCCACCACATATAGCATTTTGATGATATTGTTAGCCTTTGTGTGTTGATACAAACACAATTAGATTTTAGGAGGTTTCATCATATGAAATGGATCAAGGGGCCCTCAACATGGTCAATAGAGGAAACTTAGGCCTTAGGAAGTATAGGAAGTTTCTAGGCATCCAAGGCCAAGAATAATACATCAAATCACCAACATGATCTCTTAAGGGTATCCTTGACCTTATAAGATGTATATGGGGGGAATTGGTTGGTTTGTAGTAGTAGGTATGGGTCTTGAGGTCCTATATATGGTTCAGGGAGGAAACCCAACATTGGGCCCTAAAGGAAACCTCTAGACATATATGGTCAAGAAAGACACCTCAAACCACTACACATTACCTCTTGAGGGTATCCTTGTCCTATGCCTGGGGATAATAATTCCATAACTAAGTTTTGAGAACTAGACATGGGCCTTAAGGCCCTAGGCCCTGAAGGAAAATTCTAGGCATCTAGAGCCCATGATGATGCCCCAAACCAATATGTATGATGTACTAGGGGTATCCTTTTCCTTCAAGTGGGGATATAAAGGACATTAGGATATTTTGAGTGGTAGGTATTGGTTTAATCTTTTTGACATGGTTGGGCAAATAAATCTAGTCCTTAAGTCCTAAAGGAAACTTCTAGGTATCAAAGGAAAACATGACACCTTAAAACACTACAAATGACCTCTTAAGGGTATTGTTGGATGATGAGTGGATATATTAGTGACATTGTGAGGTTTTCATCACTAGGTATGGATTTTAAGGTCCTTGAAATGGCTGGGAGAGGAATCTCGGGACTTGATCCCTAAATACAGCTTATAGGAATCTACAACTAAGAATAGTGACACAAACTACCATATAGTACCTCTTGTGGCATCCTTATGTGCCAAGTGGGGATATGGGTGCCATTGTGATCTTTTGAGTGTTAGGTATGGGTATCAAGGAATTCAATATGGTTGAGGGAGCCTAGTAACAATAGGATTGGAATCTATAGAGAGATTTTAGACATCCATTCCTATGAGAAACACCTTGAACTACCACACAATATCTCTTGATGCTATCCTTTCATTTAATTCGGGATATGGGAACCATTAGGATGTTTTGGATACTAGGTATGAGTCTTTGGTTCTTAGACATGGTTGAAGGAGGAAATCTAGGCCTTACACCCTAAAGAAATATTTGAAGCATCCAAGTTTAATATTGGCAGTTCAATCCACCTCTCATGACCTTTCAAGCATATCCTTGGCATCTGAGTGGGGATATTTTTCATATAATGATGTTTTGAATATTAGGTATGGGTGTTAGGGTGACCTACATGTTTAGGGTAGAAAAGATGGGACTTAGGATTTAAATGAAGATTATATGAATTCATGCCTTATAATTATACCTCAAACCAAAACACATGACCTCCTGAAGGGATATTTGGCATCCCAGTTGGGATATGTGAACCATTATAAGTTTTAGAGTGTAAGGCATGGGTCAGAATGCCATCAACATGGTCAAGGGAGGAAATTTAGGTGATTGGCCTTGAATATTTTGTGCTCAAGGGAAGAAACAGTGCCTCAAACCAAAAGACATTACCTCCCAAGGGGATCCTTAGCCTTTGAGTGGGAATATCGACAACATTAGAATTGAAGTGGCTATTAGTATTAAGGTTTTGGCTGACGTCAAGTGATGAAACTCAAACATTGGGCCTAAATTTAGCTTATAGAGGTCAAGGGAAATGAGTGAATCTTTAAGCCATCCCACATGAATCCTTGTGGGATATGTTTCTTCGAGTGGTGATATGGGATTGATTATAAGGATTTTAGCATAAGACATGGTTCATGGTGACTAGAACAACACCTCAAACCACCACACTTGACCTCATATGAGCATCTCTTTCCTCCATTTTGGAATATGGACACCATTAGGATGTTTTGATCACTAGGTATGTATATTTGTTCTATGAATAGGGATAGGAAAGGAGACATAAGCCTTAGGCCCTAAATGTAGCTTATGAGGATAAAGGGAAATTGATGAAACCTAGAATAGTACCACATAAGAATTATTAATTATGGGATATTTACCATCTAAAAGGTGATATGGGATCCATTAGAAAGTTAGGGGAGGAAGTCCAATCCTTAGGACCTAAAGGAATCTTCTAGGAATCCAAGGTTGAGAATTTCACTATTAAGATTTTCTTAGCACTAGATCTAGGATTCATAGTGTTAACCATGGTTTCATATGTAACTTAAGTACTAGACTCTAATGCAACTTCTAGGGCTCAAGGTGCAATAATGATGACTCAAACCACCACAAATAACCTCTAAAGTTGATCATTGTCCTTTGAGTTCGGATATTGGCATCGATTGGAGTTTTGAGCACTATGTATGGGTCTTGGGGTTTTGGACATGGTTGAGGGAGGTAACATAATACTGAATCCCTACATGAAGATTCTAAGCATCCAAGGTTGAGAGAAATATGCCATACCACCTCAAAGGACCTTTCTAGGATATTCTTGGACATTAAGAAGGGATATTTGTGCCATTAGGAAGTTATCAACTCTAATTAGGGATATTAGGGATTTGAACATGGTTGAGGGAAGAAAACAAGGAATTCTACACTAAAATATTCAGCTAGTTATCTAGGGCTAAGAACAATGTCTCGAACCACTACACAACGACCTCTAGAGGGAATAATTTGTCTCTTGGTGGAAATATAGGTGCCATTAGTATTTCTTGAGCACAAAGCATGTATCTTAGGTTTCCTAACATGGTTAGAAGAGGAAACCTAGGGATTAGTTCCTAAATGAAGCATCTAGACATCTAAGGCTAATAATGATGTGTGAGACTATCACATATCCTTTCGAGGGTATCCTTGGCCTATAAGTTGGGATTCTAGTTCCATTAGGTTGTATATAGTACTACATATGGATTTTGGGACCCTTATCATGATCTAGCGAGGAATCCCATGACTTAGGCCATAAAAAAAGCTCCATGGAATCCAAATCCACAATGGATACCTTGAAACACCATATATGACCTCCCAATGGTAGCTTTGACCTCTAAGTTGGGATGTTTATGGCTTTATAAGGTTTTGAAAATTACATATTAGTCTTAGGGGCTTAACATGGTTGGTAAAGAAAACCTAAGACCTCACCCTGAAAAGGATATTCTTTGCACCCAGGGCCAAATACAATGCCTAGAACCACCATTCGTGATATTCCAAGAGTATCACTAGCCTAAAAGTAGAGATACCAATTCCATTATGAGGTTTTAATACTAGGGATGGGTCTCAAGTCCCTATAAAGGATCAGGGGAAAAAACTTATTTTTTAGTTTATAAAGGAATGTTCAAGTGTCGAAGGCTAATAAAAACCCCTTGAACCATAATATATGACCTCCATATGATATATATGTCTGTGATTGGGGAAATGTGTGCTATTATGATTTTTTGAGTACTGGGTATGGGAGGCCATGGAAATCATCTTAAAGCACCACACTTAGCCTCTCATCAATATATTTTGTCCTTGAGTTAGGATACCAATGTCATGAGCACTGAGTATGTGTTTGAAGGTTATGGACAAGTCTATGGGAGTGAATTCAAGACTTATTCTTTAAACAAATATTCTAGGAATCTAAGGCCAAGGATGATGTTTCAACTACAACCCATCCTAAGCTTTACCTAATGGATGACATTGAGCTAAGGAGAAACTATGTCCTTATCCCCTGAAGGAACCTTTTAGGGGTCAAGGGTGAAGAACAATATCTTGAACCATCACATATGACATCCCAAGTGGATCTTTAGCCTAGATGTGGGATATTAGAAACTTCACACAACATTATAAGGAGGTTTTGAACACCAAGTTTGTATATTGAGGCCCTATATATGGTTAAGGGAGGAAACCTATGCCTTAGGTCATAAGTATAGCATTGAGAACTCAAGTTCCATGACTAAGTCCTTAGAGCGCCACACAACACATCTCTATGGAATATTTGGGCTTTGTGTGGGGATATGAATAATGATTGTAGGTTTTGAGCACCAAGACTAGTTATTAGGGATATGGACATAGTCAAAGGAGGAGACATTGTCTTTATTCCTTATTCCCTAAGGGAAGCTTCTAGGGATTGAGACCATGACCAAGGCATTGAACCACAATAACATGACCTTTACTAATGATGTTTGGCATCTAAGTAGGGATATGAGAACCATTAGGATATTTTGGGCACCATATATAGGCCTTATGGATCTAAAAATTGTAAATGTCGAAAACTTAGGACTTAGACCATGCATATGGTTGCACACCACCACATATTACCTACATAGGGGATCTTTGGTTTCTAAGTGATGATAATGAATTCATTAGAAGGCTTTGATAAACACATTTATATCTTGTGGCCCTAAACACGGTCCAAGTTGGAACCAAGTAGTTTATTTGTAATGAATCTTTTATGGATCAAGGGCCATGTATATTGCCTCAAATTTCAACACATGACTTCTCCAGGTGACATGTAGCCTCTAAGTATTGATAGGAGAACCATTAAGATATTTTGGGAATGAAGTATATCTCTGTGGTGATATGAGAGCCATTAGGAGGCTTTGATAACTAAGTATGGATCTCAAGACCTTGGAAACAGTTGAGAGGAGGAAAATTGGGTCTTAGTTCCTAAAATTAACTTATAGGGCTCAAGGGCCTCAAAATACTGTGTACCACCATATACGAACTTTCTAGGATATTTTTGTCCTCTAAGTGTGGATATAAATGGAATTAAGATGTAGTCACCACTAAGGATGGGTTTTAAGGCCTTAACAATTGAGAGAGAAACCATAGCCTTAGGACATGAAGGAAAATTCTAGGGTAGGGTATGTTTGGCGTTCAAGTATGGGTATGGGTGCAACAAGGAGTTTTTGATCACTAGGGATGAGTCACATAATCTTAACCACATTTGAGAGAGAAAATTTTGGCTTTAATCCGTATAAGATGATTCTAGTGATTCAGGGTAGGGAAAATTTTATGGGTGAAACTTCACGCATGGGTGAAATTTAGGGGGTTTTGAATTTGAAATGGGTGAATTTTTTGTATAGATAAGGTTTTTATAGTTTAATGTAGTTTTCCCACCATTTATTATATATATGTGTCCATGTGTGTATGTACATGTATTTCTGTATGTATTTACATACATAAATTTATTTGTGTATATGTGTGTATGTACACACATATTATATATGTATCTATGCCTATATATACACAAATATGTGTGTATGTACACACATATATATACAAAAATATATACACACATATATATACAAATATATACACACATATATATGCACACATATATACATACATAGATTTGTTTTTTTGTGTGTATGTGTGTGTAATTTCTTGCTTGAGTTAATCCACGCGATTTTTATTTTTCTTCGAGCTTGAGTTGAATTGGAAAATGCATATTTAATTGGCACATTCAATACATTTTTTTGAGTGGTAACTTTAGGGACGTTAATAGCTCGTTCTTATAAAAGTTTCAAAGTTGGAAAATTTTTATTTAAAGTTTTTTTTTTATATAAAACATCTTTTGTAATAGCTTTTCTTATTTAAAGTTTTTTTTTATAAAAACCTTTTGTAGAATTATATTAATGGTGGAGTCCCTTTAATTTTAAAAATTAAAAGAGATTTTATTTTAAAATACAGAAAGAAAGAGCTAGTGAAATATTGAGCATGGCTTCTAGTAGCTCTAATTAGTTAGAAATTTCTCCTTCATGGGAAAAAAGGATTATGATATGTGGGATACTAGGATGGAGATATTTTTATGATTAGAAGAATTTTGGGACTATGTTCTGTGTGTTTATTCTGGATTGGCCAATGTTGAAGTTGGGAAAGCTCTGACAAAAAGAAAAAAAGAAGTGTTATGAATTCATATAAAGAAGGATCCGAAAGCACTACATCTTATCATGAATGCATTGGACAACATCATATTTCCAAAGGTGTCAGATACATTACACTCAAAATAAGCATGGGACATCTTGGTGACCAGTTACTAGGGTGTTGGCAATGTACAAACAACCTAACTGCAAAATTTAAGAAGAGATTTTGAAAACTTAAAAATGAAAAAATCAAATACAATAGATCAATTTATGATTCAAGTCATGGGCATAGTAAATCAAATGGTAATTGAAAGGGTTCTAAGATCACTACATGGTAAATTCAATCCAACAATGGTAGTTTAAAAGAAGCGAAATATCTAATCATATTATCTGTAGAAGCGTTGTCGGGGTCGCTTCTATCCCATGAATCAAGAATCAACAAGAACAAGGATTCGTCTCTAGAGAACACCTTCAAATCCCAAGTCTCTTTCTCAAAAGGATGTATATCAAGAGGTAGAGGTAGTGGCAGTCAAAGCAATGATAAAGAAGATCAAGAACAAGAAAATGGGAGCGACAACAAAAATAGGTTTGATACATAAAAAAATTAAGTGCTATTATTGCAATAAGTTTGTTTATTTTATAGTGAATGCAAAAATAAGTAAGATGATCATGGAAAATAGAATGCCAATGATTTAAACACCTCTAATAACAATGAAGATTTATTGTTTCTTACTTGTCTTGCTGCACATGAAAGTCCAAATGATATTTGTATTTTAGACAACGGCTACAAAAACCACATCACATGTAATATAACTCTAGTTGCAGATCTAAATGAGTCAGTAAAGACAAGGGTTAAAGTTGGAATTGATTATATAGTTAAAGTTCTTGGTAAAGTAGTGGTCAACATATTAACTAAACATGGCCAGCTAAAAACCATCTCAAATGTGTATTATGCTCTAGGTTTGAAGCATAATTTTATAAGTAATGGGAAACTCACTCAGAAGGGATACAATCTCATTTTCAAGGGAGTATAATGTTCCATATATGACAAACCTCCAAGTAAGGAGTTGATCGCCAGAGTACAAATGACTAGGAACAAAATGTTCCCGCTAATCATGAGTTCTAGTACGTAGGCAAGTTGTTTTTCCCAAAAAGAAACATGCATGGATGATTTTTGGTTATGGAATTTTGGATTTGGACACCTTCACTTTGTGATCTAGATGGATATCGGTTTCCACCCACCTATTCCATTGGCTCAAAACAGTTTTACATGTTGGCAATTTTCTAGTAGTTTTTCTATGGTTTCTTTGGGTCTTGAACATCCAGGGTTGTTTTGAGGACCTAAACAATATTTTTTGGGCTCGCAGCGGCCCAAATAATATCCACAGGCTCTCTTCTAGGAATGATCCACTATTGTACTCATCAAATAGATCTTTCCAACAGTCTATCAAGCACCCGAAATGGAGATTGTATGCAAAAGTTATGGCCCCAGTAAATTGACTATTTAACTAATAACCTTGGGGTCGTAAACTTTATGACGATTCATCTCCTAGGGTTAGGTTTTTGGATGTTTAGGGTTATTTCCGTCATTCTTATGATTAATATTCCCTTTCAGCCTCTTTTTGTAATCAACTTGTTATGAATGAGCAATGTCATCACATCTCTTCTCAGAGACAAGCTACCACAATTCTAGCTTCCTTATTTGATATTCTGTTATATTTCTTCCATTTAATAGAATTTGTGTTTATTGTATCACTCTGTTCCTTGCAATATATATTTGTATGCGGTTTTATATCGGTGTTTCCATAAAGATGGGTTACAATTTTTTGCCAAAAGTGATGGTGAAAATTCAAGTTTTTACTCATTCAGTAAATCAAAGCTCTCAAAACTCATATATGCCTTGTTAATTTCGACACTAAACAAAAAAAAATTTTCTAGGGAATTATGTTATCTTTCCACCTATATTTATTTTTATTTTTATTAAATATGCCAAAATTTCATTTAATGATAGGGTTGTTCTTCTAAATTTCAGCAAAAGTTTACAAGTGGCTTGTGTGCACATAAAATAATTTAGTGATAAAAACTTAATTTATGAAAAACACATATTAACATAATGTACACAAAATTTACTGGGGCGCACATTTTTTTTTTTTAAATTTATTATGGAAAATTATGTATTTTTTAATTTTCAAAACTGACCATTGAAAATTTTAAATGCATTTCGTACACATGTGTGTTCTCCTAAATGTTTTTTTTACTGGTTACAAAATTTGAAAAATAAAAAAAACCCTTTTGAAGAGCACGCGTTGGTTTGGTGCATATGTATTTTTTTGAATTTTTTGTTGTTGTGTATTTATATGCTATTGATTTATCTTGGACTGATTCAAAGTTGTGGACATGGTTTTGTAAGTATAAGTTTAAGAAGAAAATAACAAAAAATTATCATACGAGCTCAGAAATTTGCAAATTTTATGCCAATGAATAGATGATTCATTGACAGATCCACTAGTATGAAGTTCACCATCTAAGTTGTGTCCCATGAAAGGGTTTATGTCTAGTAAAAAGAGCATGAAAAAAAATTAAAAAACGGGGGATGAAATCCTATTTTTAAACCCTCGATTGAGCTATATAGCTGGATTAAGGTTTTTAGAAATCTCAATCGAGCGTTTGAGCGTATTTTTAAAATAGCGCAATTGAGTTTTTAAGTGTGGTTAGGCAAAGAATTGATCGTTCTAATATCTTGATCGAGATATTAGCTCAATCGGGATTTTAAACACTCGATTGAGCATTTGAATAATGCTAGATCAAGATAATATCTTGATCAAGCTAACATCTCGATCGAACTATTGTGCAAGAGAAGGAGAAGAAAACACATTTTCTTTGTGACTTTACTTAACACCACCACCCCATTCCCTTATATTCTAGTAGGGGGAGGGAAATTATGTAAAAACATAAGATAACATGGTTAATCCATTCCATTTATTCCCTGATATATTGGTCACAATTATGTACAAACTAAGACGTTTTAAAAGTACAAATAAAGCTACTTGTAACATGTGGTTTAGCATAGTTATACTTGAATAGCATTGTTAAAGATAGGGAAACTGATTTGACCTTCTTTATTAGTAATTCTCTCAGGATCAATTGACTCCAATATAATATAAGGGAATGCACCCCTCCTTCATAAGTAGGAACTTGATGAGCATATTCCCATCACGAAGCATTTTACCCATCAAAATATTGTTAAAATACCATATATGTTGTACGTTATGTTGGTAAGTATATATGTTGTCACATTAACAAAGTATGATATAATTATAAGAGTTTGCATCATAAACATAATAAATTAACAAATAATTTAATTTAATTATTTATTTTATATATTATTCAAAAAAATAAATTCTAACTAATTAATTATGAAAATTTACATCATAAACAAAAACGAATTTACAAATAATTATTTTATAAAAATAAGATTCAATTATTTATTCTTTATATTATTCAAACAAACAAGAGCCATGTGGTGGCAATGTCCTTGACATTGCAACTTGCTCTAGTGTTAGAAAGCTGTAGGAAGGATCTATTTACTTGGAGATATGGAAAATTGATAGAAGTTAAGATGAATAAAAATAATGTATCCATAAACTTGCTCAAATCATTAGTCCTCAAATTTTTATGAAATAGAGGTTTGCCACCACCTCCACAATTCTCAATAGTACTCACCATTCCCTAAAAGAATGGATATTGAGTATGAAAGAATGGCAGACCATTTGAATTAAAGTACCTCCCAATTTCCATCTCTAACTCTTTCTTTGTCATTGTTTTCCTTTGTCACTGAGCATTAAATCCTACAATAGCCATAACAATGTACGACTATTAGCATAGATATAATCCTCTATGCAAAGCAGAAAGGTGACTAAGGTATTATATCAGAATACACTTATTGTAAGTCTCTGTGCAAAAGATTTGTTTTGAAAGGAAACATTAAGACCCACCGGTTTTTATATGGAT
The DNA here is from genome assembly GCA_027924585.1 of Larix kaempferi. Classification (NCBI taxonomy): domain Eukaryota; kingdom Viridiplantae; phylum Streptophyta; class Pinopsida; order Pinales; family Pinaceae; genus Larix; species Larix kaempferi. The sequence goes on along the minus strand of BSBM01001095.1, from coordinate 3,481,797 downwards.
TATGTTTCTTGGTAATTCCACAGAAGTTATTTGGGGTTTGTGATGGCAAGAAAACCCACTTGTTTAGGAATCATATACTGGAATATTGGGATTAATAACAATATGGCATTCCAAACACATTCAATCAAGGGTCAATCAAGGGTCATTCTATAAATATCTTCACAAATATACTGAAGGGTTTGATTCCTTTCATAAATAGCTGCTATTCCTATTAGCAACAGTGGCAGAGTTTTTGTCCGCTAATTTTTTTGTTGGAACATCAGCCTTTTCTTTTGTTATTTCAATTCGGTCGGTCAATAGGTTTAGGGGCTGAATAGTAGGTATGAGATGGTTGTTGGACGTTGGAAGTTTACGTGCTTTATCTAACTCTTCCATCTTCCACGAAACTCGTCTATATGAGAATTATTGATGCACGCAATGCCATCCATTATATATATATTACAAAAATTTATGATAGATTTTTAAATTAGTATTTTAAGATGTGGAAATTTTTTCTTCCTTAGCATTTGAGGGAGATTCAAAGCTGAACATGTTTAGTTTTAATTTACAAAGACTTGGCTGCAACTTCATTGTAAACAATATTACATTTCTTGAATGCTTAAGTCATTTGCAAAGCAAGCATGCAACAATTTCGAAATGCAGCTTGTTTGCAGTATTGAGTAAGCTCAAATAAACATTTACATATGAATACAGAAAGAATGCTGCTAGATAGTGTTTCCAGGGACCTCTTGTTGAGCGGATGATAAATCTATTTTCTAACAGGCACATAATGAAATAATATCAAGATCAACCATTGCAGAGAAAAATATAAGTATTCTAAAACTATCAAATCGGTAGGAAAAATGGAGAATGTTTGGGTACAATGTGTATAATGTAAGGGCCCTTGTGAAAATGTTTCTCTCTCAAAGAAAAATGGAGTCACATAATTTGCATTACTATAGAAGATAACCCTTAACAAAATACCCCCACCCTCAAAAAAAAAAAAGTATTCAATACACTAAATTCAAGTTTACAAATTTGAATTTACGATTAGTAGTATAACATATCAAAATAGGGAAAAACCTAATGTTGCTTAAGAAGGTACAATAGATTAATAATAATAAACAGACCTAACATCGCCTAAGTGAAGTTGGGTTGACATACAACCCATGGTATTGAAACTAATTCAACTTGTGTTATACATTGAATAAGCGTTGATACCATGGCTTGTACGTTGACTCAACTTCCTTAAGCAACATTAGGCCTATTTGATTTTTATTAATATAAATTATTAAGATTCTTATAGACTTTATAGCTTTATATTGAAGTTTAGAATGATTGAAAAAACGAGGTTCCACGCAAACTAACATAACAAAATTACACCACTATATCTAGTGATTAATTTATACATCATACTGCAATATTGACAATAAACACATCTTTATGAATTATATAGTGAACTTTAAATTTATAATTTTATAAATAAAAATTGATTATAAGCCCCTTTGTTTATAAGTCTAATTCACGCAGCCAAATAGTCATTACCATTGACCTTTGACAGAGGTAACTGATCTGATGAAGCTGTGTTTTAAACATGATATTAGCCAATTTCTGGTGATTTCTCTTGGAACTGGACAAGAAACAACTAGTTACAACGCCTTTGACGCTGGAAAGTGGAGCCTGTTTGGATGGTTATGCAGTGGTGGTAACGTGCTCCTAATTGACATGATTATGCAATCAAGTGCATATATGGTGGACATTCATGCATGCGGCGTGTTTCAAGCCTTTAAGTCCGAGAAGAACTATCTAAGAATCCAGGTCCTTTATTTCTTTCCTATATAAATAATTGCATCATATGGTTTTTAGAAATTGAAACCTTATTATATATTCCGGCTTCTGTATTAATTGAAAGTTCTAATAAATGGCATAGTTGGGACCAGGTTGAACTATCAGGAGACACAAGCTCAACCGATCTCTCAACTAAGAAAAATATGGAAGACCTGGTAGAGATAGGGAAAAATGTTCTAGGCAATCCTGTTTCGAGAGTGAATATCGAGACCGACATCTTTGAGCAAGTGACAGGAAAAGGCACCAACTGAGAAGCATTGAGAAGGTAAACACATTGATTTCATTTAATCCAAGAGACAACATTATAATTTTATAAATAAAAATTGATTTCAAAATAAAAATATTCTTCGTATTAATAAATTATAAATCAAATTAATAGAAATAGCACCACGTAGCTGAGCATGGATTTCAATTAGCTATCACGTATAGCCTGGACATGCACTGCATACAACTGGCAGTCTAAAAAATCCAGCGTCTTTTCCATTCTATTATAATGTATTCAACAGGACCTATAAACGAAAGACCAGACCCGACCAATGCTGCAACCACAAAGACTTAGATGTAATATTTCGAAGATGAAATTGTGCATAATCCAGGGTTCCACGAGTTTGAAATCCTAACAGTCAATCTCCAATCATAAGCTTAAAGCGAGTTCTTCATAGAATTTGAAGAACATCGACGGAGAAGAAGCGGTTTGGGCTGGAAGGAGCGGAGACCTTGATCCGAGGTATGCATGAAATCTTTGATCGTGCAGATGATATGGGTGTGGAGAGCATAGTTTTAAGCTTCACCAACTCATATTAGTTTAGGTGGGCTTAATGACATATGGGCCATGCTATAAATATTTTAAATTCCCTTTTAATAACTTGTCATGGGCTTGTTCATACTCAAGGTAAGGAGATCGATTCCCGCTAGTTTGATTTTAATTCATCAGACAACCTGTCAAACTGTTCGTGTGCATAAATTGATCTCTCAGATATCTTTCCCATGCAAGGGTTTTGAATTTTAATGTTATGATAGTCTTATTGGTATCTTTGTACCAGTCATGTTTAATTTTAGATTTTTGTAGTAAGCAAATGGAAAATCTATTATTGCTGGGAAAACAAGGGTTTGTCATGAAAAATTAGAATGAAGCTTGGATTTTTAATCACGGTTTTGATATTTATAGAAGTGTTTAGGTTTGATACTGATAGAAGCTGAGTTTTGGTGCTTATGTTTTGGAATTGAGTCTATATGATCACCAAGCACTTCCCCTTTCTTTGTGTGTATTTTTGTTTGCAATGTGAGTGAGAATGCGAAGATTGAAACTTTTTCCCAATTGCTATCGCATCAAATCCCACTTTGTCCTATATGCTACATCTTTCTCTTTGTGTAATTTCAACACAATATACTTTTTTCGACCATTGCAGATTGAGGGTGCTCTATTTTTTTGGCACTCATGGTTAGTATCTGTTTATTCAAATATAGTTGTTCCAAGCACAAATGGTAGGTGTTATAATCGGTTTAAGCTTGCAAAACGTGAAAAAATTGGTCCTTAGACACCTGGATCAAACATCAATAGTAATAATAAAATATTTATCTGTATCCATGAAATTTATGTTCTTTAATGCTAACCAGTTGTGCTTGAGCATATCAACCTCAAAATTCAGCGTTAAAATTTTCTTATAGTAGATGTTTTTTTGCTCAAATATCTCACCCATTTTCTCTATCAGTAAGTACTTGGACAAGAAAGCAACTGAATGGTGACCAATTTGCTTGTGTACTTATTATTTTTCTTTTCTTACATGTTCTCCTTTGAACAATGCTCCTACTCCAATCAGCAGTTTTCATTATGATAGCTCTCTTGGTTTTGTTGTAAATTGATTAGGTTGGGTGTGTAGTTATTTTTTTAAATTCATTTATCAAGATTTGCATGTGTTAATGTTTAGAATCTGACATAGATGGCTTTTTTGTTCTATTCGGGCATGTTGACAAAGAAGTTTATTTGTCTAGTCAAGCAGGCTGATGATGGTATTCTTGATCTTAACAAGGTTGAAAATACTTTGGAAGTATGAAATGTGTGAATTTTTGAATTTTCCTATGCATGGATGCTAAAATTTATTCTCCAAAAATACAACTGCTCTTAGCTTTATGCAATGTCCAGACCTCAAATAGGGGGAAAAAATTCAAATCAGAAGAACCCCACTAGTCAAACTCTCTGGGCGTCGATACTATGAATTTCATGGTGCTTTGAGTATCGCCCGCGATCATCACTTCCAAAGTCGCACATAATCGCATTAATAAATTTAATAAAGAACAAGGGAATGGAGCCCTTTTCGATTGTCGATGGTTGACGATTATGGACTGCCTGAAATTTTATTTTCATTCATTTTTGTATGGAATGGAACCCTCTTCGATGGTTCATGATTTCATTGTAAGAAGCCCATTGAATTTACAAAACTTTGAAAGAATTGTTGAATGTCAATTTCAATTCCCGCTGGACGGATATGGAGTTGGACGGTGGTCTTGTTAGTAAGCAACAACAGCATGAATAATGGAGATGACATCAAGGTGGACAGATGTCAGGTGAAACCCACTCATTGTTTTCCAGGTTGACTTCACATCTTTTCAACCAATAAAAAATTAGAACAATAAAAATTATAATAAATAAAATTTACATTTCAAATGTTAAACTTTTAGATTGGAGAATATTAACTATTGTACGGTCAGTTTAATAGCTCCACACAAATCATATAAGTCAAGGACATAGAAAGAGCCACGTGGTGGCAATGTCCTTGACATTGCCACCTGCTCTCTTGGTTGAAAGATGTATGAAGGATCTATTTACTTGCAGATATGGACAATTGATAGAAGTTAAGATGAATAAAAATAATGTATCCATAAACTTGCTCAAATAATTAGTCCTCAACTTTTTATGAAATAGAGGTTTTCCACCACCTCCATAGTTCTCAACAGTACTCACCATTCCCCAAAAGAATGGATATTGAGTATGAAAGAATGGCAGACCATTTGAATTAAAGTACCTCCCAATTGCCATCTCTAGCTCTTTCTTTGTTGTTGTTTTCCTTTGTCACTGAGCATTAAATCCTACAATAGCCATAACTATGTACGACTATTAGCATAGATAGAATCCTCTATGCAAAGCAGAAAGGTGACGAAGGTATTATATCATAATACACGTATTGTAACTCTCTGTTCAAAAGATTTGTTTTGAAAGGAAACATTAACACCCACCTGTTTTTATATGGATTATGTTTGTTGGTAATTCCACAAAAGCTATTTGGGATTTGTGATGGCAAACAACCCCACTTGTTTAGGAATCGAATAATGGAATATTGGGACAAATAACAATCTGGCATTCCAAACACATTCAGTCAAGGGTCAATCAAGGTAAGGAGATCGATTCCCGCTATTTTCATTTTAATTCATAAGACAACCTGTCAAAATGTTTGCGTGCATAAATTGATCTCTCAGATATCTTGCCCATGCAAGTGTTTTGAATTTTAATGTTATGATAGTCTTATGGGTATCTTTGTACTAGTCATGTTTAATTTTAGATTTTTCTAGTAAGCAAATGGAAAATCTATTATTGTGGGGAAAAAAAGGGTTATCGGCATGAAAAATTAGAATGAAGCTTGGATTTTTAGTCACAGTTTTGATATTCATAGAAGTGGTTAGGTTTGATACTGATAGAAACTGAGTTTTGGTGCTTATGTTTCGGAATTGAGTCTATATGATAACGAAGCTCTTCCCCTTTCTTTGTGTCTATTTGTGTTTGCAATGTGAGTGACAATGCGAAGATTGAAACTTTTTCCCAATTGCTATCGCATCAAATCCCACTTTGTCCTATATGCTACATCTTTCTCTTTGTGCAATTTCATTACACTATACCTTTTTCGACCTTTGTAGACTGAGGGTGCTCTGTTTTTTTGGCACTCATGGTTAGTATCTGTTTATTCAAATACAGTTGTTCCAAGCACAAGTGGTAAGTGTTATAATCGGTTTAAGCTTGAAAAACATGAAAAAATTGGTCCTCAGACACCTGGATCAAACATCAGTAGTAATAATAAAATATTTATATGCATCCATGAATTTTATGTTCTTTGATGCTAACCGGTTGCGCTTGAGCATATCAACCTCAAACTTCAGAGTTAAAATTTTCTTATAGTAGATTTTTTTTGGATTAAATATCTCACCCATTTTGTCTATCAGTAAGTACCTGGACAAGAAAGCAACTGAATGGTGGCCAATTTGCTTGTGTACTTATTATTTTTCTTTTATTACATGTTCTCCTTTGAACAATGCTCCTACTCCAATCAACAGTTGTCATTATGATAGCTCTCTTGGTTTTGTTATAAATTGATTAGGCTAGGTGTGTGGTTATTTTTTTTAATTCATTTACCAAGATTTGCATGTGTTAATGTTTAGAATCTGACATAGATGGATTTTTTGTTCTAGTCGGGCTTGTTAACAAAGAATTTTATTTGTCTAGTCAAGCAGGCTGATGATGGTATTCTTGATCTTAACAATGTTGCAAATACTTTTGAAGTATGAAATCTGTGAATTTCTGAATTTTCCTATGCATGGATGCTAAAATTTATTCTCCAAAAATGTAACTACTCTTAGCTTTATGGAATGTCCAAACCTCAAATAGGGGGAAAAAATTCAAATCAGAAGAACCCACTAGTCAAACTCTCTGGGCACTGGTACTATGGATTTCACGATGCTCTGAGTATCATCTGCGATCAACACTTCCAAAGTCACACATAATCGCATTAATAAATTTAATAAAAAAAATGAAATGGTACCCTTGTCGATTGTCGATGGTTCATGATTATGGAGTGCATGAAATTAGTTTTCATTCTTTTTTGTATGGAATGGAATCCTCATCGATGGTTCACGATTTCATTGTAAGAAGCCCGTTGACTTTACAAAACTTTGAAAGAATTGTTGAATGTCAATTTCAATGCTTGCTGAACGGATATGGAGTTGGACGTTGGTCTTGTTAGTAAGCAACAACAACGTGAATAATGGATATGACATCAAGGTGGACAGATGTTAGGTGAAACCCACTCGTTGTTTTCGAGGCTGACTTCACATATTTTCAACCAATAGAAAATTAGAACAATAAAAATTATAATAAATAAAATTTACATTTCAAATGTTAAACTTTTAGATTGGAGAATATTAACTATTGTACGATCAATTTAATATCTTCGCGCAAATCATATATGTCAAGGACATACCAAGAGCCACGTGGTGGCAATGTCCTTGACATTTCCACCTACTCTATTGGTAGAAAGCTGTAGGAAGGATCTATTTACTGGCAGATATGGAGAATTGATAGAAGTTAAAATGAATAAAAATAATTTATCCATAAACTTGCTCAATTCATTAGTCCTCAACTTTTTATGAAATAGAGGTTTTCCACCACCTCCACAATTCTCAACAGTACTCACGATTCCCCAAAAGAATGGATATTGAGTATGAAGGAATGGCAGACCATTTCAATTAAAGTACCTCCCAATTACCATCTCTAGCTCTTTCTTTGTCGTTGTTTTCGTTTGTCACTGAGCATTAAATCCTACAACAGCCATAACAATGTACGACTATTAGCATAGATAGAATCCTCTATGCAAAGCAGAAAGCTGACTAAGGTATTATATAGGAATACACTTATTGTAAGTCTTTGTGAAAAATATTTGTTTTGAAAGGAAACATTAAGAACCACCTATTTTTATATGGAGTATTTTTCATGGAAATTCCACAAAAGTTATTTGGGGTTTGTGATGGCAAGCAACCCCACTTGTTAGCAATCAAATACTGGAATATTGGGATGAATAACAATCTGGCATTCCAAACACATTCAATCAAGGGTCATCCTATAAATATCTTCACAAATCTACTTAAGGTTTTGATTCCTTTCATAAATAGCTGCTATTCCTATTAGCAACAGTGGCAGAGTCGTTGTCCGCTAATTTTTTGTTGGAACATCAGCCCTTTCTTTTGTTCTTTCAACTCTGTCAGTCAATATGTTTAGGGGCTGAATAGTAGGTATGAGCTGGTTGTTGGACGTTGGAAGTCTGCATGCTTTATCTAACTCTTACATCTTCCACGAAACTCGTCTATATGAGAATTATTGATGCACGCAATGCCATCCATTATATATATATTACAAAATTTTATGATAGATTTTTAAATTAGTATTTTAAGATGTGGAAATTTTTTCTTCCTTAAAATTTGAGGGAGATTCAAAGCTGAACGTGTTTAGTTTTAATTTACAAAGACTTGGCTGCAACTTAATTGTGAACAATATTAAATTTCTTAAATGCTTAAGTCATTTGTGGAGCAAGCATGCAACAATTTCGAAATGCAGCTTGTTGGCAGCATTGTGTAAGCTCAAATAAACTTTTACACATGAATACAGAATGAATGCCGCTAGATAGTGTTTCCAGGGACCTATTGTTGAGTGGCTTATAAAGCTATTTTATAACATGCACATAATGAAATAATATCAAGATCAACCATTGTAGAGGAAAATATAAGTATTCTAAAACTATCAAACCGGTAAGAAAAATGGAGAATGTTTGGGTACAGTGTGTATAATGCAAGGGCCCTTGTGAAAATGTTTCTCTCTCAAATAAAAATGGAGGCACATAATTTGCATTACTATAGAAGATAACCCTTAACAAAATACCCCCACCCTCCAAAACAAAATGTACTCAATACACTAAATTCAAGTTTACAAATTTCAATTTACGATTAGTAGTATAACATATCAAAATAGGTAAAAACCTAATGTTTCTTAAGAAGGTACAATAGATTAATAATAATAAATAGGTTTAACATCGCCTAAGAGAAGTTGGGTTGACATACAACCCATGGTATTGAAACTAATTCAACTTTTGTTATACATTGAATAAGTGTTGATACCATGGCTTGTACGTTGACTCAACTTCCTTAAGCAACATTAGGCCTATTTGATTTTTATTAATATAAATTATTAATCTTTTTCATAGACTTTATAGATTTATATTGAAGTTCAGAATGATTGAAAAAATGAGGTTGCACACAAAATAACATAACAAAATTACACCACTGTATCTAGTGATTACTTTATACATCATACTACAATATTGACAATAAACATATCTTTATGAAATATAGTGAAATTTAAATTTATAACTTTATAAATAAAAATTTATTATTAGCCCATTTGTTTATAAGTTTGATTCACGCAGCCAAATAGTCATTACCATTGACCTTTGAAAGAGGTAACTGAACTGATGAAGCTGTGTTTTAAACAAGATATTAGCCAGTTTATGGTGCTTTCTCTTGGAATTGGACAAGAAACGACTAGTGACAATGCCTCTGACGCTGCAAAGTGGGGCCTGTTTGGATGGTTATCCAGTGGTGGTAACGTGCCCCTAATTGACATGTTTATGCAATCAAGTGTAGATATGGTGGACATTCACGCATGCGGCGTGTTTCAATCCTTCAAGTCTGAGAAGAACTATCTAGGACTACAGGTCCTTTGTTTCTTTCCTGTATAAATATTTGCGCCATATAGTTGTTTAGAGATTGAAACCTTATTATATATTGCAGCTTCTGCATTAATTGAAAGGTCCAACAAATTGCATAGTTGGTATCAGGTTGAACTGCTAGGAGATACAAGCTCAACTGATCTCTCAACTAGCAAAAATATGGAAGACCTGGTAGAGATAGGGGAAAGTGTTCTGGGCAATCCTGTTTCGAGAGTGAATATCAAGACCGACATCTTTGAGCAAGTGACAGGCGAAAGCACCAACCGAGAAGCATTGAGAAGGTAAACACATCAATTTCGTTTAATCCAAGAGACAACATTATAATTTTATAAATAAAATTTGATTTCAAAATAAATATATTCTTCGTATTAATAAATTAATTATAAATCAAATTAATAGAAATAGCACCACGTAGCTAAGCATGCATTTCAATTAGCTACCACGTATAGCCTGGACATGCACTGCATACAACTGGTAGTCTAAAAAAACCAGCGTCTTTTCCATTCTATTATAATGTATTCAACACGACGTATAAACGAAAGAGCAGACCCGGCAAATGCTGCATCCACAAAGACTTCGATGTAATATTTAGAAGATGAAATTGTGGAAAATGCAAGGTTCCAAGAGTCTGAAATCCTAACAGTCAATCGCCGATCATAAGCTTAAAGCGAGTTCTTCAGAGAATTTGAAGAACATCGACGGAGAAGAAGCGGTTTGGGCTGGAAGGAGCGGAGACCTTGATCCCAGGTATGCATGAAATCTTTGATCGTACTGATGATATGGGTGTGGAGAGCATAGTTTTAGAGCTTCACCAACTCATATTAGTTTAGGTGGGCTCAATGACATATGGACCCTGCTATAAATATTTTAAATTCCCTTTTCTTAACTTGTCATGGGCTTGTTCATACTCAAGGTAAGGAGATCAATTCCCGCTAGTTTCATTTTAATTCATCAGACAACCTGTCAAACTGTTCGCGTGCATAAATTGATCTCTCAGATATCTTGCCCATGCAAGGGTTTTGAATTTTAATGTTATGATAGTCTTATGGGTATCTTTGTAGCAGTCACGTTTAATTTTAGATTTTTGTAGTAAGCAAATGGAAAATCTATTAATACTGGGAAAATAAAGGTTATCGGCATGAAAAATTAGAATGAAGCTTGAATTTTTAATCACGGTTTTGATATTCATAGAAGTGTTTAGGTTTGATACTGATAGAAATTGAGTTTTGTAGATTATGTTTGGGAATTGAGTCTATATGATAACCAAGCGCTTCCCCTTTCTGTGTGTCTATCTGTGTTTGCAATGTGAGTGACAATGCGAAGATTGAATTTTTTTCCCAATTGCTATTGCATCAAATCCCACATTGTCCTATATGCTACATCTTTCTCTTTGTGCAATTTCCACACAATATAGCTTTTTCGACCATTGTAGGTTGAGGGTGCTCTAGTTTTTTGGCACTCATGGTTAGTATCTATTTATTCAAATACAGTTGTTCCAAGCACAAGTGCTAGGTGTTATAATCGGTTTAAGCTTGCAAAACGTGAATAACTTAGTCCTCAGACACCTGGATCAAACATCAGTTGTAATAATAAAATATTTATCTGTATCCATGAATTTTATGTTCTTTGATGCTAACCGGTTGCGCTTGAGCATATCAACCTCAAAATTCGGTGTTAAAATTTTCTTATAGTAGATGTTTTTTGGATTAAATATCCCACCCATTTTTTCTATCAGTAAGTACCTGGACAAGAAAGCAGCTGAATGGTGGCCAATTTTCTTGTGTACTTATTATTTTTCTTTTCTTACATGTTCTCCTTTAAACAATGTTCCTACTCCAGTCAGCAACTATCTTTATGATAGCTCTCTTGGTTTTGTTGTAAATTGATTAAGCTGGGTGTGTAGTTATTCTTTTTAATTCATTTATCAAGATTTGCATGTGTTAATGTTTAGAATTTGACATAGATGGATTTTTTGTTCTATTCGGGCTTGTAACAAAGAAGTTTATTTGTCTAGTCAAGCAAATTGATGATGGTATTCTTGATCTTAACAAGGTTGAAAATACTTTTGAAGTATGAAATGTGTGAATTTCTGAATTTTCCAATGCATGGGTGCTAAAATTTATTCTCAAAAAATACAACTACTCTTAGCTTTATGGAATGTCCAAACCTCAAATAGGGGGAAAAAATTCAAATCAGAAGAACCCCACTAGTCAAACTCTCTGGGCACCGATACTATAGATTTCACGGTGCCTTGAGTATCGCCTGCGATCATCACTTTCAAAGTCACACATAATCGCATTAATAAATTTAATAAAGAAAAAGGGAATGGAGACCTTGTCGATTGTCGATGGTTGACGATTATGGACTGCCTGAAATTTTATTTTCATTCATTTTTGTATGGAATGGAACCCTCTTCGATGGTTCACGATTTCATTGTAAGAAGCCCATTGAATTTACAAAACTTTGAAAGAATTGTTGAATGTCAATTTCAATTTCCGCTAGACGGATATGGAGTTGGAAGGTGGTCTTGTTAGTAAGCAACATCAGCGTGAATAATGGAGATGACATCAAGGTGGATAGATGTCAGGTGAAACCCACTCATTGTTTTCCAGGTTGACTTCACATATTTTCAACCAATAAAAAATTAGAACAATAAAAATTATAATAAATAAAATTTACATTTCAAATGTTAAACTTTTAGATTGGAGAGTATTAACTATTGTACGGTCAGTTTAATATATTCGCGCAAATCATATATGTCAAGGACATAACAAGAGCCACGTGGTGGCAATGTCCTTGACATTGCCACCTACTCTATTGGTAGAAAGCTGTAGGAAGGATCTATTTACTGGGAGATCTGGACAATTGATAGAAGTTAAGATGAATAAAAATAATTTATCCATAAACTTGCTCAATTCATTAGTCCTCAACTTTTTATGAAATAGAGGTTTTCCACCACCTCCACAATTCACAACAGTACTCACCATTCCCCAAAAGAATGTATATTGAGTATTAAGGAATGGCAGACCATTTGAATTAAAGTACCTCCCAATTACCATCTCTAGCTCTTTCTTTGTCGTTATTTTCCTTTCTCACTGAGCATTAAATCCTACAACAGCCATAACTATGTACGACTATTAGCATAGATCGAATCCTCTATGCAAAGCAGAAAGGTGACTAAGGTATTATATAGGAATACACTTATTATAACTCTCTGTGAAAAAGATTTGTTTTGAAAGGAAACATTAAGACCCACCTATTTTTATATGCATTATTTTTCATGGAAATTCCACAAAAGTTATTTGGGGTTTGTGATGGCAAGCAACCCCACTTGTTAGCAATCGAATACTGGAATATTGGGATGAATAACAATCTGGCATTCCAAACACATTCAATCAAGGGTCAATCAAGGGTCATTCTATAAATATCTTCACAAATCTACTGAAGGTTTTGAATCCTTTCATAAATAGCTGCTATTCCTATTAGCAATAGTGGGAGAGTCGTTGTCCGCTAATTTTTTTGTTGCAACATCAACCCTTTCTTTTGTTCTTTCAACTCTGTCGGTCAATATGTTTAGGGAATGAATAGTAGGTATGAGCTGGTTGTTGGACGTTGGAAGTCTACATGCTTTATCTAACTCTTACATCTTCCACGAAACTCGTCTATATGAGAATTATTGATGCATGCAATGCCATCCATTATATATATATTACAAAATTTTATGATAGATTTTTAAATTAGTATTTTAAGATGTGGAAATTTTTTCTTCCTTAAAATTTGAGGGAGATTCAAAGCTGAACGCGTTTAGTTTTAATTTACAAAGACTTGGCTGCAACTTAATTATCAACAATATTAAATTTCTTGAATGCTTAAGTCATTTTTGGAACAAGCATGCAACAATTTCGAAATGCAGCTTGTTGGCAGCATTGTGTAAGCTCAAATAAACTTTTACACATGAATACAGAATGAATGCTGCTAGATAGTGTTTCTAGGGACCTATTGTTGAGCGGCTTATAAAGCTATTTTATAACATGCACATAATGAAATAATATCAAGATCAACCATTGCAGAGGAAAATATAAGTATTCTAAAACTATCAAACCGGTAAGAAAAATGGAGAATGTTTGGGTACAATGTGTATAATGCAAGGGCCCTTGTGAAAATGTTTCTCTCTCAAATAAAAATGGAGTCACATAATTTGCATTACTATAGAAGATAACCCTTAACAAAATACCCCCACCCTCCAAAACAAAATGTACTTAATACACTAAATTCAATTTTACAAATTTCAATTTACGATTAGTAGTATAACATATCAAAATAGGTAAAAACCTAATGTTGCTTAAGAAGGTACAATATATTAATAATAATAAATAGGCTTAACATCGCCTAAGTGAAGTTGGGTTGACATACAACCCATGGTATTGAAACTAATTCAACTTTTGTTATACATTGAATAAGCGTTGATACCATGGCTTGTACGTTGACTCAACTTCTTTAAGCAACATTAGGCCTATTTGATTTTTATTAATATAAATTATTAATCTTTTTCATAGACTTTATAGATTTATATTGAAGTTTAGAATGATTGAAAAAACGAGGTTGCACACAAAATAACATAACAAAATTACACCACTTTATCTATTGATTACTTTATACATCATACTACAATATTTACAATAAACATATCTTTATGAAATATAGTGAAATTTAAATTTATAACTTTATAAATAAAAATTGATTATTAGCCCATTTGTTTATAAGTTTGATTCACGCAGCCAAATAGTCATTACCATTGACCTTTGAAAGAGTAACTGAACTAATGAAGTTGTGTTTTAAGCAGGATATTAGCCAGTTTCTGGTGCTTTCTCTTGGAATTGGACAAGAAACGACTAGTGGCAATACCTCTGACGCTGCAAAGTGGGGCCTGTTTGGATGGTTATCCAATGGTGCTAACGTGCCCCTAATTGACATGTTTATGCAATCAAGTGTAGATATGGAGGAAATTCACGCATGCGGCGTGTTTCAATCCTTTAAGTCCGAGAAGAACTATCTAGGAATACAGGTCCTTTGTTTCTTTCCTGTATAAATATTTGCGCCATATAGTTGTTTAGAGATTGAAACCTTATTATATATTGCAGCTTCTGTATTAGTTGAAAGGTCCAACAAATTGCATAATTGGGATCAGGTTGAACTGCTAGGAGATACAAGCTCAACTGATCTCTCAACTAGGAAAAATATGGAAGACCTGGTAGAGATAGGGGAAAGTGTTCTGGGCAATCCTGTTTCGAGAATGAATATCAAGACCGACATCTTTGAGAAAGTGACAGGCGAAGGCACCAACTGAGAAGCATTGAGAAGGTAAACACATCAATTTCGTTTAATCCAAGAGATGACATTATAATTTTATAAATAAAATTTGATTTCAAAATAAATATATTCTTCGTATTAATAAATTATAAATCAAATTAATAGAAATAGCACCACGTTGTTGAGAATGCATTTCAATTAGCTACCAGGTATAGCCTGGACATGCACTGCATACAATTTGCAGTAAAAAAAAACCAGTGTCTTTTCCATTCTATTATAATGTATTCAACACGACATATAAACGAAAGAGCAGACCCGGAAAATGCTGCATCCACAAAGACTTCGATGTAATATTTAGAAGATGAAATTGTGGAAAATGCAGGGTTCCAAGAGTCTGAAATCCTAATAGTCAATCGCTGATCATAAGCTTAAAGCGAGTTCTTCATAGAATTTGAAGAACATCGACGAAGAAGAAGCGGTTTGGGCTGGAAGGAGCGGAGACCTTGATCCCAGGTATGCATGAAATCTTTGATCGTACTGATGATATGGGTGTGGAGATCATAGTTTTAGAGCTTCACCAACTCATATTAGTTTAGGTGGGCTCAATGACATATGGACCCTGCTATAAATATTTTAAATTCCCTTTTCATAACTTGTCATGGGCTTGTTCATACTCAAGGTAAGGAGATCAATTCCCACTAGTTTCATTTTAATTCATCAGACAACCTGTCAAACTGTCCACGTGCATAAATTGATCTCTCAGATATCTTGCCCATGCAAGGGTTTTGAATTTTAATGTTATGATAGTCTTATGGGTATCTTTGTAGCAATCATGTTTAATTTTAGATTTTTGTAGTAAGCAAATGGAAAATCTGTTAATGCTGGGAAAATAAACATTATCGACATGAAAAATTAGAATGAAGCTTGTATTTTTAAATACGGTTTTCATATTCATAGAAGTGTTTAGGTTTGATACTGATAGAAACTGAGTTTTGTAGATTATGTTTGGGAATTGAGTCTATATGATAACCAATCTCTTCCCCTTTCTTTATGTCTATCTGTGTTTGCAATGTGAGTGACAATGCGAAGATTGAATTTTTTTCCCAATTGCTATTGCATCAAATCCCACATTGCCCTATATGCTACATCTTTCTCTTTGTGCAATTTCCACACAATATACCTTTTTCGACCATCGTAGGTTGAGGGTGCGCTCTATTTTTTTGGCACTCATGGTTAGTATCTGTTTATTCAAATACAGTTGTTCCAAGCACAAGTGGTAGGTGTTATAATCAGTTTAAGCTTGCAAAACATGAAAAAATTAGTCCTCAGACACCTGGATCAAACATCAGTAGTAATAATAAAATATTTATCTCTATCCATGAATTTTATGTTCTTTGATGCTAACCGGTTGCGCTTGAGCATATCAACCTCAAAATTCTGTGTTAAAATTTTCTTATAGTAGATGTTTTTTGGACTAAATATCTCACCCATGTTTTCTATCAGTAAGTACCTGGACAAGAAAGCACCTGAATGGTGGTCAATTTTCTTGTGTACTTATTATTTTTCTTTTCTTACATGTTCTCCTTTAAACAATGTTCCTACTCCAATCAGCAGCTATCTTTATGATAGCTCTCTTGGTTTTGTTGTAAATTGATTAAGTTGGGTGTGTAGTTATTCTTTTTAATTCATTTATCAAGATTTTCATGTGTTAATGTTTAGAATTTGACATAGATGGATTTTTTGTTCTATTCGGGCTTGTAACAAAGAAGTTTATTTGTCTAGTCAAGCAAATTGATGATGGTATTCTTGATCTTAACAAGGTTGCAAATACTTTGGAAGTATGAAATGTGTGAATTTCTGAATTTTCCAATGCATGGATGCTAAAATTTATTCTCAAAAAATACAACTACTCTTAGCTTTATGGAACGTCCAAACCTCAAATAGGGGGACAAAATTTCAAATCAGAAGAACCCCACTAGTCAAACTCTCTGGGCGCCGATACTATGGATTTCACGGTGCTTTGAGTATCGCCTGCAATCATCACTTCAAAAGTCACACATAATCGCATTAATAAATTTAATAAAAAGCAAGGGAATGGAATCCTTGTCGATTGTCGATGGTTCATGATTATGGACTGCCTGAATTTTTATTTTCACTCTTTTTGGATGGAATGGAACCGTCGTTGATGGTTCACGATTTCATTTCAAGAAGCCCGTTGAATTTACAAAACTTTGAAAGAATTGTTGAATGTCAATTTCAATGTTCGCTGGATGGATATGGAGTTGGACATTTGTCTTGTCAGTAAGCAACAATGGCGTGAATAATGGATATGACATCAAGGTGGACAGATGTCAAGTGAAACCCACTCATTGTTTTCGAGGCTGACTTCACATATTTTCAACCAATAGAAAATTAGAACAATAAAAATGATAATAAATAAAATTTACATTTCAAATGGTAAACTTTTAGATTGGAGGATATTAACTATTGTACGGTCAGTTTAATAGCTCCGTGCGAATCATATAATTCAAGGACATAACAAGAGCCACATGGTGGCAATGTCCTTGACATTGCCACCTGCCCTATTGGTAGAAAGATGTATGAAGGATCTATTTACTTGGAGATATGGAAAATTGATAGAAGTTAAGATGAATAAAAATAATGTATGCATAAACTTGCTCAAATCATTACTCAACTTTTTATGACATAGAGGTTTGCCACCACCTACAAAGTTCTGAATAGTACTTGCCATTCCCCAAAAGAATGGATATTGAGTATGAAAGAATGGTAGACCATTTGAATTAAAGTACCTCCCAATTTCCATCTTTAGCTCTTTCTTTGTCATTGTTTTCCTTTGTCACTGAGCATTAAATCCTACAATAGCCATAACAACGTACGACTATTAGCATAGATAGAATCCTCTATGCAAAGCAGAAAGGTGACTAAGGTATTATATCGGATTACAATTATTTTAACTCTCTGTGCAAAAGATTTGTTTTGAAAGGAAACTTTAAGACCCACCTATTTTTATATGGATTATGTTTCTTGGTAATTCCACAAACGTTGTTTGGGGTTTGTGATGGAAAGCAACCCCACTTGTTTAGGAATCGAATACTGGAATATTGGGACGAATAACAATCTAGCATTGTAAACACATTCAATCAAGGGTCATTCTATAAATATCTTCACAAATATACTAAAGGGTTTGATTCCTTCCATAAATAGCTGCTATTCCCTTTAGAAACAGTGGCAAAGTTATTGTTTGCTAATTTTTTTGTTGGAACATCATCCCTTTCTTTTGTTCTTTCAACTCGGTCGGTCAATTGGTTTCGGGGCTGAATAGTAGGTATGAGCTGGTTGTTGGACATTGGAAGTCTACATGCTTTATCTAACTTTTCCATCTTCCATGAAACTTGTCTATATGAGAATTATTGATGCATGCAATGCCATCCATTATATATATATTACAAAATTTTATGATAGATTTTTAAATTAGTATTTTAAGATGTGGAAATTTTTTCTTCCTTAGCATTTGAGGGAGTTTCAAACCTGAACGTGTTTAGTTTTAATTTACAAAGACTTGGCTGCAACTTAATTGTCAACAATATTACATTTCTTGAATGCTTAAGTTATTTGCGGAGCAAGCATGCAACAATTTTGAAATGCAGCTTGTTGGCAGCATTGTGTAAGCTCAAATAAACTTTTACAAATGATTATAGAATGAATGCTGCTACATAGTGTTTCCAGGGACCTATTGTTGAGCGGTTGATAAAGCTATTTTATAACATGCACATAATGAAATAATATCAAGATCAACCATTGCAGAGGAAAATATAAGTATTCTAAAACTATCAAATCAGTAGGAAAAATGGAGAATGTTTGGGTACAGTGTGTATAATGCTAGGGCCCTTCTGAAAATGTTTCTCTCTCAAAGAAAAATGGAGTCACATAATTTGCATTACTATAGAAGATAACCCTTAACAAAATACCTCCACCTTCCAAAAAAAAAAATGTAGTTAATACACTAAATTCAAGTTTACAAATTTCAATTTACGATTAGTAGTAGAACATTTCAAAATAGGGAAAAACCTAATGTTGCTTAAGAAGGTACAATAGATTAATAATAATAAATAGGTCTAACATCGCCTAAACGAAGTTGGGTTGACATACAACCCATGGTATTGAAACTAATTCAACTTTTGTTATACATTTAATAAGCGTTGATACCATGGCTTGTACGTTGACTCAACTTCCTTAAGCAACATTAGGCCTATTTGATTTTTATTAATATAAATTATTAAAAATTTTCAGACTTTATAGCTTTATATTGAAGTTCAGAATGATTGAAAAAACGAGGTTCCACACAAACTAACATAACAAAATTACACCACTATATCTAGTGATTACTTTATACATCATACTGCAATATTGACAATAAACATATCTTTATGAATTATAGTGAAATTTAAATTTATAATTTTATAAATAAAAACTGATTATAAGCCCATTTGTTTATAAGTGTAATTCACGTAGCCAAATAGTCATTACCATTGACCTTTGAAAGAGGTAACTGAACTGATGAAGCTGTGTTTTAAACAGGATATTAGCCAGTTTCTGGTGCTTTCTCTTGGAACTGGAAAAGAAACGACTAGTTACAACGCCTCTGACGCTACAAAGTGGGGCTTGTTTGGATGGTTATCCAGTGGTGGTAACGTGCCCGTAGTTGACATGTTTATGCAATCAAGTGCATATATGATGTACATTCATGCATGCAGCGTGTTTCAAGCCTTTAAGTCCGAGAAGAACCATCTAGGAATCCAAGTCCTTCTTTCTTTCCTATATAAATAATTGTGCCATATGGTTGTTTAGAGATCGAAATCTTATTATATATTGCAGCTTCTGTATTAATTGAAAGGTCTAATAAATTGCATAGTTGGGATCAGGTTGAATTGTCAGGAAATACAAGGTCAACCGATCTCTCAACTACGAAAAATCTGGAAGACCTGGTAGAGATAGGGGAAAATGTTCTGGGAAATCCTGTTTCGAGAGTGAATATCGAGACCAGCATCTTTGAGCAACTGAAAGGAGAAGGCACCAACTGAGTGTTTAAGATTTAATATGCTAAGACAGAAAATAGCAGCATTACATTCCATTTCACAATAATAGCATATACAAGATCACTGAAGAAACAACAAGCATAGCATAAACACAAGAGACACAGATTTATCCTAGGAAACCCTCATGGGGTAGAAAACCCAGCAAAGATTCCTCAATATAGATGACCAACAATATACAAAGATGCAAACCAAAGACATGATCTCCTCCTCCACCATAGCAGACCTCTCCTCCACAAGTGCGCTACTCTCAAGTGAGTGAGTGTGTGTCAAATGAGGAATACACCTCCTCTATTTATACACTACTCCGACTTGTCTTTTACACAAGACATGTAGGCTCGTATTTAACCAATGGGTTAAATACTCCACTACAACTGACTGGGCCGACCCCTCTAGGGTGGTCTAATAACCCTTTGACCCACATAACACATACAGGGCCGACCCCCACTAGGGAAGTCTAATAACCCGAGTGACCACATTCCGACGAAGGAATAAACATCTCCGGATATACAATATGATCTTCACGGAGGAATGAAACATCTTCAGAATAATAAAGTACAATTACAATATTCTTTGAAGTTACAATATCTCAACACTCCCCCTTAACGAGAAGGATATTATAACAGCATCTGCACGAGCAAGGAGTCATCAACATCATACATGATACATCTATAAATCATTGGAAGCTTTCTCAACATCATCAGTAACTCAAGCAGTTATTGGAACATCTTCAATACTGGAACATCAACATCTTCAGTACTGAGTCTTCATCTTCTGCAACACTCGAACAACTACAACAACATCAACATCTGGATCCTCACGATCATCAGCATCATCATCATACGATCATCAACATCGGGATCATCTCGATCTACAACATCTGGATCATCTCGATCTATAGCATCTGGATCATCTCGATCTACAGCATCTAGATCATCACAATCTACAGCATCTGGATCATCTCAATCTACATCATCTGGATCATCACGATCTACAGCATCTGGATCATCTCTATCTACAGCATCTGGATTATCTCGATCTACAGCATCTGGATCATCACGATCTACAGCATCTGGATCATCACGATCTACAACATCTGGATCATTAGTATTAGTATCCACACTAATACATCTATCATCAAAAGCATGTATTCTCACTAATACATCTATCATCAAAAGCATGTATTCTCACTAATACATCTATCATCAAAAGCATGTATTCTTACTAATACATCTATCATCAAAAGCATGTATTCTCACTAATACATCTATCATCAATAGATAGCAGCATACCCTGCAACACACACGATCATATTACAGGATGATCAATCCCGCTCTCTTTAGGACATAGGTCCATGGATGATATAATCCAGATCAAGTTCCAGGATGATCAATCCTTATCATTTTAAGACAAGTCTCATGTATAGGGATGATGCAATCCCATCATGTACATTTTGAACCCAGTTCATGGACGATGCAGTCCTCTCACGTACATTTTGACCCGAGGTCCAGGGACAATGTAGTCCTATCTTCAATTCTCAGAGACCTCAGTCTACGGATCAATTCTGGGACCTAAGTCCGGGGAAGATACAATCCCCTACCTATTCATTCAGGACTTCATTATCGGAGACCCAGTCTACGGCTCAATTTTGGGACCAGAGTCCGGGGACGATGCAATCCCCCACCTGTTCATTCAGGACTTCATTATCGGAGACCCAGTCTAGATCTCAATTCTGGGACCAGAGTCTGGGGATGATGCAATCCCCCACCTGTTCATTCAGGACTTCATTATCGGAGACCCAGTATACGGCTCAATTCTGGGACCAGAGTCCGGGGACGATACAATCCCCTACCTGTTCATTCAGGACTTCATTATCGGAGACCCAGTCTACGGCTCAATTCTGGGACCTCAGTCCGGGGAAGATACAATCCCCTACCTGTTCATTCAGGACTTTATTATCGGAGACATCATGTCTACGGCTCAATTCTGGGACCTCAGTCCGGGGAAGATACAATCCCCTACCTGTTCATTCAGGACTTCATTATCAGAGACATCATGTCTACGGCTCAATTCTAGGACCTCAGTCCGGGGAAGATACAATCCCCTACCTGTTCATTCAGGACTTTATTATCGGAGACATCATGTCTACGGCTCAATTCTGGGACCTTAGTCTGGGGAAGATACAATCCCCTACCTGTTCATTTAGGACTTCATTATCGGAGACATCATGTCTACGGCTCAATTCTGGGACCTCAATCCGGGGAAGATACAATCCCCTACCTGTTCATTCAGGACTTTATTATTGGAGACATCATACGTCTACGGATCAATTCAAGGAACCAAAGTCCAGGGATGATACAATCCCCACCTGTATCCTTATCAATACAGATATCATTAAAACATGTATCCTCATCGATACATAAACAAAACATGTATCCTCATCAATACATCAACAAAACATGTATCCTCATCGATACATCGACAAAACATGTATCCTTATCAATACATCGACAAAACATGTATCCTCATCGATACATATATCATCAAAGTAAAGGCAAGTAAAAAAAATATTCTAAGTATAAGAGTCCTAAGTCTAAATGATCTAAGTAACCAAGTGTAGTAAACAAGTATCCACATCATCGACGTTGCTGTCGATGAGGCAACCTCATCATCAGTGACCACATCACTCCCCCTTTCGAGGAGGGTCCTTCCAAGCTTGTCTCGGAAATACTCAAACTTTTCTTGAGGTAGAGATTTGGTTAGTATGTTGGTAACTTGTTTACTTGAGGTAGAGCTTTGGTTAGTACATCGGTAGCCTGTTACGAATTCAAACTTTATAGTTTCTTTCTGCATCATCTCTTGTTAGATCCCTATGTTCTTTGACTTATCATGGAACACTGGATTCTTTGTCATCTTGGTACAACTATATTTGTCACATGGGATCACAGTTGGTTCTATCTCTAAGTCAAACAATCTTGAAGCCAAACTTCTTCACAACTAGCAGAGCAAGTAGCCATATATTCCGCTTGTGCTAAGAGCCACACTAGATTGTTTCCTGCTAAACCATGAGATCATGGTTGATCCCAGACAATAACATCCTCTCGATGTGTTCTTCCTGTCTGATACACTTTCTTCCCAATCAACATTTGAATAGCCATCTGAAGTCATGATCTCCAAGATAGCATAGATCAAAGTCTATTGTATCCTTTAGGTGCCTCATCACATGCTTTGCAACTATCAGGTGAACACATCTAGTTTCCACTAGATACTGACTCAAGGTGTTCACAGCAAAGCATATATCTAACCTAGTATATGTTAGATACATCAATGACCCAATAATTTGACTGTATAGAGTTATATCCACTAACAGCTTCAAGTTGGAATCCATACGAGTGGCCATTCCAACACCTCAAGTCCTTTTAATATTTCTTCGGCATACTTTCCTTTGTTGAGAAAGATTCCTTCTGATCCTTGTCATACTTCTAGACCTAGGAAGTAATGCATCAATATGAGATCTTTCATTTTCATTTCTGCAACCATCTATCTGTGCCATCTCTCGTCAGATGGGTCTACTGATATAAGCCTCAATATCATTCGAATTTTGTGGTGAGTTCCTTCTTGCATCCATGTCATCTGTGTATAGAAACCATATTCAACCTTGTATCAAAGGTTGAGATCCACATCACCCATGGTGATCATTGAGCTCATCAATTGATTATCGATCCTGGGTACCCATACAGAACCCGATTCACACTTCTTCTTTAATTACATCATGAAGAGAATGGTCTTATCTAGTCACTTGGAGCAAAACATCTCATCATGATTCTCTTCCTCTTTCTAAGAGAATCTTCTAGCCACAAGCTTTCTATAGTGTGTTTGATTTGTAAATCTTTTGTTGAACATCCATCGCTTGTTCAGTGTTCATCATTCATCATGATCTTTCCTACAAATCAAAATTAAGTACATGATTAATACTTCATAATCATCAAATCATATTGACATGATAACCTATTATGCACACAGATATCATTTACATAGTTATGCAACTATTTTGACCAATACTTTGGCACAACACTTTCCCATATCATGTATGCATACAGTGGCTATCTAGATGCCTTCCATCTCTACCAGAACATACTATCGAGAGTGTGCACAGCTCTTAGCATGTCAGCAAATAGGTTACATTCTAGACAAGCAACAATGGAATGTTTGTCCAACTTACCAATCATATGCATATTAGTAGTATATTGTTCAATGCTTTATGAATGTTTACACTCAGCATGATATATTCTAGGAATACAAATATGCATACAAGCAATATCATTTACTATTTCTAATAACAACTGAAATACTTATCTTTTATGTTTGTGTGGTTGCCTCCCGCTTGATCTTCTGTATGTCTTCTGAACTTCTATTCATTCTGTACCACTGTGCATACTCAAGTGTGCACTAGTGTCATCCTCATGATCTCATACACAAACATACATTCATTAGTAGATTCTCAATATTATCAAAACATTCAAATTCTAAATAATCTTGAATATGTACAGTCATGATCATTAGTATTCAGGGTTTCAAGGAAGTCTTCTTTTACTCATGCATATTCTTGTTTGATCTAGTTAGTTAAATCATCAACCAAGATAAGAGACATAATATGAATAAACCCTTGATTACTAACTTTATGAATAATCATAACCAATCATACCAAGTATACTTATATAAGGGATCCTAACACAAGGTAAGATTCTAACATGACATAGGAAAACATACCTGGATTAGTATACCCGCTTAGTTATGTACAACATACCTAAACAATCTCTTCAATGATTTAGAGATCCTGAGCTAGAACCTGCATGTCTCATAGGTTAAACATAATATAACAAAGTCATACATACCTCATAAGTGGATGAGTCTTTGTCTTCATGTTGTCATGGTCATGGAACTTGATTTGTCTTTTGTGATGTACCTGTATCTTGTTAGCAGACAACATCAACCTCACACAACACCATAATGCATAAGTACAATCATATAGCCCTAATCAATGAATGTCTTCGATCATTCACATGCATTCATAATGTTACTAGGGTGATAAGACAATTAATAACATTAATCAAGATTGTACTAACAAATAACATGAAGACAAACACATTATGAACTTAATCAAGAATCAGATTTCAAGACATACCTGAACCTCCTTAAGTCATACCTGTCGAGACTTCTTGTAGTCTTCTTATGTAAGGCCTTAGCCTCAACTCCCCCTAAAACTTGATCTGGAGCTTGATTAGGGTTTGCTAGAGAAACCCTAAAAATTCAATCTTTGACTTTCACACTTCTGAATGGATGGAAGAATGTGTCTTGCTGGGCTGATCAAACTAGCATTCTTCAATTTTGAAATCTCCAAAATTTGACCCCTCAAAATTGCCTTTGAAACTTTTGGATCTTCTCGACAGGAACTTGAACTAGGGTTTGATGAAGCCCACCCTTCTGTCCAATCAAAAGGTTCTATCCAAGGCTCTAAACTCTTATTTTCCTGAGGAGCTTCCAGCCGTGGTTACAGACTTCAAAAATTCCAGCTTTTGCTGAACCCCTAATTTTCCATCTTTCTGATCAAAATCCCGAACTAGGGTTTGATCAAGCCCGATCTTCTACCCAACCAAAAAATTTGATCTTGGTCTCTAAATTTTGATTTTCCTGAGTAGCATTCAGCCGTGGACTCTGATTCCAAAAATTCTAACTTTCTCCGAGACCCTAAATTCCGGAAGCCATGAATAAAGGTGCTCCAAAAATAATTATGTTTTGACAGAAATATGTACCTGATTGTTTCTGCTATAACTCTGAAACCTTCGCTCCATAGGGTATGAAAACTTTTTCTGCAGTATCCTGACCTGTCATCTTTCCATCCTGATAGGTCTGACCTCAATTGGATTTTCTGAGAGAGAGTTATGCCAAATGTCGCAACGTGACCTGTTTATGGGATAATACAGGAGATCGAACTTGTACGGCGTGCCACATGTCACTGTTTGAACTTCGGCCTCTGAAAACGTTTCTTGAGATAGATTGCTTTGTTATATTTCCATCCTGAAAGGTCTGACCTCAATTGGACTCTCTGAGAGAGAGTTATGCCAAGTGTCGTAACGTGACCTGTTTATGGGATAAAACATGAGAGCTAACTTGTACGGCGTGCCACGTGTTATTGGTTCAGCTTCGGCCTCTGAAAACATTTCCTGGGATAGTACAGTCTGTGTACTACCTATCACCTTTTACGAAATTTCATTTGGAGCTTCCTATCCCAAGTTATGACCTTTTTTCCTAGGTCACCTGATTTTGACTGAGATCTAGAAGAGGCAGAAACCCTAACTTGTACTGATCATAACTTACAAAGTACAACGAATATGAGGGTTCCCTTTGGACAAAAGATACCTGGAGATGTTATATACGACCTATAAAGGTTCCAGATCCTGAAACTTTGCCAAAAAGGATTTATAGCGAAAGTTCCACGATGACTAGTTTTTGCTATATAAAACCCTAACCTACAAATTGTTGTAAGTAAAGCAAGTGTCGTAAGTGCCATACCTTGCCTTCCTTCAGTTTAGCTCTGATACCATGTTTAAGATTTAATATGCTAAGATAGAAAATAGCAACATTACATTCCATTTCACAATAATAGCATATACAGGATCACTGAAGAAACAACAAGCATAGCATAAACACAAGAGACACAGATTTATCCTGGGAAACCCTCATGGGGTAGAAAACCCAGCAAAGCTTCCTCAATATAGATGACCAGCAATATACAAAGATGCAAACCAAAGACATGATCTCCTCCTCCACCATAGCAGACCTCTCCTCCACAAGTGCGCTACTCTCAAGTGAGTGAGTGTGTGTCAAATGAGGAATATACCTCCTCTATTTATACACTACTCCGACTTGTCTTTTACACAAGACATGTAGGCTTGTATTTAACTAATGGGTTAAATACCCCACTACAAGTGACTGGGCCGACCCCTCTAGGGTGGTCTAATAATCCTTTGACCCACATAACACATACAGGGCCGACCCCGACTAGGGAAGTCTAATAACCCGAGTGACCACATTCCGACGAAGGAATAAACATCTCCGGATATACAATAAGATCTTCACGGAGGAATGAAACATCTCCGGAATAATAAAGTCCAATTATAATATTCTTTGAAGTTACAATATCTCAACACTGAGAAGCATTGGGAAGGTGAACACATCGATCTCATTTAATACAAGAGACAACTCTATAATTTTATAAATAAAAATTGACTTTAAAATAAAAATATTCTTCGTATTAATAAATTATAAATGAAATTAATAGAAATAGCACCACGTAGCTGAGCATACATTTCAATTAGCTACCACGTATAGCCTGGACATGCACTGCATACAACTGGCAGTCTAAAAAAACCAACATCTTTCCATTCTATTATAATGTATTCAACTCGACCTATAAACGAAAGACCAGACCTAGCCAATGTTGCAACCACAAAGACTTTGATGTAATATTTAGAAGATGAAATTGTGCAAAATCCAAGGTTCCAAGAGTCTAAAATCCTACCAGTCAATAGCCGGTCATAAGCTTAAAGCGAGTCTTCATAGAATTTGAAGAACATCGACAGAGAAGAAGCGGTTTGGGCTAGAAGGAGCGGAGACCTTGATCCCAAGTATGCATGAAATATTTGATCGTGTAGATGATATGGGTGTGAAGAGCATAGTTCTAGAGCTTCACCAACTCATATTAGTTTAGGTGGGCTCAGTTACATATGGACCCTGCTATAAATATTTTAAATTCCCTTTTCTTAACTTGTCATAGGCTTGTTCATACTCAAGGTAAGGAGATCGATTACCGCTAGTTTCATTTTAACTCATCAAACAACCTGTCAAACTGTTCGCATGCATAAATTGATCTCTCAGATATCTTGCGCATGCAAGGGTTTTGAATTTTAATGTTATGATAGTCTTATGGGTATCTTTGTACCAGTCATGTTTAATTTTAGATTTTTGTAGTAAGCAAATGGAAAATCTTATTATTGCTGGGAAAACAAGGGTTATCGGCATGAAAAAT
This sequence comes from Larix kaempferi, assembly GCA_027924585.1. Classification (NCBI taxonomy): domain Eukaryota; kingdom Viridiplantae; phylum Streptophyta; class Pinopsida; order Pinales; family Pinaceae; genus Larix; species Larix kaempferi. Next base: position 3,453,913 of record BSBM01001095.1, on the reverse strand, counting down.
TAGAATGAAGCGTGGATTTTTAATCACGGTTTTGATATTCATAGAAGTTGTTAGGTTTGATACTGATAGAAATTGAGTTTTGGTGCTTATGTTTGGGAATTGAGCCTATATGATAACCAAGTGCTTCCCCTTTCTTTGTGTGTATTTTTGTTTGCAATGTGAGTGACAATGTGAAGATTGAAACTTTTTCCCAATTGATATCGCGTCACATCCCACTTTGTCCTATATGCTACATCTTTCTCTTTGTGCAATTTCATTACACTATACCTTTTTCGACCTTTTTAGATTGAGGGTGCTCTAGTTTTTTGGCATTGATGGTTAGTATCTATTTATTCAAGTATAGTTGTTCCAAGCACAAGTGGTAGGTATTATAATCGGTTTAAGCTTGAAAAATGTGAAAACATTTGTCCTCAGACACTTGGATCAAACATCAATAGTAATAATAAAATATTTATATGTATCCATGAATTTTATGTTCTTTGATGCTAACCGGTTGCGCTTGAGCATATCAACCTCAAACTTCAGAGTTAAAATTTTCTTATAGTAGATGTTTTTTGGATTAAATATCTCACCCATTTTGTTTAGCAGTAAGTACTTGGAAAAGAAAGCAATTGAATGGTGGCCAATTTGATTGTGTACTTATTATTTTTCTTTTCTTACATGTTCTCCTTTGAACAATGCTCCTACTCCAATAAGGAGCTGTCATTATGATAGCTCTCTTGGTTTTGTTTTAAATTGATTAGGCTGGGTGTGTGGTTATTTTTTTTAATTAATTTATCAAGATTTGCATGTGTTAATGTTTAGAATTTGACATAGATGGACTTTTTGTTCTATTCGGGCTTGTTAATAAAGAAGTTTATTTGTCTAGTCAAGCAGGCTGATGATGGTATTCTTGATCTTAACAAGGTTGCAAATACTTTGGAAGTATGAAATGTGTGAATTTCTGAATTTTCCTATGCATGGATGCTAAAATTTATTCTCCGAAAATAAAACTACTCTTAGCTTTATGGAAAGTCCAAACCTCAAATAGGGGGAAAAAATTCAAATCAGAAGAACCCACTAGTCAAACTCTCTGGGCACCGGTACTATAGAATTCATGGCGCTCTGAGTATCGCCTGTGATCATCACTTCCAAAGTCGCACATAATCGCATTAATAAATTTAAGAAAAAAAAACAAAATGGAACCCTTGTTGATTGTCGATGGTTCACGATTATGGACTGCATGAAATTTATTTTCATTCTTTTTTGTATGGAAAGGAACCCTCGTCGATGGTTCACGATTTCATTGTAAGAAGCCCGTTGAATTTACAAAAATTTGAAAGAATTGTTGAATGTCAATTTCCATGCCTGCTGAATGGATATGGAGTTGGACGTTGGTCTTGTCAATAAGCAACAACAACGTGAATAATGGAGATGACATCAAGGTGGATAGATGTCAGGTGAAACCTGTCAAGCACTCTAATTGCAGATAATTAAATATCAACACACAGAGCGTATGAAATTTATTGTCAACCCGAGAAAGTCTTTTTATTTCAAAGGACAAGTGCACAATATATGCTTAAACACAAACCATTAGAAGTGAATACTTTTATCTTCTATCATCTATGTTCATCCCAAGAATCTACGCAACCCCAATTGCCTTCTAACTGCTGTACTACAATCCTTTTCTATTATGCATCAAGCAGAACGAATATCAGATCTAATCAACGATTGCAGGAAGGAAATCTCAATTGCATTCTAAAATAATCAACTGTCTAATGAAATCAAGCTGGGAATCATGAAGCATGACCTGAACATTACTCTAGAATTTAATAAGGGAGATTGAAGCAACTGTTCTAAGATGCTGAATTGCAAAATATAAATCAATCAACACATAACAGGAAAGCTAATTCGTAGGAACTTCTGGGATTACGTTTCAGCTGCAGGATGAGCACAACAGTGTAAACAGAAATTGAATTACATAAAACAAACCTGACTCAGTCGACTGTTATTGATACCATTTACCAATCTCACAAATAAATCATTTACTGAGAAATCCACACAATGAATATTGCTGCTGCGTACAAAAGAAAGATCAAATCATCACACAACAGAAATATGAAATCCTAAATTAACACAGCAATCTCTGTGGAAGACGGGCCCAGTCTTCACACAGAGACGCTGGTTGAACAACACTCTCTTTAACTCAGAAGCAACTCCTTATATTAACAGAAGGATGAGTACACAGTTTCGGCTTCACTGCTAATACAAGATGAATTAATTCATTGCTGTCCAACCCCTCGATCGAGATAATACCACATATTTATACATACAGTTGCAACATCAAAAACCTATAATTGGGCAGCCATGAAGATCTATGATCTTCAGGCGCCCTAAATAATCTAGCTGTTACAATGCGTGGCAGAACTGAAATATCCAAATATGAGAGGAGTTATCAACTGTCCCAAGAGTGGCGGTCCTTCCAGCTCACAGCTGGATTCGAGCAGCGACATTCTTAAGATAGAACTTTATGTTACAGCTGCCCTGCCACGACTATGCCTTGATTGACGATTTGAGCCCCAAGGAACCTTCCTTAAGCAATGGACGTCCCTTCCTCCGTGACTTGTTCAGTTCCGATCTTCCTGCGGTCTATTTATCTTACTACCTTCATAATTTGCATCATGTTAGCACGAATTAAGAGATGCACAGCTTAAATCATCACAATCATAAGTATTAATACAATAAAACAATAATCGGCCATACCTTGGTAATTTGGGGAATATATAAGGACAATAAGTTGAATTGCCAAGGTAATTGGTGTAAGACAAGGTAAGGGACAGTGATAAATGATGGTCAAAAAGGGCCAATTCTGGGCTCAACATCTCCCCCCAACTATCCTGTTGCATGTCCTCATGCAACAACCTGCATCTGAATATTGTACTGAACCTTGTCCAGGCAAGAGGAAAGAATGTAGATAAATCAGGCATCCCCTCTATCCCTTTGAAAAATTTCTGTGAGCAACCCAACAGCTCCCAACTTTACTGTTCCCCTTCTCCCGCTACTTGCTAATATCTGCAGTTCTCTTATGCTATGCCTGGGGAAGTTGAAAAGACACACTCAATCTGAATCCAATTCAATGATACCTGTAGGAGGTGGAAGCACTGGTTCTTGTGGGACAGTGTCTTCCAGCGCATCTAATCTTATCAAGGGAGTTGCTGGTTCTTGTGTAACAGCAACATCCCTTAAACCTTCTTCAGCAGCTGCCTTTATTGCTTTTGGAGACACTGGTTCTTGTGTAACAGTGTCTTCTTTGTCAATTGGCTGCTGAGATTGGATATCCTTTTCAATTTGCAGCTCCTCCTCCAAGATTTCAGTGTCACCTGAGCAGGGTGTCTGTACCTGTTCATCATCGCTCCATTGTGTATCAGGAATGATCTCTACTCCCGGGTTATCCTCCATCTGCAGTTCAGGGGTTCTTGCTGCAGCATCCAAGGATGTTGGTTCTTGTGTGACAACATCCTGGCTTACATCTTCATCTTTATTTTGCTGTAGCTCCTCTTCTACGAGTTCTGTATCATGAGAGCTTTCTGGGGTCACCACCCAGAGTTCATCGTTGAATGCCAGAATATCCTCTGTCCCGGCTTCTTCTTCTGTCTGCTCAGTCGGTTGGACGGTCAAGTTCAGGATTGCTGGTTCTTGTGTTGCAGCATCCTGTTTCAACTTGTCACTGTCCTGCATTTCCATTTCTCCTTCTAAAATTATTGTGTCCTGGGAACGTTCTGGGGTTACAGCACAAACTTCTTCACTATCCTCCAGAGTATCCCTTGGCTCCATGATTTCTGTGTCATGAGAACACTCTGGGGTCTCACTATACTCTTTTATAAGCTCCAGAGCATTCTTCATCTCCCGTTCTTCTCCCAATTGTTCTATGATTTCTATGTCGTGGGAGCATTTTGGAATTGCCATACATTCCTTATAAATTTCCAGGGCATCCTCCACTCCCTGTTCTTCTCCCATCTGTTCTATGACTTCTGCATCATGGGAAGTAGCAGCTGCAGCAAGGATGTTTAAAGGTGCTGGTTCTTGTGTTGCAGCATCCTCTTTCTCCACTGCTTTCCCTTCTGTGGCTGCAGGCTGTTGTGCTGAATAGGTGCTAAGTAAAATTTTATGGCCTGCTTCCTCAAAGATCTCCCCACAGGTGGGGCAGAGTATTCGCTCATCCTTTTCTCCAGCTTCAGCAGAAGCTGTTTCCTCCACTTGGTCTGCAGCCTCTATTAATGTATAAATCTTTCTTCCACCCTGCTTTTGGCAGATTTCCTTCCATGTTTCCAGCTCCTTTCTAAGTGCTTGGAGGTCCTCTTTCAGCATTGCATTCTCATACAAGAGTCCCTCAACCCCCGGCTCTTCCTCCACTGGCCTTTGTGGAGCATCCCTCGGTTTCGGCGTAAGGATTGGGGGTTCAACCTGTGTCTCTAAGGTTGCCCATTTTGTTCTGGCTGCCTCTGCTGCTGTGATTGACCGAGTTCGTTTCCTTCTGATTGGTGCCACTAAATCAAACTCATTGGTGGCCCTCTTCCTTTTCTGTGGGGGTTTCTTTTGTGACTTTCCTTTTTGTAGTGTTTCTTCTCGTGGAGCTGGAATATAGGGAGGCAAAGCTGAAGTTAAAGGAATATTTACCTGCCCTCCATGCTGTTCTTCTTCAATCACAGCTGCTCCTCCTGCCCATTCCGGTGAAGACTCGATTGTGACCAGCTCAATGTCGTCCTCCATTGCTCTAGCTCCGTCATCTTCAGGTTCCATTGTCGCAGCTTTTGATGCTGCTCCAATTTCACCTTCTGCTGTCGGAGCTGCCCTGTTGTCTAGTTTTTCCACGAGGGTTTCATCTATATTGTCGCCTGAAAGCTCTGTTTGCGCTTCCCCTCGCTCTCCTTCAGATGCAGTGTCATCCCCCACTGGTTCTGCTTGTGCTGGGGATTCATATACTTCAAACGGCTCTGCCTGTGCCTCGGGTTGTTCTTCTTCTGTAGTTTTGTCAACCCCTGATGTTCCTGCCTGTGCCCCCTGTTGCTCTTCTTCAGTTTCATTCCTCCCGGATGGTCCTGCCTGTGCCCTCTGTGGTTCTTCTTCCGTTTCATCCCTCCCCCCAACTTCACTGGAGGAACTCCGGTCCTCCTATTGTGGCGGAACCGGTAATTGCTGTAATGGAATAACCCTCAAGGGAACAGGTTGCTGTGGCCGGGTGATGAATTGCTCCCATGTTATATTATGTTGGGCCAGGGTTCTTTTAATAATTAACTTAATGAGGCCATGGTGGGTGAGGGAGGATAATGGGTGCTTTGAAGATTGGACGAATGTTGCCATATGGCGCAAATCATGCAATAGGTAAAATGGAATATTTAACAAAATGCCATGACGGAGATGAGAAAGCAAAGGAAGTTCAGAGTTGTACACAGTTTGGTATCTACCTTCGCAAGTTATGTATTTCTTGAGGAAGATAGCGACCTGGTCCCATGGCTGCGGCAGTGACTTCAATGCAATCCCTCTCCTGGATGCTTCAACTTGCTCCCCTGGAAGTAAAAATTGTTCCCGTGCAACCGTTGCAGGGACTCGACGATTAAACCAAGGTTTTCCCACCAATGGGATAGCTGTAACCTCGGATATAATGACCTCCGAAACATCTATACACAGCCCCCACACCGTGGAGTGTGTTTTAGTAAGATTCAATGCGAATTGCAGGGCTGCGTCCCGGTCGAATCCATCCAATCGTTCAAAGAACTCGACCCAGCCAGCGGCTTGAAAAATGGCCAGAACCTGCAAGTTCCGTCTAAGTTCTCGGGTATTGAAAGGTTCATGGCGAACTGGAATGCCCATGGTCCTGGCTGCAAAATAGAACTGCTGTTTCGACAGAGTACAGGATTCAAAATAGAAGTTGCAGCGCGGAGAATGCACGAATCGTTGAGCGGAGACGTTGAGCGAATGAACTAATTTGGAAAGTTAAGCGCAGAGAGGAGTTTAAAGTTTTCATGCCGAATTGGGGAAGGTGGCAGTTATTAGTATGACGTCGTACGAGGGAAAGGTTCAATTAGATATAAATGGTGGTACGAGTGAAGGTACGGCCAATCTTGTTTACATGATATCAATACTTAGTCACGTGATAAATGAAAGCCATACCTCATAAAACTGTGCGTCGGAAGGCTGCGGAAACTGGTGGAGCATGGAGTTGGTGACGTCATGGAGCCGAACGCGTGCAAAATCAGACGTGGAATCATGATGCCTCGGATAAGGCACTGATTTCCTTCGCTGGTAAAACACAAGGCGTCGCATCCTCCGGGTTGAAATGATGAGTTCGCCGGCAGGACTGGGCTGAATCAGCGTCATAATTAGCAAGTTGAACAATCCTTCTGTTAACACGGGAGTTACCACTGCAAATTGCCAAAGAAATGATCACACGGCCGATGAAAAAGCTTGTTGCAGCTGACAAGAAAGAAGTTACAGCCATCGGGAAAGAATTCGTGGCAGCCGGAAAAAGATTCACAATATCCGGGAAAAATTACGGCTGTCACGGGAAAATTTTACAGCGGCGGAAGAAACTTACGGCTGGCGGGAAAAGATTTTTCGAATATGGGAAATATGTCGCAGCCGCTGGAAAGAAATGACAGCTGTGGTGTGGAAGTGACTTGGTCAATGAGGTGGCGGCCGGGAAGTGATGTGGCGACTGCGAGAAAAAGAAAGATGAGGTGGCCATAGCTGGTGAATGAAATGGCAGTTGCGGAAAAATGAGATGGCAGCCGTGGAAGATGAGGTGGCAGCCGCGGAAACTGGAGTTGCATCTGCCGATGTTGCAGCCGCCGATGTTGCAGCCGCTGATGTTGCAGCCGCTGATGTTGCAGCTGTCGAAAAAGATTGACGGCTGTCGGAAAGGGCATTACGGCTCCTGGGAAATGGAGAATACGGTTGCCGGAAAAATATGTTGCAGCTGCCGGAAAATATGTTGCAGCTGCCAATTTTTTTTTTTTTTTTTTTTTTTTTTTTTTTAACACAAGGACGGCACGGAGAGATTTTCATTATGGGCCCCAAACTGATCGTTCTCCTGGCGCTTCCCTGAAAAATTTTTCTTAAAAGACAACAGCAAGCAAAGAGATCAAATGCAAAAAGAAAGAAAACGACAATTATACTCTACAGCAAGGAATTATTTATGTACAGCAAATATGATTTTCATTTTAAGATTTGGTTAAGGTAGAAAAATGTTCCTGCTCTGGTGCCAATTGGTAGTTTGGATCAGCAGCAATCTGTGAAATGAATGCATCTTTCGAAATGGGCTTCCGATACAGTCGCAGCCTGTGGCCATTAACAAGTAATGGCATACGGTTTTCATCAATGGTGACCAGGCGAACAGTGCTATTGTCAAATACCCTGTCAACCAAATATGGACCCAGCCATCTTGTGCGTAATTTCCCTTTGAAATCTTTCTTGAATCTAGAGTCGTACAGTAGTGCCCAGTCTCCTTCATGGAAGATTTTCTTTTTAATGAATCGGTCATGCCAGTTAGATCTCTGTTGCTGAAGCAGCACAGTCTGGTCCACCGCAGCTAATCGTTTCTCATCCAGTTCATTCAATTGATTCAATCTTCTTTTCTGGGCTTCTGTTACATCCAGGTTCATTTCAATGGCTGTTTTCAGGGTCTTGATCTCAAATTCAATTGGAAAGATGGCACTCTTACCATACACCAGATCATAGGGAGAAAAGCCCGTGGTGTTGCGCCAAGTCGTGCGATATGCCCACAGTGCTTCTGGAAGTCTGTCAGCCCAATCCCTTCGATGGCTTTTAACTGTTTTAGTAAGGATTGCTTCGATAACTTTATTAGTGCTTTCCACCTGACCATTGGCCTGGGGATGATAAGGTGAAGCTATCTTGTGCTGCACATGATACTTCCGGAGCAAAGATTCAAATTGATGTGAAATAAATTGTGGTCCGGCATCGGTAACTACTTCCTTTGGTACTCCAAAACGGGTAAAAACTTCACTGTACAGGAAATCAATCACCGCCTGGTCGTTTGCCTTAGCCAAAGCTACAGCTTCTACCCACTTAGTCATGTAGTCTATACACACCAAGATGTAAATCTTTTGTTTGGAAGGAGGGTTGATAGGACCAACAAAGTCCAATGCCCATCTATCAAACGGTTCTAGTACCACTTGGGGCTGTAAAGGCATCTGGTCTGTCTTATTAGGTTGGCCCATCCTTTGGCAGCTGTCGCAGGACTGAACATATTTTTTAGCATCTCTGAACAGTGTCGGCCAATAATAGCCCATCCGCAACGCCTTATGTCCTGTTCTTTTATCTGCAAAGTGTCCTCCGCAAGGTTCATCGTGACAGGCCTTCAGTATATGAAAGATCTCATCTTCCCTTACACATCTTCTAATTTCAAGATCAGGTCCTGTGTAAAAGAGATGGCCTTTGAGCCAACAATACCTGGCACTTTGCTGAATAATTTTTCTTTTCTCTCGTTTAGACATATGTGGCGGAAGTTTCCCTGCAGCCAAATAATTAGCAACATCTGCATACCAGGGTGAATGAGCTGAGAGTGCAAATAAATGTTCATCCGGGAAAGCATCCTCAACAGGTGAACTGTCATCACTGTTAGTAAATCGTGATAAAAAATCAGCAACAACATTTTCTTTTCCAGGTTTATCTATAATAGTAATATCAAATTCCTGTAATAATAAAAGCCACCTGGTTACTCTGGCATTAGTGACAGGTTTATTCATTAAATACTTAATGGCAGAGTGATCAGTATGCACAAATGTAGGATACCCAGTAATGTAATGCCGAAACTTATTAATAGAATAAACAATAGCAAGAAATTCTTTTTCAGTAACCGTATAATTTAGTTCAGCAGGGGCTAAGTTTTTACTCACATAATAAATAGCATAAGGTACTTGACCATCCTGCTGTCCTAGTACTGCTCCAATGGCGGTATCAGAAGCATCTGAAGAAATGTGGAAAGGTATGGTCCAATTAGGTCCCCTTAAAATAGGGGCTGTGGACAGTTTCTCTTTAAGCTTATCAAATGCTGTCTGGCATGCTGTACTCCATGCAAACTGCACATCCTTCATTAACAATGAAAACAAAGGAGAAGCAAGTTTGGAGAAGTTTTCTATAAATCTCCTGTAATACCCAGCATGTCCCAGAAAACTTCGCACCTCTTTCTGAGTTGAAGGGGTTGGTATATTTTTTATCACCTTAATTTTTGAAGGATCCACTTGAATACCGTTAGTAGAGATGAAATGTCCTAATACCACCCCCTCACTCATCATCATGTGGCATTTTTCAGTGCTCAGTGAGAGGCGAGCCTGTTCACAGCGAATTAAAACCTTCTTCAAATTTTCCAACGCTTCATCAAAATCCCTGCCATAAGGAGTGAAATCATCCATAAAAACTTCCATGCTATCATTTACCAATTCAGAAAATATGCCAATCACAGCTCTTTGGAACGTTGCAGGTGCATTGCACAACCCAAAGGGAAGCACCCTGTAGGCGAACGTTCCCCAAGGGCAGGTGAAGGTGGTCTTATCCTGATCCTCTGGAGCAATCTGGATTTGATTGTACCCACTGAATCCGTCCAGGAAGGAGAAGAACTTCTTCCCAGATAAGTTATCAAGCACCTGGTCAATAAAGGGCAGAGGAAAGTGATCCTTTTGTGTAGCCTTGTTCAGCTCCCTATAATCGACACAGACTCTCCATTTACCGTTTTTCTTGGGTACAATTACAAGTGGGGAAACCCACTCACTGTCTGAAATAGGATAGATGAATCCTGCTTCCAAGAGTTTCTGGATTTCTTCCTTCACTATATCCCTCAGATTGGGGTTCATGTGTCGTTGGGGTTGACATACAGGCCGGGAGTCGTTTTTAATATAAATATGATGAGTGCACAGACTAGAAGGAATACCCTTCATGTCTGTATACTCCCAAGCGAATGCCCCCTTACGTTCCTTCAAGAGATTGGTTAGGCGCTTTTGTTCTTCTGAGGAGAGAGCAGGATTGATGTTCAAAGTTCTTCCAGGCTCTACCTCAATAGGAATACTTCTCGAGCTTTTCAATACTGGGATTATAATTGCGTCATTGGCTAGTGCTTCCTCCGTAAGCTGTTCTTGTTCTTCTTTGCCGAGGGTACTGTTCAGAAGTTGATAAACTTCCTTGTCTACAGAAGCAGGTTCGCTAATGAAATTATTAATGGCATCGTCTTCTGTTTCGTTTTTGAAAGTTAGTGCCTTCCCTATTGTTAGTAATGGCTGAACATCTTCTTCTTCTTCTTGTTCTATCCAAAGGGAGGTTTCAGTTTCTAGACTCGGCCTTGCTGGAGGGTACAGGGTAAGATTTTTGGTTTCCATGCCATCAGATATAGTCATAGATCCTGATCGACAGCTGATGCAAGCATCAGCTGTAGCCAACCAAGGTCTCCCTAAAATCAATGGATGTCCCCCCAGCTGTGATTTTGGCTGTAATACCAGAAAATCGGCAGGGTATTCCCACGAGTCTACTGAAATAACGAGGTCGTCCAAAATCCCTTCAGGTCTGATGGTGGATCTGTCTGCCAGTTCTAAGATAGTAGGGGTCGGTCTAATATTGGTGAATCCGAGTTTTTTTACAGTCTCCATTGTTATAACATTGATCGCAGCTCCTAAATCTACTAGTACGTTGGGTATCTGCGTTTGTCCTATGTGTACAGTGACAGTAGGATTGCCGGGATCCTCATACTTAGTTACAGGGGTTTTTCCAGTCATTAAAGCGGATAAATTCCCTATAACATGAACAGTAGGAGGATCTCTGGGTTTCCTTCCCGGTCTTTTAGTGCACAGGTCCCGAACAGTTCTAGCGTAGATAGGTACATCTTGAAGAGCTTGTAAAAGGGGAATCTTAACATAAAGGTTCTTCAATTCTCCTAAGAGATTGAACTGAGGTTGCCCCCCTCTTTGTGGCAGCATCAATCTCTCAGGGTAAGGTGGTTGCCTTACCAACTGGGTGGGCTGCGTGTTATCCACTTCATCGTTCAATGTTTCAGCCCTCCCATCTGAGGGATGCTCAGCATCTTCAATGATAGGAACCGGATCAACAGGATGCTGGGAACTCTCTTCTTTGTCATACACAGTTGGTGGAATATTTCCTGAAGTTACACGTTCTACTACCTTCCCAGACCGTAAGCGAATGTCATTACAAGGTACAGGGGAGAGAGAGTAGGCTGGCATATTGAGAGTTTCCAGTTGCTGGACTGTTTTATTATTTGGGTTAGGGTTAGGTTGGGCAGGCAGCTGAGGCCGTATTGGTATGTTAGGCACAGGATTATTTTGCAGCTGCAGCTGCGACTGCTGAGGTAGGTATTGAGGATATTGCTGAAATTGAGGATATGGAGGATACGGTAACTGTTGAGGTGAAGGTGGTTGAGGAAACTGATTCCCAGGATGGAAGTTCCTCCATCCAGGAGACCATGAAGTAGGTTGATGAGGTGGCTGTGTCCAAGGACTCCATGAATTATAACCTTGCATCGTAGGTTGAGGAGAATTCCACTGAGCATAATTTGAAGGGAATTGTGTATTTACGTTTTGCATATTAGTATTCCAATTATTCAAATTATTCAAAAATGGAAATGAATCGGGAGACATACCTTGATTCCGGGGCTGCCAGGGTTTCTTCTGTGCAATGAAGTAGGCTGAATCCACCTCTGGAGTTGATGCCTGCAGAACAGCTTTCACTTGGGGCAGCGTGGGGCATTCTTTCATATCATGATTCAGCTCGCACAATTGACATACTTGAACTTTGTCAAGGGGGCATTCTTTCAGTGGATGAGTCTTTCTACATCGTGGACAAAACACCCCTAGTGTGAGATCCTCCACTGCCTGTCTTTGCTTGGCCTTCAAGACGTCAATCTCTGAAGAGATAGAGCTCATCATTTCTGTTTTAAAATTTTCAAGAAGATTGCCTATCTCTGCACGTGTAGCTCCCCCATTGGATGACTTCTGAGTTCTGTCGAAGACATCACGTTCCAGGTTATTTCGTTTATGCTGCTTATTATGCCTAGAAGATCCCCTGGAATATCTCTTACATAATTCCACAATTGTCTCAAAAGATTCTTTAGAGATATCCCCCTTTCCTAATAAATTTAGCATGTCTAAACAATCGTCCCTGATTCCTCGAAGCAGGATTATCTTAAGCACATCTAGTCCCATGTTCGTCTGTCCAGCTCTCTGCACATTGTACAGCAACCTCTCTACAAAATCCTCCAAGCTTTCGTCCTCCTTCTGTACCATTTTGAATAACTCCTCCCTCTTGTCCCTGGTGTTGCAATATTCTTGATATTTTTCCAGGAACACTTGCTTCATCTTGTTCCAATTAGCAACAGTTCCTCCCCCAAGGCTCATGAACCAACGTAATGCATTGTCCTTCAGGGTGGCAGGAAAAAGCTTCAACTTTTGAGCATCTGTGACATAATCATAGCTGCGACAGAGGATATCGAATTCAAACAGGAATTCATCTGGATCTTCTGCCGCCCTGCCATGGAAGCGGGGTAACACCGACGGTGAGATGTTTTTCATAGGAGCTGTCCCCTCGAGCTGCTGTATTGGGAATTGCAATGTAGCCATAGTTTCTGGCGGGGAATTATCTTCATGATGGTATTGTACCACTGCTTCTTCCTCTTCATTCTCATGTCTGTTATTCATCTTTTCTTCTGTATCTTCTCCTTCGTTTGTTCCTTTATCCCTTACCTCAGTTGTAACAGCTGCGTATTGTTCGGATGTAACAGCTGCGTATTCTTCGGTTGCAGCAGCTGCGTATTCTTCGGTTGTAGCAGCTGCGTATTCTTCAGTTGCAACAGTCGAATCAGCTGTTCCTTCTTTAGCAGGAGTATATGCAGAAATCACTGCTGCTCCTGTATCTTCCACTGTAGATCCTGATGCTAACGCTCCAGGATCAGTAGGGCCTCTTTTGATAGGAGTCCCCTGTTGACGAGATCTGACAGCTGAATCAGTTTTGTCAACAAGGTCGTCAATGAATGTTCTTCTGCCCAGCGGTGGACCTCGACCACGACCCGAACCACCTGTACTGTTAGTAATTTGTGGGGTTTTGGGGGTCGGGAGGTGATCGCGTTTTACCCCCCTCGTATTCATGCGAAGCAGATCATTTCAAAAACAACCAAAAGACTGATTGAAAGCAATTATCAGATACAACTAATGACTAGTGTTTAATTTTTATCCTTCCCCGGCAACGGCGCCAAAATGTCAAGCACTCTAATTGCAGATAATTAAATATCAACACACAGAGCGTATGAAATTTATTGTCAACCCGAGAAAGTCTTTTTATTTCAAAGGACAAGTGCACAATATATGCTTAAACACAAACCATTAGAAGTGAATACTTTTATCTTCTATCATCTATGTTCATCCCAAGAATCTACGCAACCCCAATTTCCTTCTAACTGCTGTACTACAATCCTTTTCTATTATGCATCAAGCAGAACGAATATCAGATCTAATCAACGATTGCAGGAAGGAAATCTCAATTGCATTCTAAAATAATCAACTGTCTAATGAAATCAAGCTGGGAATCATGAAGCATGACCTGAACATTACTCTAGAATTTAATAAGGGAGATTGAAGCAACTGTTCTAAGATGCTGAATTGCAAAATATAAATCAATCAGCACATAACAGGAAAGCTAATTCGTAGGAACTTCTGGGATTACGTTTCAGCTGCAGGATGAGCACAACAGTGTAAACAGAAATTGAATTACATAAAACAAACCTGACTCAGTCGACTGTTATTGATACCATTTACCAATCTCACAAATAAATCATTTACTGAGAAATCCACACAATGAATATTGCTGCTGCGTACAAAAGAAAGATCAAATCATCACACAACAGAAAGATGAAATCCTAAATTAACACAGCAATCTCTGTGGAAGACGGGCCCAGTCTTCACACAGAGACGCTGGTTGAACAACACTCTCTTTAACTCAGAAGCAACTCCTTATATTAACAGAAGGATGAGTACACAGTTTCGGCTTCACTGCTAATACAAGATGAATTAATTCATTGTTGTCCAACCCCTCGATCGAGATAATACCACATATTTATACATACAGTTATAACATCAAAAACCTATAATTGGGAAGCCATGAAGATCTATGATCTTCAGGCGCCCTAAATAATCTAGCTGTTACAATGCGTGGCAGAACTGAAATATCCAAATATGAGAGGAGTTATCAACTGTCCCAAGAGTGGCGGTCCTTCCAGCTCACAGCTGGATTCGAGCAGCGACATTCTTAAGATAGAACTTTATGTTACAGCTGCCCTGCCACGACTATGCCTTGATTTACGATTTGAGCCCCAAGGAACCTTCCTTAAGCAATGGACGTCCCTTCCTCCGTGACTTGTTCAGCTCCGATCTTCCTGCGGTCTATTTATCTTACTACCTTCATAATTTGCATCATGTTAGCACGAATTAAGAGATGCACAGCTTAAATCATCACAATCATAAGTATTAATACAATAAAACAATAATCGGCCATACCTTGGTAATTTGGGGAATATATAAGGACAATAAGTTGAATTGCCAAGGTAATTGGTGTAAGACAAGGTAAGGGACAGTGATAAATGATGGTCAAAAAGGGCCAATTCTGGGCTCAACAAAACCTACTTGTTGTTTTCGAGGCTGACTACACATATTTTCAACCAATAGAAAATTAGAACAATAAAAATTATAATAAATATAATTTACATTTCAAATGTTAAACTTTTAGATTGGAGAATATTAACTATTGTACGATTAGTTTAATCTCTTCGCTCAAATCATACATGTCACGGACATAACAATAGCCACGTGGTGGCAATATCCTTGACATTGCCACCTACTCTATTGGTAGAAAGCTGTAGGAAGGATCTATTTACTGGGAGATATGGACAATTGATAGAAGTTAATATGAATAGAAATAATTTATCCATAAACTTGCTCAATTCATTAGTCCTAAACTTTTTATGAAATAGAGGTTTTCCACCACCTCCACAATTCTCAATAGTACTCACCATTCCGCAAAAGAATGGATATTGAGTGTGAAGGAATGGCATCCCATTTGAATTAAAGTACCTCCCAATTGCCATCTCTAGCTCTTTCTTTGTCGTTGTTTTCCTTTGTCACTAAGCATTAAATCCTACAATAGCCATAACAATGTATGACTATTAGCATAGAGAGAATCCTCTATGCAAAGCAGAAAGGTGACTAAGGTATTATATCAGAATACACTTATTGTAACTCTTTGTGAAAAAGATTTGTTTTGAAAGGAAACAATAAGACCCACCTGTTTTTATATGGATTATTTTTCTTGTAAATTACACAAAAGTTATTTGGGGTTTGTGATGGAAAGCAACCCCACTTGTTTAGCAATCGAATACTGGAATATTGGGATGAATAACAATCTGGCATTCCAAACACATTCAATCAAGGGTCAATCAAGGGTCATTCTATAAATATCTTCACAAATCTATTGAAGGGTTTGATTCCTTTCATAAATAGCTGCTATTCCTATTAGCAACAGTGGCAAAGTTGTTGTCCGCTAATTTTTTTGTTGGAACATCAGCCCTTTCTTTTGTTCTTTCAACTCTATCGGTCAATACGTTTAGGGGCTGAATAGTAGGTATGAGCTGGTTGTTGGACGTTGGAAGTCTACATGCTTTATCTAACTCTTCCATCTTCCACGAAACTCGCCTATATGAGAATTATTGATGCAGAAAATGCCATCCATTATATGTATATTACAAAATTTTACGATATATTTCTAAATTAGTATTTTAAGATGTGGAAATTTTGTCTTCCTTAAAATTTGAGGGAAATTCAAAGGTGAACGTATTTAGTTTTAATTTACAAAGACTTGGCTGCAACTTAATTGTCAACAATATTACATTTCTTGAATGCTTAAGTCATTTGCGGAGCAAGCATGCAACAATTTCTAAATGCAGCTTGTTTGCAGCATTGTGTAAGCTCAAATAAACTTTTACATATGAATACGTAATGAATGCTACTAGATAGTGTTTCCAGGGACCTATTGTTGAGCGGCTTATAAAGCTATTTTCTAACATGCACATACTGAAATAATATCAAGATCAACCATTGCAGAGGAAAATATAAGTATTCTAAAACTATCAAACCGGTAGGAAAAATGGAGAATGTTTGGGTACAGTGTGTATAATGCAAGGGCCCTTGTGAAAATGTTTCTCTCTCAAAGAAAAATGGAGTCACATAATTTGCATTACTATAGAAGATAACCCTTAACAAAATACCCCCACCCTCCATTAAAAAATGTACTCAATACACTAAATTTAAGTTTACAAATTTCAATTTATGATTAGTAGTATAACATATCAAAATAGGGAAAAACCTAATGTTGCTTAAGAAGGTACAATAGATTAATAATAATAAATAGGCCTAACATCGCCTAAGCGAACTTGGGTTGACATACAACCCATGGTATTGAAACTAATTCAACTCTTTTTATACATTGAATAAGCGTTGATACCATGGCTTGTACGTTGACTCAACTTCCTTAAGCAATATTAGGCATATTTGATTTTTATTAATATAAATTATTAATCTTTTTCATAGACTTTGTACCTTTATATTGAAGTTTAGAATGATTGAAAAAATGAGGTTCCACACAAAATAACATAAAAACATTACACCATGATATCTAGCAATTACTTTATACATCATACTACAATATTGACAATAAGCATATCTTTATGAATTATAGTGAAATTTAAATTTATAACTTTATAAATAAAAATTGATTATTAGCCCATTTGTTTATAAGTCTGATTTACGCAGCCAAATATTCATTACCATTGACCTTTGAAACAGGTAACTGAACTGATGAAGCTCTGTTTTAAATAGGATATTAGCCAGTTTCTGGTGCTTTCTCTTGGAACTGGACAAGAAACGACAAGTTACAACGCCTCTGACACTGCAAAGTGGGGCATGTTTGGATGGTTATCTAGGGGTGGTAACGTGCCCCTAATTGACAGGTTTATGCAATAAAGTGTAGATATGGTGGACATTCATGCATGCGGTGTGTTTCAAGCCTTTAAGTTCGAGAAGAACTATCTAAGAATCCAGGTCCTTTCTTTCTTTCATGTATAAATATTTGCGCCATATAGTTGTTTACAGATTGAAACCTTATTATATATTGCAGCTTCTGTATTAATTGAAAGGTCTAACAAATTGCATAGTTGGGATCAGGTTGAACTGTCAGGAGATAAAAGCTCAAACGATCTCTCAACTAAGAAAAATATGGAAGACCTAGTAGAGATAGGGGAAAGTGTTCTGGGCAATCCTGTTTCGAGACTGAATATCGAGACTGGCATCTTTGAGCAAGTGAAAGTCGAAGGTACCAATCGAGAAGCATTGAGAAGGTAAACACATCGATTTCATTTAATACAAGAGACAACATTATAATTTTATAAATAAAAATTGATTTTAAAATAAAAATATTCTTCGTATTAATAAACACATTGAGACCAGCATCTTTGAGCAAGTGACAGGCGAAGGTACCAACCGAGAAGCATTGAGAAGGTAAACACATCGATTTCATTTAATCCAGAGACAACATTATAATTTTATAAATATCGAGACTGGCATCTTTGAGCAAGTGAAAGGTGAAAGTACCAACCAAGAAGAATTGAGAAGGTAAACACATTGATTTCATTTAATCCAAGAGACAACATTATAATTTTATAAATAAAAATTGATTTTAAATTAAAATATTCTTCGTATTAATAAATTATAAATCAAATTAATAGAAATAGAACCATGTAGTTGAGCATTCATTTCAATTAGCTACCACGTATGGACTGAACATGCACTGCATACAACTAGAAGTCTAAAAAAACCAACGTCTTTTCCATTCTATTATAATGTATTCGGCACGATGTATAAACGAAAGACCAGAACCGGCCAATGCTACATCCACAAAGACTTTGACATAATATTTTGTAGATGAAATTGTGGAAAATCCAGGGTTCCAAGAGTGTGAAATCCTAACAGTCAATCGCTAATCATAAGCTTAAAGCGATTTCTTCATAGAATTTGAAGAACATCGACGGAGAAGAAGCGGTTTGGGCTTGAAGGAGTGGAGACCTTGATCCCAGGTATGCATGAAATCTTTGATCATGCAGATGATATGGGTGTGGAGAGCATAGTTTTAGAGCTTCACCAACTCATCTTAGTTTAGGTGGGCTCAATGAAATATGGACCCTACTATAAATATTTTAAATTCCCTTTTCTTAACTTGTCATGGGCTTGTTCATACTCAAGGTAAGGAGATCGATTTCCGCTAGTTTCATTTTAATTCATTAGACAACTTGTAAAACTGTTCACGTGCATAAATTGATCTCTCAGATATCTTTCCCATGCAAGGGTTTTGAATTTTAATGTTATGATAGTCTTATGGGTATGTTTGTACCAATCATGTTTAATTTTAGATTTTTGTAGTAAGCAAATGGAAAATCTGTTATTGCTAGGAAAACAATGGTTATCGGCATGAAAAATTAGAAGGAAGCTTGTATTTTTAATCACGGTTTTGATATTCATAGAAGTGTTTAGGTTTGATACTGATACAAACTGAGTTTCATTGCTTATGTTTGGGAATTGAGTCTATATGATAACCAAGCGCTTCCCCTTTCTTTGTGTCTATCGGTGTTTGCAATGTGAGTGACAATGCGAAGATTGAAACTTTTTCCCAATTGCTATCGCATCAAATCCCACTTTGTCCTATATGCTACATCTTTCTCTTTGTGCAATTTCTACACAATATACCTTTTTCGACCATTGTAGATTGAGGGTGCTCTGTATTTTTTGCACTCATGGTTAGTATTTGTTTATTGAAATACAGTTGTTCCAAGCACAAGTGGTAGGTTTTATAATCAGTTTAAGCTTGCAAAACGTGAAAAAATTGGTCCTCAGACACCTAGATCAAACATTAGTAGTAATAAAAAAATATTTATCTGTATCCATGAATTTTATGTTCTTTGATGCTAACCGGTTGTGCTTCAGCATATCAACCTCAAAATTCAACTTTAAAATTTTCTTATAGTGGATGTTTTTTGGATTAAATATCTCACCCATTTTTTCTAGCAGTAAGGACAAGAAAGCAACTGAATGGTGGCCAATTTGCTTGTGTACTTATTATTTTTCTTTTCTTACATGTTCTCCTTTGAACAATGCTCCTACTAAAATTAGCAGCTGTCATTATGATAGCTCTCTTGGTTTTGTTGTAAATTGATTACGATGGGTGTGTAGTTATTCTTTTTAATTCATTTATCAAGATTTGCATGTGTTAATGTTTAGAATGTGACATAGATGGCTTTTTTGTTCTATTCGGGCTTGCTAACAAAGAAGTTTATTTGTCTAGTCAAGCAGGCTGGTGATGGTATTCTTGATCTTAACAAGGTTGCAAATACTTTGGAAGTATGAAATGTGTGAATTTCTGAATTTTCCTATACATGGATGCTAAAATTTATTCTCCAAAAATACAACTACTCTTAGCTTTATCGAACGTCCAAACCTCAAATAGGGGGAAAAAAATCAAATCATAAGAACCCCACTAGTCAAACTCTCTGGGCGCCGGTACTATGGATTTCACAGCGCTCTGAGTATCACCTGCCATCATCACTTCCAAAGTCGCACATAATCGCATTAATAAATTTAATAAAAAACATGGGAATGGAACCCTTGTCGATTATCGATGGTTCATGATTATGGACTGCCTGAAATTTTATTTTCATTATTTTTTGTATGGAATGGAACCGTCGTCGATGGTTCATGATTTCATTGTAAGAATCCCGTTGAATTTACAAAACTTTGAAAGAATTGTTGAATGTCAATTTCAATGCCCGTTGGATGGATATGGAGTTGGATGCTAGTCTTGTCAGTAAGCAACAATAGCGTGAATAATGGAGATGACATCAAGGTGGACAAATGTCAGGTGAAACCCACTCGTTGTTTTCGAGGCTGACTTGACATCTTTTCAACCAATAGAAAATGAGAACAATAAAAATTATAATAAATAAAATTTACATTTCAAATGTTAAACTTTTAGATTGGAGAAGATTAACGATAGTACGGTCAGTTTAATAGCTCCGTGCAAATCATATAAGTCAAGGACATAACAAGAGCCACGTGGTGGCAATGTCCTTGACATTGCCACCTGCTCTATTGGTAGAAATATGTATGAAGGATCTATTTACTTGGAGATATGGACAATTGATAGAACTTAAGATGAATAAAAATAATGTATACATAAACTTGCTCAAATCATTAGTCCACAATGTTTTATGAAATAGAGGTTTTCCACCACCTCTACAATTCTCAACAGTACTCACCATTCCCCAAAAGAATGGATATTGAGTATGAAAGAATGGCAGACAATTTGAATTAAAGTACCTCCAATTTTCCATCTCTAGCTCTTTCTTTGTCGTTGTTTTCCTTTGTCCCTGAGCATTAAATCCTACAATAACCATAATAATGTACAACTATTAGCATAGATAGAATCCTCTATGCAAAGCAGAAAGGTTACTAAGGTATTATATTGGAATACACTTATTTTAACTCTCTGTGCAAAAGATTTGTTTTGAAAGGAAACATTAAGACCCACCTGTTTTTATATGGATTATGTTTCTTGGTAATTCCACAAAAGTTATTTGGGGTTTGTGATGGCAAGCAACCCTGCTTGTTTAGGAATCAAATATTGGAATATTGGGACGAATACCGATCTTGCATTCCAAACACATTCAATCAAGGGTCATTCCATAATTATCTTCACAAATCTACTGAAGGGTTTGATTCCTTTCATAAATAGCTGCTATTCCTATTAGCAAAAGTGGAAAAGTTGTTGTTCGGTAATTTTTTTGTTGGAACATCAGCCCTTTCTTTTGTTCTTTCAACTCGGTCGGTCAATAGGTTTAGGCACTGAATAGTAGGTATGAGCTGGTTGTTGGATGTTGGAAGTCTACATGCTTTGTCTAACTCTTCCATCTTCCATGAAACTCGTCTATATGAAAATTATTGATGCACGCAATGCCATCCATTATATATATATTACAAAATTTTATGATAGATTTTTAAATTAGTATTTTAAGATGTGGAAATTTTTTCTTCCTTAGCATTTGAGGGAGATTCAAAGCTAAACGTGTTTAGTTTTAATTTACAAAGAGTAGGCTGCAACTTAATTGTCAACAATATTACATTTCTTGAATGCTTAAGTCATTTGCAGAGCAAGCATGCAACAATTTCGAAATGCAGCTTGTTGGCAACATTGTGTAAGCTCAAATAAACTTTTACATATGAATACAGAATGAATGCTGCTAGATAGTGTTTCCAGGGACCTATTGTTGAGTGGCTGATAAAGCTACTTTCTAACATGCACATAATGAAATAATATTAAGATCAACCATTGCAGAGGAAAATATAAGTATTCTAAGACTATCAAACCGGTAGGAAAAATGGAGAATGTTTGGGTACAGTGTGTATAATGCAAGGGCCCTTGTGAAAATGTTTCTCTCAAAGAAAAATGGAGTCACATAATTTGCATTACTATAGAAGATAACCCTTAACAAAATTGTTAGGATATTCCTATACTCCATCCTAGTCTCACCAGTATTTTGATCATTTACATTTTTAGTCATGCATGTACCTTTAGGGTTTGCATGCATTCTAGGGTTTGCATGCATCCCAGTCATCAATCCAACACCTAGCCCTCAGTTAGCCAGCCCCCAGGAGCTTCTCACTATTCGGTTTTATCCCTCCAGTTGCTTAATGCGCCTTTCTTCCTTGATTTTAGGGAGCAACTCACCCTTCTTCACCTACCAGTCAAGTTGTCACTTAGTTACAGTCAGTTACAGTCAGTTACACTCAATTACACTCAGTTACACCTACCAGAGTTAGTTTGACTGATGGTTGACAGTTACTTGAGCATTGATGACTCCACTTATGATAATGAAGACTTCCAGTTGTGCTCCGATGATCATGAGGACACCTAGTTGTGCTTCGATGACACTCTATTGATCTTATGATCACTCTGAGAGGCTAATTCGAATTGCCACCTTAGTTATTCGAATCCTCTCTACCATTGTACTATTTATTTGTCCATACTGTGATTAATTAATTAGTGTGTGTGAAGTATTATTGCTTCTATCTGAGTTCTACTGTACCATATTATTATGTTGCTCATTATACTGTATGTTTCACTCTTCTTCTATTTTCCTGCTTAATCATAATTACTCTTGTGAGGTACACATCATCTCTTAGATCTGCTGTGAGGATTTTCACATGGTATCAGAGCATGTTGAGAGTATTGTTTATGTCCATTCTTGAGATTTTTTTGCAGGTTATTACCAAGATTTCGAGTGCAGTAGTTGCAGCAGTTTCTGCATTTTTGCAGCAGTAGCAGTTGCAGTTATTCTATATTGTTTTTGCAGGTCCTCTACAGCTTCTATGTATTCATCAAGAATTACTCCTCTTGATCCACTCAACTATGATGAATGGAAACCAAGAATGATAGCAGACTTGAAGATCCATGATCTTTTTTATTGTTATTTTGAAAGAGAGTTCGAATCCCCTGAAGAGAAGATTGACTAGTTAAATAAAAGTGACATGCACTTTCAAGAAATAATGTTTTCTTTGTTTGCACACCAGAGATTCCAATTCAAATACCGTAATGGTGTTGAAACTCCAAAGGATTTATGGACTCCAAAAGAGATATGGGCTCACTTGGATGGAAAATTTGGCAGAGAGAATGAAGGACTTGGTCCCAACCCATTCGAAAGAAAACAAAGTGATGCATTCACTCCTCTTGATGGTCTCTCAGATCATGCACCAGTATCATCTCATATTGAAGTTGTTGACAAAGAACTTGCAGATTCTACACTCATGCTCAAACTTTCTTCTCTTTCTATGCCAGCTCACACTCTAGATATTACAGAAGGCCCTAAATCCTCTCTTGCACTAGAGTCTGTTGGTTTGCATCATGATCACATGATTATTTCAGAGGTCAAAACAACTTTTGAAGGTAATGCATTCGCTCCTCTCCAGCTAAATCCTCTTTTATACTACTATATGGTCATAATTCCATGCTTTCAGAAGGTCATTGAAGAATAAGGCCATTGCCATTCGCTTGGGATAATTTCTCATGCATCTACTGGTTTTGATCTCACCTCTCATGGTTCAAAGGAGATCTCAAGAAACCATGATTCAAGTCTTGGATCTAATTTGGATTCTAAGCAATTACTTCTTGGGATAATTTCTCATGCATATGATAGTTTTGATATCTCCCCTACTGGTTCAAAGGAGATCTCAAGAAATCGTTTTTTAAGTCTTAAATCTGATTTTTATTTCAAGCAAACATGTAATAGTTATTTTTGGCATAATCTCACCCATGATGGTTCGAAGGAGAAGACAAAGGACTATATACACTTTCACAGATTTGATCCTACCTCAGCTGATTCGAATCACAGGTTCAAGGATCATTCTCATACTGTTGGATTTGTTCTCATCACATTCGATATGAAGAGAAAGTACAATCACATGCATTTTGAGCATGATCCACTTCTTCCCAAGAAGAAGATACCTCCAGACATATGACCAAGCATCACACCTGCTTGAGTTTGGAGCATTTATTTTTGTGTGTGCCTTACAGTCTGTTTTGAGGAGGGGGTATGTTTCCCATGAAATTTTTCCACTTCCTTGGTTTATTGATTGTTATTATTCATTGTATTGGGTGACCTTTGGTCTTAGTTACCAGGGCCCAGGATGGATTAGGGGGGGTGTTAGAATATTCCTATACTCCATCCTAGTCCCACCAGTATTTTGATCATTTACATTTTCAGTCATGCATGCACCTTTAGGGTTTGCATGCATTTTGCATGCATCCCAGTCATTAGTCCAGCACCTAGCCCTCAGTTAGTCAGCCCCCAAGAGCTTCTCACTATTCAGTTTTAGCCCTCAAATTGCTTAATGCGCCCTTCTTCCTTGATTTTAGGGAGCAACTCGCGCTTCTTCACCTACCAGTCCAGTTGTCACCCAGTTACAGTCAGTTACAGTTAGTTACACGCAGTTACACTAAGTTACACTCAGCTACACTCAGTTACAGTTAGTTACAGTCAGTTACAGTCAGTTACACTGAGTTACATTGAGTTACACTTAGTTACACCTACCAGAGTTAGTTTGACTAATGGTTGACAGTTACTTGAGCATTGATGACTCCACTAATGATGATGAAGACTTCCAGTTGTGCTCCGATGATCATGAGGACACCTACTTGTGCTCCGATGACACTCTATTGATCTTATGATCACTCTGAAAGGATAATTCGAATTGCCACCTTAGGCATTCGAATCCTCTCTACCATTGTACTATTTATTTGTCCATACTGTGATTAATTAATTAGTGTGTGTGAAGTATTATTGCTTCTATCTGAGTTCTACTGTACCATATTATTATATTGCTCATTATACTGTATTGTTCACTCTTCTTCTATTTTCCTGGTTAATCATAATTACTCTTGTGAGGTACACATCATCTCTTAGATCTGCTGTGAGGATTTTCACATGGTATCAGAGCATGTTGAGAGTATTGTTTATCTCCATTCTTGAGAGTTTTTTGTAGGTTATTACCAAGATTTCGAGTGCAGAAGTTGTAGCAATTTCTACATTTTTGCAGCAGTTGCAGTTGGAATTATTCTATATTGTTTTTGCAGGTCCTCTACAGCTTCTATGTATTCATCAGGAATTACTCCTCTTGATCCACTCAACTATGATGAATGGAAACCAAGAATGATAGCAGACTTGAAGATCCATGATATTTTTTATTGTTATTTTGAAAGAGAGTTCGAATACCCTGAAGAGAAGATTGACTGGTTAAATAAACGTGACATGCACTTTCAAGCAATAATGTTTTCTTTGTTTGCACGCCATAGATTCCAATTCAAATACCATAATGGTGTTGAAACTCCAAAGGAGTTATGGACTCCAAAAGAGATATGGGCTCACCTGGATGGAAAATTTGGAAGAGAGAATGAAGGACTTGGTCCCAACCCATTCGAAAGAAAACAAAGTGATGCATTCACTCCTCTTGATGGTCTCTCAGATCATGTACCAGTATCATCTCATATTGAAGTTGTTGACAAAGAACTTGCAGATTCTACACTCATGCTCAAACTTTTTTCTCTTTCTATGCCATCTCACACTCTAGATATTGTAGAAGGTCCTAAATCCTCTCTTGCACCAGAGTCTATTGGTTTGCATCATGATCACATGATTATTTCAGAGGTCAAAACAAATTTTGAAGGTAATGCATTCGCTCCTCTCCAGCTAACTCCTCTTTTATACTACTATATGATCATAATTCCATGCCTTTAGAAGGTCATTGAAGAATATGGCCATTGCCATTCGCTTGGGATAATTTCTCATGCATCTACTGGTTTTGATCTCACCTCTCATGGTTCAAAGTAGATCTCAAGAAACCATGATTCAAGTCTTGGATCTAATTTGGATTCTAAGCAATTACTGCTTGGGATAATTTCTCATGCATATGATAGTTTTGATCTCACCCCTGCTGGTTCAAAGGAGATCTCAAGAAACTATTTTTTAAGTCTTAAATCTGATTTTGATTTCAAGCAAACATGTAATAGTTATTTTTGGCATAATCTCACCCATGGTGGTTCGAAGGAGAAGACAAAAGACTATATACACTTTCACAGATTTGATCCTACCTCAGCTGATTCGAATGACAGGTTCAAGGATCATTCTCATACTGTTGGATTTGTTCTCATCACATTCGATCTGAAGAGCAAGTACAATCACATGCTTTTTGAGCATGATCCACTTCTTCCCAAGAAGAAGATACCTCCAAACGTATGACCAAGCATCACACCTGCTTGAGTTTGGAGCATTTATTTTTGTGTGTGCCTTACAGTCTGTTTTGAGGAGGGGGTATGTTTCCCATGAAATTTTCCCACTTCCTTGGTTTACTGATTGTTATTATTCATTGTATTGGGTGACCTTTGGTCTTAGTTACCAGGGACCAGGATGGATTAAGGGGTGGTGTTAGGATATTCCTATACTCCATCCTAGTCCCACCAATATTTTGATCATTTACATTTTCAGTCATGCATGCACCTTTAGGGTTTGCATGCATTTTGCATGCATCCCAGTCATCATTCCAGCACCTAGCCCTCAGTTAGCCAGCCCCCAGGAGCTTCTCACTATTTAGTTTTAGCCCTCCAATTGCTTAATGCGCCATTCTTCCTTGATTTTAGGGAGCAACTCGCCCTTCTTCACCTACCAGTCCAGTTGTCACTTAGTTACAGTCAGTTACAGTCAGTTAGAGTCAGTTACACTTAGTTACACTCAGTTACGCTCAGTTACACTCAGTTACACTTAGTTACATTGAGTTACACTCAGTTACACCTACCCTAGTTAGTTTGACTGATGGTTGACAGTTACTTGAGCATTGATGACTCCACTGATGATGATGAAGACTTCCAGTTGTGCTTCGATGATCATGAGGACACCTACTTGTGCTTCGATGACACTCTATTGATCTTATGATCACTCTGAGAGGCTAATTCAAATTGCCACCTTAGGCATTCAAATCCTCTCTACCATTGTACTATTTATTTGTCCATATTGTGATTAATTAATTAGAGTGTGTGAAGTATTATTGCTTCTATATGAGTTCTACTGTACCATATTATTCTATTGCTCATTATACTGTATTTTTCACTCTTCTTCTATTTTCCTGCTTAATCATAATTACTCTTGTGAGGTACACATCATCTCTTAGATCTGCTGTGAGGATTTTCACAAAAATACCCCCACCCTCCAAAAAAAAATGTACTCAATACACTAAATTCAAGTTTACAAATTTCAATTTACGATTAATAGTATAACATATCAAAATAGGGAAAAACCTAATGTTGCTTAAGAAGGTATAATAGATTAATAATAATAAATAGGCCTAACATCGCCTAAGCGAAGTTGGTTTGACATACAACCCATGGTATTGAAACTAATTCAACTTTTGTTATACATTGAATAAGCGTTGATACCATGGCTTGTACGTTGACTCAACTTCCTTAAGCAACATTAGGCCTATTTGATTTTTATTAATATAAATTATTAAACTTTTTCATAGATTTTATAGCTCTATATTGAAGTTTAGAATGATTGAAAAAATGAGGTTCCACACAAACTAACATAACAAAATTACACCACTATATTTAGTGATTACTTTATACATCATACTGCAATGTTGACAATAAACATATCTTTATGAATTATAGTGAAATTTAAATTTATAATTTTATAAAAAAAAATTGATTATTAGCCCATTTGTTTATAAGTCTGATTCACGCAGCCAAATAGTCATTACCATTGACCTTTGAAAGAGGTAACTGAACTGATGAAGCTATGTTTTAAATAGGATGTTAGCCAGTTTCTAGTGCTTTCTCTTGGAACTGGACAGGAAATGACTAGTTACAATGCCTCTGACACTACAAAGTGGGGCTTGTTTGGATGGCTATCCAGTGGTGGTAATGTTCCCCTAATTCACATGTTTAGGAAATCAAGTGCATATATGGTGGACATTCAGGCATTTGGCGTGTTTCAAGCCTTTAAGTTCGAGAAGAACTATCTAAGAATCCAAGTCCTTTCTTGCTTTCCCATATAAATAATTGCACCATATAGTTGTTTATAGATTGAAACCTTATTATATATTGCAGCTTATGTATTAATTGAAAGGTCTAATAAATTGCATAGTTGGGATTAGGTTGAATTGTCAGGAGATACAAGCTCAACCGATCTCTCAACTAAGAAAAATATGGAAGACCTGGTAGAGATAGGGGAAAATGTTATGGGCAATCTTGTTTCGAGAGTGAATATCGAGACTGACATCTTTGAGCAACTGACAAGCGAAGGCACCAACTGAGAAGCATTGGGAAGGTGAACACATCGATTTCATTTAATCCAAGAGACAACATTATAATTTTATAAATAATAATTGATTTTAAAATAAAAATATTCTTCGTATTAATAAATTATAAATCAAATTAATAGAAATAGCACCACATGTTGAGCATGGATTTCAATTAGCTACCACGCATAGCCTAGACATGCAATACATACACCTGGCAGTCTAAAATAACCAACATCTTTTCCATTCTCTTATAATGTATTCAACATGACCTATAAACAAAAGAATAGACCCAGCCAATGCTGCATCCACAAAGACTTTGATGTAATATTTAGAAGATGAAATTGTGCAAAATCCAAGGTTCCAAGAGTCCGAAATCCTAACAGTCAATCTCCAATCATAAGCTTAAAGCAAGTTCTTCATAGAATTTGAAGAACATCGACGGAGAAGAAGTGGTTTAGGATGGAAGGAGCAGAGACCTTGATCCTAGGTATGCATGAAATATTTGATTGTGCAAGTGATATGGGTGTGAAGATCATAGTTTTAGAGCTTCACCAACTCATATTAGTTTAGGTGGGCTCAATGACATATGGACCCTGCTATAAATATTTTAAATTCCCTTTTCTTAACTTGTCATGGGCTTGTTCATACTCAAGGTAAGGAGATCGATTCCCGCTAGTTTCATTTTAATTCATCAGACAACCTGTCAAACTGTTCGCGTGCATAAATTGATCTCTCAGATATCTTTCCCATGCAAGGGTTTTGAATTTTAATGTTATGATAGTCTTATGGGTATCTTTGTACAAGTCATGTTTAATTTTAGATTTTTGTAGTAAGCAAATGGAAAATTGGTTATTGTTGGGAAAACAAGGGTTATCGGCATGAAAAATTAGAATGAAGCTTGGATTTTTAATCACGGTTTTGATATTCATAGAAGTGGTTAGGTTTGATACTGATAGAAACTGAGTTTTGGTGCCTATGTTTGGGAATTGAGTGTATATGATAACCAAGCGCTTCCCCTTTCTTTGTGTCTATTTGTGTTTGCAATCTGAGTGACAATGCGAAGATTGAAACTTTTTCCCAATTGCTATCGCATCAAATCCCACTTTGTCCTATATGCTACATCTTTCTCTTTGTGCAATTTCATTACACTATACCTTTTTTGACCTTTGTAGATTGATGGTGCTCTGTTTTTTTGACACTCATGGTTAGTATCTATTTATTCAAATACAGTTGTTCCAAGCACAAGTGGTAGGTGTTATAATCGGTTTAATCTTGCAAAACGTGAAAAAATTGGTCCTCAGACACCTGGATCAAAAATCAGAAGTAATAATAAAATATTTATATGTATCCATGAATTATATGTTCTTTGATGCTAACTGGATGCGCTTGAGCATATCAACCTCAAACTTCACAGTTAAAATTTTCTTATAGTAGATGTTTTTTGGATTAAATATCTCACCCATTTTGTCTATCAATAAGTACCACGACAAGAAAGCAACTGAATGGTGGCCAATTTTCTTGTGTACTTATTATTTTTCTTTTCTTACATGTTTTCCTTTGAACAATGCTCCTACTCCAATCAGCAGCTGTCATTATGATAGCTCTCTTGGTTTTGTTGTATATTGATTAGGCTGGGTGTGTGGTTATTTTTTTTAATTCGTTTATCAAGATTTGCATGTGTTAATGTTTAGAATCTGACATAGATGGATTTTTTGTTCTATTCGGGCTTGTTAACAAAGAAGTTTATTTGTCTAGTCAAGCACGCTGATGATGGTATTCTTGATCTTAACAAGGTTGCAAATACTTTGGAAGTATGAAATGTTTGAATTTCTGAATTTTCCTATGCGTGGATGCTAAAATTTATTCTCCAAAAATACAACTACTCTTAGCTTTATGGAACATCCAAACCTCAAATAGAGGGAAAAAATTCAAATCAGAAGAACCCACTAGTCAAACTCTCTGGGCACTGGTACTGTGGATTTCATGGCGCATTGAGTATCGCGTGCGATCATCACTTCGAAAGTCGCACATAATTGCATTAATAAATTTAATAAAAAACAACGGAATTGAACCCTTGTCGATCGTCGATGGTTCACGATTATGGACTGCATGAAATTTATTTTCATTCTTTTTTGTATGGAATGGAACCCTCTTCGATGGTTCACGATTTCATTGTAAGAAGCTCGTTGACTTTACAAAACTTTGAAAGTATTGTTGAATGTCAATTTCAATGCCTGCTGGACGGATATGGAGTTGGACGCTGGTCTTGTCAGTAAGCAACAACAACGTGAATAATGGAGATAAAATCAAGGTGGACAGATGTCAGGTGAAACCCACTCATTGTTTTCGAGGCTGACTTCACATCTTTTCAACCAATAGAAAATTAGAACAATAAAAATTATAATAAATAAAATTTACATTTCAAATGTTAAAATTTTAGATTGGAGACTATTAACTATTGTACGGTTAGTTTAATAGCTCCGCGCAAATAATATATTATCAAGGACATAATAAATGTTCACTCCCAAATTACTTGTAAATATTTAGTTTGCAAATAACTCTATTTAATTATTTACTTTTCATACTTCAAATAAATAAATAAATGTTCATTACAAAATGATTATTGAAAAATAGTAAAAGATGATCTTTTTAAATTAATTATTAAGATTATAAAGGTGTGAGAAAGTGCTCTTAATTGAAATTTAATTATTTTGTAGGGAATAATTTTATGGATCTTAATAAATTGTTTGATAGATATCAATGTTGATTGGATATTTTGACAACTAGATATGGGTGTTAGGACTTTGGATATAGTCAAGGAAGAAACCTCTACCATAGGCCTTAAAGGAATCGTTTATGCATTTTGGGTCAAGCACAACACCTCAACCCACCACATATAGCATTTTGATGGTATTCTTAGCGTTTGTTTGTTGATACAAACACAATTAGATTTTAGGAGGTATCATCATATGAAATGGATCAAGGGGCCCTCAAACATGGTCAATAGAGGAAACTTAGGCCTTAGGAAGTAAAGGAAGTTTCAAGGCATCCAAGGCCAAGAATAATACATCAAATCACCAACATGATCTCTTAAGGGTATCCTTGACCTTATAAGACGTATATGGGGGGGATTGGGTGGTTTTTAGTAGTAGGTATGGGTCTTGAGGTCCTATATATGGTTCAGGGAGGAAACCCAACATTGGAGCCTAAAGGAAACCTCTAGACATGATGTATGGTCAAGAAAGACACCTCAAACCACTACACATTGCCTCTTGAGAGTATCCTTGTCCTATGCCTGGGAATAATAATTCCATAAGTAAGTTTTGAGAACTAGACATGGGACTTAATGCCCTAGACATGGTTGAGGAAGGAAACCCAAGCCCTTGGCCCTAAAGGAAAATTCTAGGCATCTAGAGCCCATGATGATGCCCCAAACCAATATGTATGATGTACTAGGGGTATCCCTTGCCCTCGAGTGGGGATATGAAGGACATTAGGATATTTTGAGTGGTAGGTATTGGTTTAATCTTTTTGACATGGTTCAACAAGTAAATCTAGTCCTTAAGTCCTAAAGGAAACTTCTAGGTATCAAAGGAAAACATGACACCTTAAAACACCACAAATTACCTCTTAAGGGTATTGTTGGATGGTGAGTGTATATATTAGTGACATTGTGAGGTTTTCATCACTGTTTCATCACTAGGTATGGATTTTAAGGCCCTTGAAATGGTTGGGAGAGGAATATTGGCACTTGATCCCTAAATATAGCTTATAGGAATCTACAACTAAGAATAGTGACTCAAACTACCATATAGTACCTCTTGAGGCATCCTTGTGTACCAAGTTGTTACAACGTATTTTGACACATTGTGAGCATTTATACTCTTTGACCTCTGATATTCATTTAATTGACTCAAAACCACTTTTTGTCCTCCAAGAACCCTTGTTTCCCTATTTTTGTTCCTGTACTTGAGCTGCTTGATTGCAACTCGTGCATATGCAGGCTGCACCACTATAGCCCGTGTACATCGAGTTAAATGGTAAATAATAGTAAAAACTCTATTTTCTTACTCCAAAAACTGACCATTGTGACCTTTGGCCCTCCATGTATCCCTAAAAAACTCGATTCGACCTTTCACCTAGCTTTGGAGGGTTATATATTGAGCTCTTATGGTGCATGGAAGCAGGAGAAAGAGAGAGCATCGAAACTCTATTGGATTTTTTCCATAGCTTGAGTCTACATCCATTGATCCTAGTTGTTGTGAGCCCTTTATGTTCACCTACCAAACTCTTCCATATCTTGAGTTTGCCATTGCATGGGGGATCGAAGTGGTGGAGACACAAGTGGAGGGACCTAGTTCTCGGTTCATATGAGTTGTCGGCAAGAGGTTGTATCATGTACTTCTTGTTTACATTAATAGAAATACTCATTTTCTTCTCCAATTGATGTTGTGAATGGTTTATTATCATTGGGTACATTTTCTTATTATATCATGGACCATGTTCTTGTTTATGCTAACATTTTCATATCATATGCACTTGCTTTTGTTTATTGTTGAGACTAAGCTGCAGGTTCAAGTGTAGAGATTTGAAAGCTCAACGGGGATCTACATCAAAAGTCTGGTTGAAGCTTGGTCTTTTGATTCCATATTCTATCATTTACATTTATATAGCATGCATTGGGAATTGAGTTGATTTCTGGTAGTCGTCTGTCTGTTGTGGTCTACCCCAAGCCATAGGAAGTTTTTCTCCATAACAGAAATGGAGGCTCCGCTGGGGAGGAACCTCCATTTTGGGGATTTTGGGCATTTTTCCTTATTTTGAGTCTTTGTTCTGTCAATTTTATGTGTCGTTGATTGGATGTTAGGGTCTGCATAGAAAATCTTGATTTTCTTGGTCTTTGGGTTCATTTTTGGTCCACCTACCTTTCCCTGTATGCTGGTCATCCTTTCTTAGCCCACGTGAATGCGCTACTGTTAGTACAATAGCCTGTGTATACACGCTACTGTTCTATGAACAGTTGCGTACAACTTCGGGATTGTCTTTTTTATGATATTTGGTTGTTGCTCGCTGAATTATGGGTGTTCCTGAGTCTTATTAGGCCTATATTCTCATTGTTCCATGCCCTTTTACTGACTAGAAACTCCTCTTTCTTTAGTTTTTTGAGAATTTGGTTTTCAACCATTTTTCCTTTTTATAGCTCATTAGCTTAACTCAGTCTTGCTTTTTGGGGTTTGTTGGGTTGTCTGCATTCTTTTCTGAAAATTTTGATTCCATTTTCATTTTTCATTCATTTATATCGAAAAATACAAACAAAATTGTTTTCATTTTCATTTCATTTATAGTGAAAATACAAAAAAAAATTGCTTTATGTATCTGCATTTTACATCAGAGTGCTTGTGCTTTCATTGGGACTTGCTTGTGCATGAAATTATAAAGAGATTGCATTTTTATTTCTGAAAATGAAATGTTGGTTTGAATGTCATATAGTGGCATATTTTTTCTACGGATAGATGAGTCTAGTGTTTTTCAGGTGTGCATATCATTGATTCTTTTCACATCATTAGTTTCATGAGCATATCCTTTGAGTAATCACATCCATTAAAATTAACGCTTAACTAAAGAATTGATTAGAACATTTTCTTTGTTACAGTGCAAGAAATAGTATAGGTTTAGAGTCTTGGAATATATCACTGTGAGTTAACAATCAAAGACTATTAAACAAACATTATCTGTCTGACTAGGGAGTGGTGAAACCCATGGTATACATTAGTGTTCTTAAGAATATCTACTTAAACCAGAGTTAAGCATGAGGTCACGGGAGGTTGGTTGCGGAGATAGCCCTCCAATACTGGCTGAACGTGGGAGATATTTCCAGGATTTGTTCATATCTGGGGATTCTTGGCGGATTTTACCCTCTTACGTTTTGGGATTAGCTACACTGCCCATACGATGGATCCCACCTGCGACTGTCCACCTGAGAATTGGTTATACGTGGTGGCCATAGTTGTTTTACCTAGGTATCACATAGGGTACTTGCAATGATTATTCCGTGAGTGTCTTGAGTCAGATAGGGGTTGGACAACACAGTTGTGTTTGCACAGGGATTTGACCATGTTTGCATAGTGAAGTTCAGGGGCACTTATAATTGATTCGGTTACCTCTTGTTATAGTTTGGGAGTCTCAAGCCTCTCTTAGGCAATACATACCGACTGTAGTGTTGGGAGGTCCCTTGAGCCAATACTGCTTGTGTGCATTTGGCTGTAGTTTCCTTTAGGTGTATGCTCCGTGACAATCTAGTAGGCCATTAGGAGACGTTTATATTTGTTGAATTTTTGGAGTCATCATGGATCGAGATCCGCCTCTTCACCAGTCTCATCGGTTGGCTAGTTTACCAGCTAGAGATCCATCACAGTCTCTTTGCAAGAGACGTCAGAGAACTACCGCTGGTCCATTATTCACATATCACGAGCTTCAGAGAGCTCCCATTATGAGTTCCACATCTGGCATGACGGGAGTCCCCGTGACTCCGTCTGGTGACACCACAGGAAACTCCCCTCTGACCAATCCTAGAGATGTATGGGGAGGAGGTTCATCACACAACACTCCTCCTAGGTCTGGAACATCTCATCCCACGAGCACGAACCCTTTTTATGAAACATGGTCATCAGGTTATTTATATGGTTCATCCTTGGGGATGCCAGGTTTTGGTTCCACATTTGTCCCTATGACCTCAAACCCTTTTTCATTGGGTATGCCCGGTTATATGCCAACTGTTACTTCCACCATGTCTAGTAGTCATGCTAACTCTAGTATTGGGGTCGAGGGAACCATGCCTCCTTACACCGCTCATTAGTTTGGGAGTGGTCATATCCCTCCATCTATTATGAATGTTAGTGGAGGACCACCTCCTTCGTCAACCCCTAGTGTTAGTATGAACCCATTTTCAAGTGGAGGTTTCATGATAGGTGTTGGATCCATGACTTACATTCCATCTGATAACCCGCATGCCTCTATGCCTGTGCCCTCGAATGCTTATATTATTCTGAATTTCCCTCCTATATATAGTTTGTCGATTCCATTAAGTGGGAACATACCATTTTCATACGGCCCTCACTCGTCTAGTTTTCCTTCCTCGAGTGGTTATATGGGACCCCATTCTTATGGAGGTCATTCTTATGGCTTTTCAACCGGTTCTAACTATTATCCCAATCCTTCCTATGGAATCCATGCTACGCATGTGCCTGTGTATTCCAACATGGGCCATTTTGGAGGAGGTTATCATCCTTATGGTCACGGTCACGGTTTTTACCAGAGTTCATTGGCACCTCAGATGTTGAATTTGATGTATACAGTCCCTCTTTCGGGAGCTTATAATCAAGCTTCACAGCCTCAACTCCCTTTTCTAGCTAGGTTAAATTTACTCAAAGCTCATGAATGATCCAATGTGTCATGATCCTACATGGCCTCCATTCCCCACCAAACTCCCTTCCGACGTTCCAAAGTTTGATGGGAAGAAGGGTGAGGATCTAGGTGATCACGTCACCACTTTCCATTTATGGTGGTCCTTGAATTCGTTGAACCACGACTCTATTCATTTGAGGCTATTTCAACCCACCCTCATGGGGTAGTGGCAAAATGGTATGTCGATTTTCCTGGGGGAACATATAGGGGTTTCAACGATTTAGATTTGGTTTTCCTATATCACTTCTAGTTGCTAGTTCGTTATGATACCGGTACCAAGATCTTGTCTACCTTCTGCCAGGACAAAGCCACACATATCTCTGATCATATTCAAGAGTGGAGCTAACGGAGGAGGCTAGTGAAAGCCAACATTCCTCTAGAGTTTTTGTTGGAATGGTTCCTCAAGTCTTTGCTCCCTTACATTTCAAAGTATGTGTCGTTATCCAGAATCATGATTGAGGAGCAATCCCTTTTCAAATCCTAGCAGCTAAACCTAGTCTATGCTCAATCTGACATTTTGTATGACATTATACTTGATGCGCTGAGATCACGACATGAGCCGAAGGCCGTTCTTGGACCGCATGCTGATGGTATTGTGGGTTCCACAAGTACTCATCCTGTAGATTTGGTTACGAATCAGATGCACAATCTGTCTATTAGCCAATCTACCCCTAGACAGGCTCATGCCTCGTCCATTTCCACCCAATTGTCTGATGTTCATTCTATACAATCGATGAACCCATCTGGTAACCAACAGCCTGGTGGGAAGAAGAAGGGGAAAAACAATCGTAGGGGTGGGAGCAATAGGAACAATAGCCCTAAGAAAGAGAACACCAACCCTCCTCAGGATGACAGAAATGCTGGTGGAGACCGCAAACCTAGATGTAAAGTGAAGTTTCCTTGTAAGCTTTGCATGAAAGATCACCTTACACATTTGTGTCCTCGTATTGAAGAAGCATCGAAGCACTTGGCACAAAGCCTAGTTGTGCTTAAGGATCCCCTTCCTCACCATCAAAATATGGCTTCGAGTGCTTCTGTTGCCGGTAGCGGGACTAATGAAACTTTGACATCCTCTACCCATGTAGGCGATTACAAATGCATTAACATGGTTAAATCGGAGGTTAGTGTTGCTACTCGCTCACGTGATTATGGAGCTCCACAACCTTCGTTAAGGAATGAGCCCCCTCCACCGGAGACCCCATTACACATCGAAAAGCTCAACTCTATGCCATGGATACCGAAAGGTGTTCTCAAGCGCTCAACACACAATACCAATGCTCAAGCTGCCCAAAACTACTCAATTGTGAAAGATCTGGGCCAGACTCCATGTGCCATGTCATCTCTTAAGGTTCTCTAGGATTGTCCTTCACAAAGGACCGCCCTTTTATGTGCTTTGGGAGTCCAAGATCAATGTAGCCCGAGTATTATCAAGTTCGACACTACTGATGTTCATCCTCAGTTTCCCTATCACGTGGCTTTCCAAGTCCATGTTAGGTTCCTACAAAAGGTCATTAAGCATACTATGGTTGACGAAGGTGCTTCCACTTCAGTAATGTCGTTATCTTGTTGGATGGCTCTAGGATCCCCTCCATTGTCAAAATCTATGACCATGCTTACAGCATTTGATGGTTGTTCATTCAAGCCGCATGGTATTATCCCCTTCCTTGAGGTCCACTTGGGTGGGAATACCGTTCCAATTGAAGTCGAGGTGGTTGATGCACCCATTGACTACAACCTTTTACTGGGTAGGAATTGGATCTATGTTATGAGAGCGATTGTGTCCTTTCTTTTTAGAGTTATGTGCTTTCCCCACAAAGGCAATATTATGACTATCGATCAGCTATATTTCACTAGTTCTAGTCCCACAGCATCATCAGGAACCAAGGTTCCTCAAATCGAAAATTATCAGCCGACAACTGAAAATATTGGTGTAGGATTGTATTCCTCTTTGATGGGATCTTTCGACTTTGTTGCACCAATCTCCTTTATAGGATCCGTCTCCGATAGTGCCCCATCCTCATTGCATAATGTACCGTTTCGGACATCATGTTTTAATGATTCATGGAATTTACCTTCCATGAGTTCCTTGTCTGGAAACATTTCGCACATCGGGATGGCTATGCCCTTGTCTACAGCCAAGCTTTCTTATCATGAGATTCAACAAGCCACTGTAGAGCTGGATCTCTCCTCTTCATAGATAGAAGAAGAAGATCCTGTTATGCTGCCAGTGTGGGCAGTCAACTCACCTTGCTTGCATGATTTCCTTGATGGTACTTTGCCTTTGGATGAAGCTATTATCGAGGCCATGTATGACAGTGATAAGCCTTGGGAAGATCTCCATCATCGATCTTATTTTCTTCCCAACCTTGACCTTATTAAGCAGAAGGATTTTCGATCGATTCTTGTAGAGAAGGTTGGTCACCCCATGGCTCCTTTGGACTTGCATGGTATTTATACAGAGGGGAATATGGCTAACATTTCCCCAACCATTCCGATCAACATTTCTCGCACTCCCAGAAATATTGAAAACATTTACATCGGTGCCGATTGTTCCCCTAAGGAGATCCACATTTACACTAAGTTATTCAAAGAATTTCGGGATGTTTTTGCCTGGTCTTATGAGTAGATTCCAAGTATAGACCCTAGTATTGTTGAGCATGAAATTAAGACTTACCCAAATGTTAATCCTGTTCGGCAACGTCTTCGTGCTGTGAATCCTAGGAAGGAAACCGCTATTAAGGCAGAAGTAGAGAAACTACTCAAAGCTGGTTTCATCTACCCGGTTCCCCTTACCGAATGGGTATCCAATCTCATTCCTATGGATAAGAAGCAGGGAACCATCCGTGTGTGTACCAATTTTCGAGATCTGAACCGAGCATGTCCTAAGGATAACTTTCCCACTTCATTCATAGACCAAATCTTGGATGCATGTGTGGGAAGTGAGGTTTTTTCATTCATGGATGATTTTTCAGGTTACAATCAGATCCAAATTAAACCCGAGGATCAACACAAGACCGCATTTATATGTCCTTGGGGTACCTTTGCATACCAAAAAATGCCCTTTGGCCTTAAAAATGCCGGAGCAGCTTTTCAGCGGGCCATGACTTATGCCTTTCATGACCTTAAGCACATAGTGGAGGGTTATCTGGATGATCTTGCTAGTCACTCTCGCAAGAGAGTCGATCACCACAGTCACCTCTGCCTTATTTTCGAGAGATGCCGATGTTATAATATTAGGTTGAACCCTAACAAGTGCATCTTTGTCATGAAAACCGGTCACCTCCTAGCGTTTGTAGTCTCAAAAGAGGGTATTAGAGTCAATCCTCTAAAGGTTGAGGCAACACTTCGATTGTTAGAAAAACAGGATCGCAGAGCAATAACAATAAACATAAATGCAATTATAATCACACAAACACATTACAAGAGAGACACCAATATATTGTGGTTCACCCAAGATGGGCTACGTCCACACTGAAATTTTCAGTCCTTATTATTATACCGTCCAACAAAGTGAAGGGATACAACCTGCAGCACAGCCGCTGCACTTCCTCTTCACACTCTCTCATAGTCTCTCTTCACGATCTCAGAGATCTTTACAATGCATAATACCTAATACATCTTACCATAGTTGTATAACAATGTCTTTCTTTTATAGGGGAAATACAATGGGAAAATACCACGGGATAACCAAAACCATGGGCCTGTAAACTGTTGGCGAAAACAACCCCAATTTTTTTTTCTCGAGGGCGTTTCCCCCGAACCCCCTTCTCAAGGGCGCTGCTCCGAAACCCCAAGGTTGGGGAACGAGTGTATAGTAAGCCTGGGGTACAAACACGACTAAATAACATCTCTGAATCTGGAAGATCAGGCTCCACAATGAGCAATATCCCACTTGGATACTGATCACAACAACTCCACCGCTACTGCACTTGCTAGACTTGGACTTGAAAAATTTCTCTTCTTCACCTTCATGCTAGAAGTCCAATTGAAACCGAGCAAGAACTCAGTTTCTCTCTGGTCACTACCTTTGTGAACATGTCTGGATTCTGGCTAGTATGTATCTTTTCCAGCTTCAACAGTTCATCTTCCATAACAGAGCATATGAAATGGTACTTGAGCTGTATATGTTTAGTCCTGGAATTGATGCTGAGTTCTTTACAAGATGAATGGCACTCTGGCTGTCACTATACAACCTGATATCCCTCTGCTTCTTACCCAATTCCTCCATAAACCTCTGTAACCAAATAATTTCTTTACTAGCATCTGTAACAACAACATACTCTGATTCCGTTGTTGAAAGTGAAACAACATTTTTCAGTTTCGAAATCCGACTTATTGTTGTTCCACCTACAGTAAACACATACCCTGTGGTGCTCCTCCTGCTATCCTTATCACCTGCCATATCTGCATCAACATATCCCTGTAGAATAGTGTTTGAACCTCCAAAATATAATGCCTGAGTGGTAGTACCTCTCAAATACCTAAGAATCCACTATAATGCCTTCCAATGTTCTTTACCTGGATTGTTCATATATATGCTCACAACTCCCACTGCATGTGCAATATCTAGTCTTGTGCACACCATGGCATACATCAAGCTGCCAACTGCTGATGAATAGAGAATCTTGGACATGTAATCTGTCTCTTCCTGTGTCTTGGGACACATTTCATTGCTTAGATTGAAATGGCTGGCCAAAGATGTACTAATTGGTTTTGCATTCTGCATTCTGAACCTCTCCAACATCTTTTGTATGTACTCACCCTGAGATAATTCAATTTGTGATTTTTCTTGTCTCTTGTTATTCTCATACCAAGGATTTGCTTTGCAGCACCCAAATCCTTCATCGAAAATGAATTTACTAACTTCCTTTTGAGCACATTTATATCCTGCATGTTAGACCCTACAAAAAGCATGTCATCCACATACAATAACAAGATAATATAACTTCCATTATCAACCCTCTTGAAATAAACACAGTGGTCAGAATGACATCTACTATAACCTTATTCTGTCATAAACTTGTCAAATTTTAGATACCACTTCTTTGGAGGTTGCTTCAAGCCATACAAGCTCTTTTTCAACCTGCACACCAAATTCTCCTTCCCTTTGACCTGATACCCTTGTGGCTGCTGCATATATATATCTTCCTCCAAATCCCCATGGAGAAACGTTGTTTTTACATCTAACTGTTCATGATGCAAATCTTATACCGCCACTATACTTAAAATAGTCCTAATTGAAGTCATCTTGACAACAAGAAAAAATATTTCATCAAAATCTATACCTTTCTTCTATGCAAACCCCTTTACAACAAGTCTGGCTTTGTACCGTTTCTTACCTCCTTATTCCTTCAACCTGTAAATCCATTTGTTCTACAATGTTCTTTAACCAACATGAAACTGAACCAAATCCCAAGTCTATTTTCCTACCAATGAGTCGATCTCCTCATTCATGCCTTGCTCCCACTTCTTTCTAGTTTCCATGTGCATTGCTTCTTCATAACACTCTGATTCACCAGCATCAGTCATCAATAAATAATACATTGAAGGAGAGTATCGTTCAAGGATTCTACTTAACCTGGTAGATCTTCTTGCAGTTGCAGAAGTTTCAGGTACTTGCTGCTGTTCTTGATTTTCTGGCACCTTTGGAACTTCATTTTCTTCAATTTCATCAAGTACTGTGTACTCCGTGTTTTTCTTTTCCTATTTATTTCCCTACAACTGATCTTTATATATGACCTTTTCATTAAATATCACATCTTTACTCCTAATGATTTTGTTATTTTCATAATCCCATAAACAATAACCAAAATCATCAACCCCATATCCAATAAAGGTACATTCTTGGATTTAGTTTCAAGCTTTGTTCTATTTTCTTTATCAATATGGACAAATGCTTCACAACCAAACGTTCTCAGAAATAAGTAGTTTACATTTTTACTTTTCCATGCCTCCTCTGGAATACCACCATCCAAAGCATTTGAACGCCCTCTATTTATTAAATAAGCAGCAGTATTTACAACATCTACCCAAAACTGTAAGGGAAACCCTGCATGCAATCTCATACACCTTGCACGCTCCATGATCATTCTGTTCATCCTTTCAGACACACCATTTTCTTGTGGTGTTCTTGGGATTGTCTTCTCTCGACGAATCCCATGGTATGAACAGTAACTATCAAACTCATTGCCGCAATACTCACCTCCATTATCAGATCTAAGACACTTCAACCTTTTTCCTCTCTCATTCTCAACCAAAGCTTTCCACTTCTTAAAAGTAGCAAACACATCAAATTTCTGTCTAATGCAATAAACCTAAGTTTTCCTAG
The DNA here is from genome assembly GCA_027924585.1 of Larix kaempferi. Classification (NCBI taxonomy): domain Eukaryota; kingdom Viridiplantae; phylum Streptophyta; class Pinopsida; order Pinales; family Pinaceae; genus Larix; species Larix kaempferi. The sequence continues at coordinate 3,412,132 of BSBM01001095.1, read as the reverse complement.
TTGCATTATCAATAAATGTAACATAATAATGAGAGCCACCAAGAGATTGTACCTGAGTCAATCCCCATACATCTGTATGCACAAGCTCTAACTTTTCATTCTTCTTCTGTTTCCCAACCTTGAGAAATCTGACCCTCTTATGTTTTCCATAAACACAATTCTCACAGAATTCCAAACTTACCTGCTTCAAATCTGGCAGCAACTTCCTTGAATGGAGAATCTGCATTGCATTCTCACTCATGTGGCCAAGCCTATGATGCCAAAATGTTGTATCTATTCCTGTGGAAGCTAACGAGATAGAATGGTCAGTATTATGAGGACATAAATACAATGTACCTACCCTGTCTCCTTTTGCTATCACCATTGATCCTTTAGTGATATTCCACCACGTTTCTCCAAACGTAGATAGACAATTGCCATCTCCCAACTGCCCTATTGAGATCAGATTTCTTTTCATGGCAGGAATATGCCTTACATCTTTAAGCAGCCATTTAGTTCCATTCTTAAATTTTATCCATACCTTACCCATTCAAACAATTTTACATGGCTCATTATCACCCAATAAAACATGTCCAAAATCGCCTGAAACATAATCATGAAAATATTTTCTATAAGGTGTAGCATGACATGAAGCCCTTGAATCTACTACCCAATAATCACTAGTATTATCTAATGAAAGAATCAAAGCATTTTGTAACAGCTCACCTGCTACATTTGCTTCCTGGGTAGTTTCCTGCTGTCCATCTCCTTTCTTCTTTAGAGATCTGCAGTTTTTCTTCAGATGCCCTTTCTTTCCACAGTTCTAGCACTCTATTTTTCCCAGTCGGGACTTGGATCTTCCCGTTTTAGACTTGCCATGATTACCTTGGCTCTTTCCTTTCTCCCTTTGTCTTCTCCTACTCTCCATGGTTAATGCATTACCTGATGTCTCACCTATGCTTTTTCTTCGCATTTCCTCGCTAAGAATAAAACCAATAACATCATCAAATTTTAAGGTGTTTGAACTAGAGACAGAGTTACTTACAACCATGACCAAGCTATTCCAGCTTTATGGCAATGAACACAAGATTAGAAGAGCCCTAACCTCATCATCAAAGTTCACACTTATAGAACTTAGTTGATTTGTAATCGTATTAAATTCATTTAAATGATCAGTAACAGATCCACCTTCAGACATCTTCATATTAAATAAATGCTTCATTAGAAATACCTTGTTGGAAGTGGAGGGATTTTCATACAGCTTACCCAGTGCGCTCATCAAACCCTCCATTATCATTTTTTTTGAGATATTGAAAGCCACCAACGAAGTTAGGGAAAGCCGTATTGTTCCCAGTGCCTTTCTGTCAAGATTCTCCCATTCTTCATCCTTCATAGTCACCAGCTGCTTTATTCTTCCTCCCAACGGTAGGAATAGATCCTTTTGGTACAGATAGTCCTCTATTTGCATCTTCCATAACTAGAAGTTTTGGCCATTAAAATTCTCGACTATAAACTTTTCTTCTTCTGCCATTGCTCCCATTTGAATGAGAAACCCTAGTTTCCTGCAGGTTTATCTGCCAAATAGACCTTTGGCTCTGATACCAATTGTTAGAAAAACAAGATGTAATACTCCATTTTGACCCTTAGGATATATTAGCTTTTACTGTAAATATTGTATACATGTTATGTATGTTTCCCTAGCATGGAGCTCAAGGCCAAGGCCCCACTAGTGGAAGCTCGAATTTTATTTAAAAGACAAGTATTAGATGTTATGTTACCCATGTGCTATTTATCCATGGAACATTGTAAAAATGATGTAAATAAACATCATGCAATAAAATACCAAAACTGTCTATGGAAGCAACTAATGAGAAGGGGCCATGTGTATCCACTAGGGAGTGGTGAGGGGGTTGTGGGATTGAACCATAGGCTTCCAAATGTCATCTTGAGAACCCATTTGACTTTCTTTAATGGCATTTAATTCTGTGTAAGGAAGTTGTTGAAGAAATCAGTCCATGGATTCAATGGAGCATGGGCAACCCATAAATTCGTATGGCAGGGTATGGGCTCTGTTTTCTTGACCCACAAGTCACTCTACCTCATGGGAGTGGCTGCTTCCTCATTTCCAGTCCATTGTTGAAGATCCTAGCATCAATTTTCATCCAATACGAATTTCCAACAGTGAGCAAAACCAGAAATCGCAACTGTGAAAGAACCCACGTTTTGAAAAGCCATAAACGCTCTGAATTTGGTATTGACAGTAAAATCCAATGGGGGATCCATTGGTATGAACTTTGGGGTGAATTTGAGAGTATTAGATACCCCAAAATCCATAGAAAAACCCAGTTTTTAAAGCCCAGAAGTCTAGTGATGGGATTGAATTATTTGTTGAGAGAATTGTGAGAAATCCAAGAGTGAATGTTTGAACAGAGGATTGGATTGCTTGAATTTAGCTTGGGATGTCTATAGCTCTATGGTTTAGCTCATTGGCTTAACATCCTCCTCCTTTTCTTATTGCATGCTTGATAAAACCAGCTGTTTGCGGGCTAAGCATGGCCATTTGAGCGAAACCATGGCTGTGAGTGAGCCTATCTAGTTCCTCCTTAATGGATACACATCCCAGCTCGGGGGTGATTTCTCAGCTGAAAGAATATAGGTTGGACAGAGATCTATGGTTAGGTGGAACGTTGCTTTCACGTAGCCAGTTGTTTGGATGTTTACATTTCAAGATAAGTATTCTCTGTGGTTTAATTTATGTGCACTATGTGTTATGCAATGTGTTAATTCGGAATGTTAATTGTTCATGTTAATGAGATGAAAGGAATATCTTAATACGGTTGATATGAAGCTTGTGCATAACATAAGAATGAGATTGATTCTCTGTCTGTTGATTCATCATTTGCTTGGGATAGATATTGATTCTCTGTCTGTTAATTGTTCATGTTACGGTTGATATGAAGCTTGTGCATAACATAAGAATGAGATTGATTCTCTGTCTGTTGATTCATCATTTGCTTGGGATAGATATGTTGATGCATTCCAGTCCGTGTGTGTGTTATTATGTTTTTAATTTCGCTGTGTTTATTAAGAATGATCTACAAGCATAAGTTTTATTTATCCATGAAGTTTCCAACTAATGAATGGGGCTGAGATTGTCAAATAAGTCCAGTAGGTTTGGTCATGTTTCCTTCCTTGCATTGGATTGATGGAAGGGGACGTGACAGAGTGGTATCAGAGCCCAGGTTACAACATTGGGGCTGCTTGGGCCAAACTGTGAGTTACAAGCAAGTAACATAATGTTTGAATATGGTATTGGTGAAGTTGGGGCATCATTTTGGAATGGGAAAATGGTAGGCTCAGAGTTCTCAGATGGGGCAGAGGAACACACAGTTTCATAGAGCTCTACAGGAGATTTCCAACGGTACCAGACTCGTCCCATTTGGTTAAGGGAGGATGGAGAAATGAACCCCGCAAGCTGTAGGTCTGAAGGTGTTCCATGGTTGCGGATTTAGGGTTTCGGGTTGCGGAACACAAAAATTTGGACTTTGTGTTTTGGATTTCTGCAATCCCGAACCCACAATTTCGCATTTCGAGTTTCGGGTTGCAGGTTGCGGGAACGCAAAGTTTGAGAAATTTGTGTTTCAGTCTCCACAATCCCGATCCCACATTTCGGGTTTCGGATTGCGGGTTGCGGGAATGCAAAGTTGGAGAAATTTGCGTATTGATTTCCGCAATCTCGATCCCACATTTTGGGTTTCGGGTTGTGGGTTGCGGGAACGCAAAGTTTGAGAAATTTACATTTCGGTTTCCACAATTTAGATCCCGCATTTCGGGTTTCAGGTTGCAGGTTGTGGGATGCTTACATTTCCGTGACCGCAACTTGACTTTCCGCACCCGCAATTTCGGGTTTTAGGTTGCGGGATGCAGGTTGCGGGGTGGCAAAAAAAAAAGTATAGAGCCTGAAAATTGATTTTTGGATAAAAGGAGCTTGCGGAATTGAAATTGGATGATTTCAGTGGCATTCTGAGGCCATTAACAGAGGCCACGAATGAACTAGTGAAGATCCCGAGCCCATTATGCTCCAGTTTGGCATAAATTTGGGATTAATGGCTTTTACAAATCGGTGTCCCGACGCCTGACAGAAGGTTGGATTGAGCCGAAACTCATATGGAGCGGTCATGGAGTAGGCACAGTGTTAAGTTTGGAATTTTAGAGCCAAACTCCAAGGAATGTGGAGTCGGGGTGTGCAAGAAAGCCAAACAACACTATTCCGGGCCATGTTTTTGGGATTTTGAAAAGCTTGTAGTGGATGAAAGTGACCCTGTAATTAGGATTCAAGAAATTCACTAAACATTTCATATTCTCATTAAACCAGACATATTCCGTTAGACAAATATTTTCCATAAATGCACCGTTGGGAAATAGCCATTTTTGGCCCAAAATTTGGAATTTTGGAAAAATGTGAAAAGTGGAAAGTAGTCAAACCCAAAATTTTATAGAAGATGAATGGGGCATCAGAAAAAAGATCTGCGAGTTGCTGAGTGTTTGTTGTTATATGGAATAACTTCTCCCGGTAGAAAAATTTTCGTGATTCCTCATAGATTTTCTTCCACAGGCGGCTGAAGTTGGCATTCTAGACCAAAATACAACTGTGTGTAAAAGTGCAGAATTTTGGCAAAAGTTGTCATTTTTGAATCAATATTGTTTCCACACCCGAAGTCGGAATGGAGAAAGTGGATAGGCATTGGAAAGATTATGCAGTAGGGAACAATGGTGCATGACCAAAAATTGAATGAAATTATCATACCTCATAGTTATGTAGAGTAGAAAAGTGCTAGTGGTTGTTTTGACAAAATTGTTGTCAATATGGGCAATTTCTATAATTGCATGCCTGGAAAGTAGCAAGTTAGAATATTATGCATGAGTATATGTATTGAATTGATGCTTGGTGATTAAATCATATCTAATGATTCCTTGTGTGTTTGCTAGAGGCCATGAAATCATACCATCTATAATGTGGAAGAGAAATCCCATGCGGTGATGAAGGATTGGAAAGGGAGAATGCCTTAACCCTGTTTTGCTACTGTACTTATATTTATGAGCTTGATGTGTAGAAAATTATGGCATGATAATGCTGAAAATACCAGAGATCAGAGAGATAGTATGAATATGCATTGGCTGGCATATTAATAAACATTGCACAATGCATGAGCAAATGCTTGTGCACACATAGGATATTACATATTCGTAAAAGTAGTAAGGTTCTACATAGGCAATGAACCACTAATGGAAAATATTGTGGTTGATAATCACTATTGGTGTTGGTATTGGTTTTGTTGTTCGCCGAGATGCACATCAGCAGCGAAAATATTTTGAAAGTTGTCTCCCTCACTAGAAGTGGGGACAGGTGTGGCCTTGGGGGCAAGCAATGAACTAGGTACTGTCACCTAAATCTCAGCTCCTCCGTTTAGGCTAACTCCTAACGAAGCCAAGGGGGGTAGTCCCTATAAAGAATTTACTATGGCTCTTATGTTTAAAATGTTTTTGGGTGTTGAGTGATGCAGATGGGTGTTGTTTAGGAGTTTTTTAATGATGATGATCACAGTTTGAGATGAAATAAACACAAGATAACAAGCAATCCATGTTGCAAAACAAGATTATAAGATTGAAGAAACAACCAATTGATAAATTAAATCAAGACAACCATGATAATGTAAATGCTCCAAATAGATAAAAAGAAAATGAAAAATGATGACAAGGACCAGTGCCTTATGGAGTCGAAGATAGGCTTGAGTGCTTGGGTTACTCGATACAAGAGTTCAAAGTTGTAACGTTTGTGAGATCGTTTTGCAAATTATCTTGGTTTATTGAAAATTTTAATGAACTTGATTATTAGGGATAATAAAGCAAGGATAAAGTGTCCAACTGGAAAAGTATACCTTTAGTGGCTTCCCCTTTGGTGGTAAGACGGACCGTCCAGTTATCAAAAGGGTAGGTGTCCAATGATTTAACCACCCTCGAAGTCTAAGACAACGGTAATTTCTGTCCCCACCAAGTTTAGGAACTTTGCGCACTATCTGAGTATTTCTTGAAATAGCAACGTCAGTTCGTTGGTTGTGGGATAAAATTTTATTACGTTATCACTTGCAAAGATTAACAAATCCAACACCTTTCTAGGTACTAGTCCAACCGTAATGGTTGGCAGAGCATACTCAGTGATGGATAGCAACGAAAATAAATTTTATTAGGAAATATGGGTTGAAATGGTTTTAAATTAATTAGGAGCACACAGTTCAACTCTCCGATAGGGAGCGCTCTTGACTTCGTCTTATGATGGAAGTACAAGAGACTTTATATAAACTAAATGCTTGATGCAAGGAATGCAGGGGAATGCTCTCTGATAGAGAGTGCTCTTGACTTGGGTTATTGCAAGTTCAAGAGACATTGGTTCTTTGTTAAGATAGAAGTAGATTAAAAGCATAAACCAAGTGATAGCTCAAAAAGATTGTAACAAGAAAAAGATATAGAAAATAAACAAAATGCTTGCAAATGAAACTGAAAAATGAATTAGTGTTCTAACACAACATAAAATAATCTAGGAAATTAAGTCGAAGTGACTTCTACACATCGTTCATGAAACTTCCAGCTTAGCCGGTCATACGCAGTACATGGCGGGGAAAGAGAAGTAGCACATAGTGTTAATGCGGCACTTGAGATCAAATCCCAAGAGACTTCTCAGGTCAAGACTTGAAATAAAAAATTATTCTAGGTACAAAAATGAAAATTACTCTAAGTGCTAGAAATAAATCCAATCTAAGAAATGGAAAAACACTCTTCCCCAAATGGGGAAGAAAACCAAAAAAGGGAGGCGTTAGCCTTATTTTATTAACTCAAGTACAAATGCCTTGGGAACTTAACCCTTGTAAGGACTTTGAGATAAATATAAAGCTTGGGAAACAAAGTTGAAGTAAGCTCTTAAGAGCTATTACAAAATGATAGTAAATGATAATGTCATGGTTTTGATCGTCATTATGGTTTTTTTTTTGGAATGTTTTGCTTAGCTTGGATCTCCTTACTTCAAAACTTTCCAAGATCTTTTCTTCTTCAAAAGACAGCTACACAATGAATAAACTCAAGGCACCCATTATTTGTTAGGCAAAAAGAAACAAAACTTGAATCTACCTTATTCTATAACTTGCAAAAGTGAAACTAGATGCAATTAAATTTCAAGTATAAGGATGATATGCAACTACTAGCATGGAAACATAAACTAAATTTAACAATGCAACACTAAACAACTAACAAAAAGATTCAAACTAAAATGTAACTAGATATGAGATGTAAATTATGAGATCTAAATGCCTAACTTGTAACTTTCCAAAAGCATGAAAATACTAACAAGAAAAAGAAGCTAACAACTAACTCCTTAACAAACTATGCAACTAAACTAATGCTAACTTTTAACAATTTTGTGTTTTGTGTTGTGTTTTAGGACCTTTAGAGATGGACGAAAGGGATGAGTTAAAGCAAGAAAGAAGAGACCAAAAAAAATGAATGGAAAGAAGGGCCCTAAATGAGATGGACGAGAGGAGGTAAGGATCAAAGACAAAGGGAAAACAAAAGCTAGAGAAGCAAGGGAGATGAGAGGGAGAGAAGAAGGGAAAACTAGGATAAGAAGAATCCAAACGAAAGGGTAAGAGAAGCAAAATGAAAGCTTGAGGAGAGGCTCAAAAGGGAAGAAAACGAATGGGTGAAGGAGATAAAAAATGAAAGGAAGGTAGAGGAGTAAACTAGGGAAAAACTAGGGCAAGAAGAAAGGCTTAGCAAGATCAAGAAAAAGGTTTCAAAGAGAAAACTAGAGAGTTGGAAGATAGAAACTCATAGATCCAGTAACCAAGTTTGATAGAAAACCGTTGTTGATGGAGGAAGAGGCAAGTCTCTTTGATGTGTTTCTTTCCTTGAAATGAGAAGAGCTTTTAGAACCTGCGAAAGAAATTGATTAGGTAGTAAAAACCACTAATGAGCAAAGAATAGCTTAATCTCTAAGTCGTTCTCCACCTTGGAAGATCCCTGCAAAACCCTTGTTCTCAAATAGACAAAACTGAACAATATACTTCTAAACAAGGTTAGAACATAGATTGAAAATTGAATTGCATAAATAAAGAGACAAGGTGAGAGAGATATCACCAAGGCAATGTGAAAGAAAACCCCAAGTACTCCTGCATGGACCTCCAAAGTCACTTCTTTATTCAATAATTCAAACAAATATTACACTGAGAATTTGGCAGAGTGTTCATGCTCAAAATCTCCATGAGAAAGAGAGTGCAAAGCACCTTTACTTATACAAAACTACAAGCCATCACAAGCTCAATTCGAATTGGCACTAAGAAAAGCTAATAACTCAATCAAGGAATCCGAACTCCCTTCAAAATCCAAGCTTGGAGTGGTATCCAGCACACAACTCGAGTTTGCATTCATTGTGTATGGGGAGGTGGCATCCACCCAACATACGAAACTCCATCATCAAACAGGAGCCCTCCACATAACCAAAGGCATGAGCTTTGATGAGATACGTGAGCTATAGCATGAGATAGCGTGGATTTAGAAGTAACGGTAACGAGTTTGTTTGGGAGCCAAGCCATGTGATGTGGCCACAAACTAAGGGATGCGCCCACCATACTATTTAATGCAACTCAATATTCCACAAATCAAATGACATGTCACCAAATCGTGAGAGCTAAGTCAAAGCATGAAGGAGCTCACGTCATCCCTTCTAATTTAATAAAAAATTTCAAATTTTGACTTTTATAAATTGTGACTTTATTTCCAATGTGTACGTACACCTTAGGAAAATGATATCCAACCTTTAAAAATCAATTTTCTAATCAAATTTGACTTATTTGATTCTTGTCCTCATGGTGCAATTTGTCATTTTCTGGCAATTAAATGCCAAAATGATGCATTTTTAGCGAAAACTGCTCCTGGGGTGACGTAACTACCCGAAAACTGAAGAATGAAGGTGCCAAGGTGAAGAGGATTCTCTGAGCATCAAGACGAGCCTCCCCGCGCCCAATTCTACCTCTGAATGAGGTTTTTATCACACTTAGAAAAATTCCATTTAAACCATTAAAAAATGGTATAAATTACGGAAAAAAATATTTTTCTCGGAATCCAATGAAACTCCTAGGGGACCTAGTGCATATTCATACGACTCAATCGAGATGGCTAACACGTAAAAAATCCTAGACACAAGACTCTAATAATCACCTTAGGTTTTGACCACCATGGAAAATACTCCAACTTTGGAGGTTTGGGTGAAAAACTCAGGGATTATACACCACAAATGCGTAGCGCATAATTCCTAAGGAAAAGACACTCTAGACTATCCCCCAAATGGCTAAACCTACGGATAGCCGAGTCTTTTATAAAAGGACCCTATTTAAACCAACTTTTTTACATTTTCCCCATGGGGGTATGAACATGCAGTTATTACAAATGGGGCAAAATTGCCCTGAAAATGGCCTCTGAACTTCTGAACACTGATGATGAACATGAATCATGTTCATGAAACTGGAGGCTCACGAGAAATTCAGCTATTGTACAAAATAGCTGATAACAGGTTGTAGGACCAACGACAACAGAAGCATGGTTAAATGTGTTGATGATGTTGTTGCATATGGCCAACAACCTTATGAAGAAAATGCTAGGGCAACAAATCCATGTTCAAGGGATTGGTGGAAGGATTCTATAATCCTCTGTAAGAGACCAACTGATCAGGTAACATCAAAGGTGTAAATGGGATCCATGCAGGTAATGGTTTAATTATGATGATTGCATATGTGTTGAAAGGGGATTGGGTAAGAATCCATTGAACGATATCTAGTAATCATAAAATGGTATGCATTTAAGGTTGAAATGCATTCATGTGAATGCCATATTGCCATAGTGTGGTGGAGCAGGGAGTGGTGAAAGCAAGAGGCCTCATACCATGTGACTGTTTAGAAATTTAGACTACATTCATATAAAAATATATCATTGCATGTGTATGTCGGTTATGAGATTAATAATCAAAGCAAGTGAGGACTGGTGGTCCTGATTATGGTAATGCATGCTATACGAGGTAGTCATGTTTCGATCACAATATGTTTGAATGAAGAATATTCATGAATCAATACAAGGTAGCATTGAGTGGATATGCATTAAGAGGTTTTTAAAAATCTTGTAGTTATGCATTGAGTGAATGCAGATGAAAAGTTTGAGTAAATGTTGTAAATGTGCATGCATAAGTGTGGATGCACATGTTGTGATGCATTGCATCAATGCATAGGGATGGTGCGTGTGTTATTGCAAACTAAATAATGAATGAGATGATGAATTGATGATAATTCTAGGATCATTTCATGGGCTGTTATGAATGCAGAATAGTAAGTGCATGAAGAGGGTAGTCATGGTCGATGGGCTGCCGGAATGCTCTGTGGAAGGGCATAGTTGTATAAATGATATGATTGTGAAATAATGAGTATCTAAAGTTTCATTAAATTGCATAAATGATGTGACGGTACCTTGCAATTTTAGTATGATAATGATTCATGTGAAGTAAATGAGTTTTGGTGCTATTGATATGTTAACTGCTAGAAGTGTTTGAATTCTGGAGTGTTATAATTTTGAAAATGCTTCAGTGATTGTTGCAGCAATGAAATATTATATGGATAGAGACTCACAACATATTTGGCTGATTGAAGTTTAAGATTCTAGGTAGAAATGTCTTGCATATGGCAATGAGGATAAGACCATAGTAAAGACTGAACTCTACCATGTGCAAAAGCCAAAGGTTATGAGAAGGTTCTCATGGTTATGAAATTTAACTTATGCATGAAACAAATTTGAAAATATTCTGATTTAAGTTTATGAAAATAATATCATGGTTGCAAATCTAATTTATGTAGGGAACAAATTTGAAAAAAAAATTGATTTGGAGCTTATGAGAAGGAATCTCATGGTTGAGAACTCTAAGTTCTGTTAGAAAGAAGGATTGTAAATCTCAGATTTGTAAATCTCGGATTTGGAATTTTGCTAATGAATGACTAATGACTATTTGCCTTATATGAATTGTGTCAGGAGGACATGTTGTAAGTGGATTTTCATGTATGGCAGTAGACATAAGACCATAATGGGAGAAGTGATACCACTTACAAGAGCCAAGCAATATGAGGATAGACTCATGGCTAAGAAAATCAATTTCTGTCGTAGATAGGGTTGCAAATTCATATTGAATTTAATTATTAATGCCATTGATTGGTTATGGAACAATCAGATTTGAATTTTATTGTTAAATGTTGCTGACTGTTTGGTTATTTAATAAGTGTGCCAGGAAGACACATTGCAGTAATACCATGAGAGAGGGCCTGCAGAAACCAAACTTCATGAGAAGGCTCCCATATCTTGGAAACGGGTTTTAGGTGAAACGCCATTGGATATTTTGATAATGTCACATCTGCACTGCATGATTGGTAAACAATATGAGTGAGATGGTAAAGATTATGTCAGTAAGACATATGAGAGTTATGTAACATCAAAAGGAGTTGGGATGGCAAACCGAGGGACTTCCAACTCAGAGAAGGAGCCCCCATTCCTCATTATTGAAGAAAGATTACATTTGCAAATGGATAAGTGTTTTGTGACCCTAGCTAAGAATATGCATATTTAATTGTTAGAGTCAATATGAAGAGCATGTTTTGATTTTATTTCCATTATGACAGATTGCTTGAGTATGAATAGGGCCTACATGGCTCACAACAGAAAGGGGTGCACACTTCCCCGATGTCTGGTCATGATAGGGTTTTCAATATTGACTACACCCTAGGGAGTGGACGCATTCCTGGTGTTTCAATACTTGATAGTGAATGCTATGAATTATGATTACAATTTTAGTGTAACAACGCTGACGAGTTTTCCTATAATACTTGTGTTGTCACCTTAAACAGATGCAATTTGGTGTTGCACACTAAATAAGCAAAGTAAAAGGTTGTTGTGAGGGGTTGTGGTGGAAGGGTTGATGTACATGAAAGGATGTTGTGGAAGTTGTGGAGATTTTGATGAAGGGTTGTGAAGGTGATGATGAAAAAGCTGTTATATGCCTATGGCTTTGTAGTAGAGCCTTGACCTAGAAATGGTCATGGTGAAGTTTCCTTCCAAGTCGGCGTGAAGGTGTACTGGTTGGACATTAATTATTTGATGTTGTGGAGTAGCCCGCGTGCTGGACAAACATCTAATTCCATAGGTGATCCCAAGGCTTGGAAAGGAAAGCAAGACCATGTGGACCAGAGAGGAAATGCACAATACACATAAGTATTCAATTTCATTCATTTCTTATTTGGAATAACGAAGGTTTCAAGTATAAGTCCTCTAATAGCTAAATTGATGCACTATTGTTTCTTTGTTGGAAACCTTGGGTCAGTGCAGGAAGAAAGGACCCTGAAAGAACTATAAGTGCTTGGTAAACTTGAAGAGCAATTGGTTGGGCACTACAAATGCTTAGTAAACCCAGTCGGCGTGAAGGTGTACTGGTTGGGCACTAACTACTTGAATGTTATGGAGAAGCCAACGTGTTGGCCAAACATTCCTCAAATACTTGATTTTACCCAGTTGGAGTACTAGCTTAGCATATTGCTAAATGGGATGTCTGATAAAAGCAGTCGGCGTACTAACTTAGCATTGCCTATACGAACGGTTGAGGAGTAGCCTACGTGCTAGCCCAACATTTGTTATTGTATCCATAGGAAATCTAAGGCTTGTAAAGCAAAGAAGGATCCTGTGGAATAAAGTGAAGACATCCAATGTAGATAAGTATTTGGTTGTCTTGTAACTTCTTGCTTATTTAATATGAATATACATGTGTATATGATTTGGGTTATGATTTCTTAAACTCTTGTTTAGAGATAGAATCTATGAAAATAAACTAAACATGTGAATTGATTCAATGTTTGAGTATAGGTATTGTTGGAAGCAAGGACTATGAAAGCATCCTAGGGATGCATGTGGACATGTTATCGTCCTAAAGAGCTCAGCATGAGCAGTAACGAAAGATGGTGCTAGTGGGATTGTTTGGGTCCTAGAAACCAAGATTTGTAGACAAACCATGTGGAGGGACTCCATTGTTGAGAGGTCTAGAATAGACCATAGACACTAAGTGTCATAGCCAAAAAGGGTAGGTCAAGCATTCATGTTGAGGTGAAAGAGGCAAGGAGCATGAAAACCACAGTGGTGGTGTGGCTTCTAGAATGGAACAAGACTAAGAGGAGAAGACTCTTACTGCTCTATCTTTCCTTTTTTTTTATTGATGCATATATAAAAATAGAAAATTGTTGAATGCATGTATGGCTAAAAGTAGAGTGTGTCTATCTGCTTGAAATAAATTGTGAATGCTGAAGTAGTTAATTCCCTGTGAAAGAATGGACATGAATGAGCTCATGTGCCTGTTGGGCAAGCATGAAAAGTATGAAAGTCTATGGATAAATCATGGAATACCCATGTCAGTTGGGAAAATAATTGACTGATTTTAATGTTTGTATTATGCTTGGCCTAACAGAAATTGCCATGATGTATTTCACAGGTGAGAAGTGAAAGTTAATTGGTTGCAGTTGTTACAAAAAAAGTGGTACTAGCAAGCAAAGAGTGGGCTGCTGTGTACATTTCCATGGCAACAAACCAAAAGCTAATGGATTTGGCGTAAACTCTTCTTCAAACAATTTCCAAGACCTAAGATAATCTTGGAGAACTGCTCAAGCTACAAAAGCAGCAGAATGAGATGAACCATAAGTTTTTGCAGGACTTTATTTGTTTGCAAAGACAAGTAAAAATAATTCTGGAAACAATCAACCGAGGAAAGGGAAATGGATCAATGAGGAGGCATTCATCCAATCGTTCCACTAAGAAACGTTTCAGGTAGGAAGACTCAAAGGAAATTGAGCAGGAAAAGATAAATCAGCTAGTAAAATGTTGGAAATGTGGAGGGGATCATTGCCTCCACAACTGCCCAACAAAGGAGCATCAAGAGGGTAGTAACCATAAAGCTTTTAGACTTGTGGATGAGCTGGAAGGTCAGAACCAGCAGGAGCAGTTTGTGGAAGCCAAAGGACTTGGTCCTGCAAGTTCAAGGTAAATGATAGAATGCAGGGCAAATCAGCAAAATTTTTGAAAATTTTGGATGTGTGAATTGTATATGTATTCCTAAGTATTGGAACATCAAGGACGGTGTTATTCTAAGGGGGAGGGGATTGCAATACCCCATTTTGACCCTTAGGATATATTAGCTTTTACTGTAAATATTGTATATATGTGATGTATGTTTCCCTAGCATAGAGCTCAAGGCCAAGGCCCCACCAGTGGAAGCTCAAATTTTATTTAAAAGGCAAGTATTAGATATTATGTTACCCATGTGTTATTTAGCCATGGAACATTGTAAAAATAATGTAAATAAACATCATGCAATAAAATACCAAAACTTGCTATGGAAGCAACTAATGAGAAGGGGCCATGTGTATCCATTAGGGAGTGGTGAGGGGGTTTTGGGATTGAACCATAGGCTGCCAAATGTCATCTTGAAAACCCATTTGACTTTCTTTGTTGGCATTTAATTCTGTGTAAGGAAGTGGTTGAAGAAATCAGTCCATGACTTCAATTGAGCATAGGCAACCCAAAAATTCATATGGCAAGGCTTGGACTCTATTTTCTTGACCCACAAGTCACTCTACCTCATGGGAGTGGTTGCTTCCTCATTCCCAATCCATTGTTGAAGATCTCAGCATCAATTTTCATCCCATACGAATTCCCAACAGTCAACAAAACTAGAAATCGCAACTGTAAAAGAACCCACATTTTGAAGAGCCATAAACGCCCAGAATTTGGTATTGATAGTAAAATCCAATGGGGTATCCATAAGTATGAACCTTGGGGTGAATTTGAGAGTATTAGATACCCCGAAATCCATAGAAAAACTCAGTTTTTATATCCTAGAAGTCCAATGACGGGATTGAGTTATTTGTTAAGAGAATTGTGAGAAATCCAAGAATGAATGTTTGAACAGAGGATTGGATTGCTTGAATTTAGATTGAGATGTCTGTAGCTCTATGGTTGAGCTCATTGGCTTAACATTCTTCTCCTTTTCTTATTGCATGCTTGATAAACCTAGCTGTGTGCTGGCTAAGCATGGCCGTTTGAACAAAACCATGGCTGTGAGTGAGCCTATCCAGTTCCTCCTTAGTGGATACACATCTCAGCTCGGGGGTGATCTCTCAGCTAAAAAAATATAGGCTAGACAAAGATCTATGGTTGGGTGGAACGTTGCTCTCACGTAGCCAGTTGTTTGGCCGTTTACATTTCAAGATAAGTATTCTCTATGGTTTAATTTATATGCACTCTATGTTTTTCCATGTGTTAATTTAGAATGTTAATTGTTCATGTTAATGAGATGAAATGAATATCTTAATATGGTTGATATGAAGCTTGTGCATAACATAAGAATGGTATTGATTCCTTGTCTGTTGATTCATCATTTGCTTGGGATAGATATGTTGATGCATTCCAGTCCGTGTGTGTGTTATTGTGTTTTTAATTCCGCTTTGTTTATTAAGAATGATCTGCACACATAAGTTTTATTTATCCATGGATTTTCCAACTAATGAATGGAGCTGAGATTGTCAAATAAGTCCAGTAGGTTTGGTCATGTTTCCTTCCTTGCATTGGATTAATGGAAGGGGACGTGACACAAGATCACAAAGCAATAACAATAAAAAGAAATGAAAATATAATCACACAAACACATTACAAGACAGACACCAATATATTGTTGTTCACCCAAGATGGACTACGTCCACACTGAAATTGTCAATTTTTATTATTATACCGTCCAACAAAGTGAAGGGATACAACCTGCAGCACAGCTGTTGCACTTCCTCTTCACACTCTCTCACAGTCTCTCTTCACGATCTCAGATATCTTTACAATGCGTAATACCTGATACATCTTACCGTAGTCATATTACAATGTCTTTCTTTTATAGGGGAAATACAATGGAAAAATACCACGGGATACCCAAAACCATGGGCCCGTAAACTGTTGGCGAAAACAACCCCAAAATTGTTTTCTTGGGGGCGCTGGCCCCGAAATCCAAGGAACGAGTGTACAGTAAGCCTGGGGTACAAACATGACTGAATAACATCTCTGATTCTCAAAGATCAGGCTCCACAACCAACATCGATTATCTCCCCCATGTAATTTGATTGAACTTCAGAGCCTCCAAGGGAGATCCACTTTCTTACGCCTCTTTATCGTGAATTATGCCAATCTTACTAAGGGTTTCGCGTGGTTATTGAAGAAGGACACCCCTTTTACTGGGATGAGCGAGCCTAGTGGTCCTTCGATGCTTTGAAGAAAGCCTTGGTATCAACCCCTCTACATAGTCCCCCCGATTTTGCAAGAGATTTTTTGCTTTATGTGGTCGCATCTCAAGAGACAAATGGTATGGTCTTAGTTCAGGTGGATGATGTGCTTCAGGAGCATGTTGTCTATTATCTTAATAGAAACCTCATAGATGTTGAATTGAGATACTCTCACATTGAGAAATTGGCCCTTACGACTGTTCATGTAGTCCAACGATTACGACATTATATTTTGCTTAGGAAAACCACAGTTATAGCGCATGTCAATCTGTTTCAATTCTTGCTCTCATGACGCCTAATTTGGGGGAGATATAATAAATGGATTGTCATCCTTCAGGAGTTTGATCTTGATTTTTCTTCGGTGAAGTCCTTGCTTTTTGCAGAACTTATGTCAGATTTTCTGAGACTTGATGAGGAAGTAGTCCCTTAAGACTCATTTGTGGATGAACATTTGTTTCTTATCTCATCAACGGACCCTTGGTATGGGGATATCATTATATATCTCCAAAATTTGAAGTTCCCTTCGCATTATTTGTGAGATTAGTGACAACGTGTGAGACATCACACCAAAGACTATGTCATTGTCGGTGAAACCTTGTATCGCCGAGGAAAAGAATCTATTCTCTGTTGTTGCTTAACTCGTGAAGAAGTAGAGCTAGTGCTTAATGACTGCCATAGTGGAGCATGTGGTGGTCACTTATCTGGGATTCCAGCAACCCAACATATCTTGCGAGTAGACTATTTTTGGCCTACGATCTTCAAAGATTGTGTAAATGCTGTGAAGAGATGTCACCCTTGTTAGGTGTTTTCTCGGAACATGCGCTCGCATCCTGCTCCTTTACATCCAGTCATCACCGTCGATCCCTTCACCAAGTGGGGGGTAGATTTCATGGATTGAAACCTAGCCTCGGTTGGGGGCATCACCATATCATCGTGGTCATTGATTATTTTACCAAATGGGCTGAGGCCATGCCAACCATTAAATCCGATGGTGCAACAACAACCTACTTCGTATTCAATAAAATTATAGCTCAATTCGGTATCCCGAAGGAGATTGTCATTGACCATGGCAGTCACTTTCAAAACAAGATGATGGCAGAATTGTCACTCAAGGTGGGGTTTAAACAAGATCACTCATCTTCATATTATCCCTAAGCGAGTGACCAGGTCTATGTCGTGAATAAGTCCCTTAAGGCCATCCTACAGAGGACCATCTGACAAAGCAAGAGTAATTGGCACATTATGTTGTATCCTCCTTTGTGGGCATATCGAACCGCAGTAAAGACTTCTGCTGGTTTCTCACCATTTCAATTATGTTGTATCCTGCTTTGTGGGCATATCCTGCTTGGTGCCATTGTGATATTTTGAGTTTCAGGTATGGGTATCAAGGAATTCAATATGGTTGAGGGAGTCTGGTAACAATAGGATTGGTATCTATAGAGAGATTTTAGGCATCCATTCCTATGAGAAACACCTTGAACTACACACAATATATCTTGATGCTATCCTTTCCTTTAATTTGGGATATGGGAACCATTAGGGTGTTTTGGATACTATGTATAAGTCTTTGGTCCTTAGACATGGTTGAAGGAGGAAATCTAGGCCTTACACCCTAAATAAATATTTGAAGCATCCAAGTTTAATATTGGCACTTCAATCCACCTCTCATGACCTTTAGAGCATATCCTTGGCATCTGAGTAGGGGTATTTTTCATATAATAATGTTTTGAATATTAGGTATGGGTGTTAGGGTGACCTACATGTTTAGGGTAGAAAATATGGGACTTAGTATTTAAATGAAGATTATATGAATTCATGCCTTATAATTATGCCTCAAACCAAAACACTTGACCTCCTGAAGGGATATTTGGCATACAAGTTGGGATATGTGAACCATTATAAGTTGTAGAGTGTAAGGCATGGGTTAGAATGCCATCAACATGGTCAAGGCAGGAAATTTAGTTGATTGGCCTTGAATATTTTGTGCTCAATGGAATGAACAATGCCTCAAAACAAAACACATTACCTCCCAAGGAGATCCTTATCCTTTGAGTGGGAATATCGACAACATTAGAATTGAAGTAGCTATTAGTATTAAGGTTTTGACTGACGTCAAGTGATGAAACTCAAACATTGGGCCTAAATTTAGCTTATAGGGGTCAAGGGAAATGAGTGAATCCTTAAGCTACCCCACATGAATCCTTGTGGGATATTTTTCTTCAAGTGGTGATATGGGAATGATTATAAGGATTTTAGCATAAAACATGGGTCATGGTGACTAGAACAACACCTCAACCCACCACGCTTGACCTCATATGAGAATCACTTTCCTCCATTTTGGAATATGGACACCATTAGTATGTTTTGAGCACTAGGTATGTATATTTGTTCTATGAATAGGGATAGGGGACTAAACATAAGCCTTAGGCCCTAAATGTAGCTTATAAGGATAAAGGGAAATGGATGAAACCTAGAATAGTACCACATAGGAATTATTAATTATGGGATATTTACCCTCTAAAAGGTGATATGGGATCCATTAAAAAGTTAGGGGAGGAAGTCCATTCCTTAGGACCTAAAGGAATCTTCTAGGAATCCAATGTTGAGAATTTCACTATCAATATTTTCATAGCACTAGATATAGGAGTCATAGTGTTAACCATGGTTTCATATGTAACTTAATTACTAGGATATAAATGCAACTTATCCGGCTCAAGGTGCAAGAATGATGACTCAAACCACCACAAATAACCTCTAAAGTTGATCATTGTCCTTTGAGTTGGGATATTGGCATCGATTGGAGTTTTGAGCACTATGTATGGGTCTTGGGGTTCTGGACATGGTTGAGGGAGGTAACATAATACTTAATCCCTAATGGAATATTCTAATCATCCAAGGTTGACAGCGATATGCCAGACCACCTCAAAGGACCTTTCTAGTTTATTCTTGGACATTAAGAAGGGATATTTGTGCCATTAGGTATTTTTCAATTGTAAGTAGGTGTCTTAGAGATTTGAACATGGTTGAGGGAAGAAAACAAGGACTTATGCCATAAAATATTCAGTTAGAAATCTAGGGCTAAGAAAAATCTTTGGAACCACTACACAGCGACCTCTAGAGGGAATACTTTGTCTCCTGGTGGAAATATAGGTGCCATTAGTATTTTTTGAGCAGAAAGCATGGATCTTACGTTGCTTAAAATGGTTAGAAGAGGAAACCTAAAGATTAGTCCCAAAATGAAGCATCTAGACATCCTAAGGCTAATAATGATGTGTGAGACTATCACATATCCTTTCGAGGGTATCCTTGGCCCATAAGTTGGGATTCCAGTTCCATTAGGTTGTCTTTAGTACTACATATGGGTTTTGGGACCCTCATCATGATCTAGGAAGGAATCCCATGACTTAGGCCATAAAGGAAGCTACATGGCATCCAAATCCACAATGGATACCTTGAAGCGCCATACATGACCTCCCAATGGTAGCTTTGACCTCTAAGTTGGGATGTTTATGGATTTATAAGGTTTTGAAAATTACATATTAGTCTTAGGGGCTTAAAATGGTTGGGAAAGAAAACCCAAGACCTCACCCCTAAAAGGATATTCTTTGCACCTAGGGCCAAATACAATGCCTAGAACCACCATTCGTGATCTTCCAAGAGTATCACTAGCCTAAAAGTAGAGATACAAATTCCATTATGAGGTTTTAATACTAGGGATGGCTCTCAATCCCTTATAAAGGATCAGGGAAAAAAAATTAGTTTTTAGTTTATAAAGGAATGTTCAAGTGTTGAATGCTAATAAAAACACCTTGAACCATAATAGATGACCTCCATATGATTGGTGAAATGTGTGCTATTATGATTTTTTGAGTACTGGGTATGGGTCTCAAGGCCATAGACATGGTTGGGGGAGAAAATTGGGGACTCAGTCTATAAAGGAAGATCTTAGGCATCCAAGGCCATGGAAATTATCTGAAAGCACCACACTTAACCTCTCATAAATATATGTTTTCCTTGAGTTAGGATATCAATGTCATTAGTAGTTTATGAGCACTGAGTATGTGTCTGAAGGCCATGGACAAGTCTATGAGAGAAAATTCAAGACTTATATTTTAAACACATATTCTAGGAATCTAAGGCCAAGGATGATGCCTCAACTACAACACATCCTAATCTTTACCTAATGGATGACATTGAACTAAGGAGAAACTATGTCCTTATCCCCTGAAAGAACCTTTTAGGACTCAAGGGAGAAGAACAATGTCTTGAACCATCACATATGACATCCCAAGTGGATCATTAGCCTGGATGTGGGATATTAAAAACTTCAAACAACATTATAAGAAGGTTTTGAACACCCAGTATGTATATTGAGGCCCTAGATATGGTTAAGGGAGTAAACCTAGGCCTTAGGCCATAAGTATAGAATTGGGAACTCAAGTTTCATGACTCAGTCCTTAGAGCACCACCCAACAGCTCTCTATGGAATATTTGGGCTTTGTGTGGGGATATGAATAATGATTGTAGGTTTTGAGCATCAAGACTAGTTATTAAGGATATGGGCATAGTTAAAGGAGGACATATTGTCTTTATTCCCTAAGGGAAGCTTCTAGGGATTGAGGACCATGACCAAGGCCTTGAACCAAAATAACATGACCTTTCCTATTGATGTTTGGCATCTAAGTAGAGATATGAGCACCATTAGGATATTTTGGGCACCATATATAGGTCTTATGGATCTACAAATTGTAAATGTGGAAAACTTAGGACTTAGACCATGCACATGGTTGCACACCACCACATATTACCTACATAGGGGATCTTTGGTTTCTAAGTGTTGCTAAGGAATTCATTAGAAGGTTTTGAGAAACATGTGTATAGCTTGTGGCCCTAAACACGGTCCAAATTGGAAATAAGGAGTTTATTTGTAATGAATCTTTTATGGATCAAGGGCGATGGATATTTCCTCAAATTTCCACACATGACCTCTCTAGGTGTCATGTAGCCTCTAAGTGGTGATATGAGAATCATTCAGATCTTTTGGGAATGAAGTATATCTATGTGGTGATATGAGAGCCATTAGGAGGCTTGGATAACTAAGTATGGATCTCAAGACCTTGGAAACGGTTGAGAGGAAAAAATTTGGGTCTTAGTTCCTAAAATTAACTTATAGGGATCAAGGGCCTAAAAATACTGTGTACCACCACATAAGAACTTTCTAGGATATTTTTGTCCTCTAAGTGTGGATATAAATGGAATGAAGATGTATTCACCACTAAGGATGGGTTTTGAGGCTTTAACAATTGGGAGAGAAACCATAGCCTTGGGACATGAAGGAAAATTCTAGGGTAGGGTATATTTGGCGTTCAAGTATGGGTATGGGTGCAACTAGGAGTTTTTGATCACTAGGGATGAATCACATAATCTTACCCACATTTGAGAGAAAATTTTGGCTTTAATCCCTATAAGATGATTCTAGTGATTAAGGGTAGGGAAAATTTTATGGGTAAAACTTCATTCATGGGTGAAATTTAGTGGGTTTTGAATTTGAAATGGGTGAATTTTTTGTATAGATAAGGATTTTATAGTTTAATGTAGTTTTCCCACCATTTATTATATATGTGTGTACATGTGTGTATGTATATGTATTTATTTATGTATTTACATACATAAATTTATGTGTTTATATGTGTGTATGTACACACATATATATACACACATATATACACAAATATACACACACATATATACATACATAGATATTTGTGTGTGTGTGTGTGAAATTTCTTGCTTGAGTTAGTCCACGCGAGTTTTTTTTCGAGCTTGAGTTGAATTGGAAAATGCATATTTAATTGGAATATTTAATACATTTTTTTAAGTGGCAACTTTACAGACTTTAATAGCTCGTTCTTATAAAAGTTTCAAAGTTGGAAAATTTTTATTTAAAGTTTTTTTATATAAAAGACCTTTTGTAATAGTTTTTCTTATTTAAAGTTTTTTTATAAAAACCTTTTGTAAAAGTTTATTGAGGGTGGAGTCCCTTTAATTTTAAAATTAAAAGAGATTTTATTAAAGAAGAAGAAGAAAGAGATAGTGAAAGACCGAGCATGGCTTCTAGCCGCTCTAATCAGTTAGAAATTTCTCCTCTCATGGGGAAAAAGGATTATGGTATGTGGGCTACTAGGATGGAGATACTTTTATGATTGGAAGAACTTTGGGAGTATGTTCTATGTGTTTATTCTGGATTGTCCAATGTTGAAGTTGGGAAAGCTCTGATGAACAAAAAAAAAAAAGTGTTAAGAATTCACAAAAAGAAGGATCTGAAAGCACTACATCTTATCATGAATGCATTGGACAACATCATATTTCCAAATGTGTCAGATACATTCCACTCAAAAGAAGCATGGAACATCTTGGTGACCAGTTATCAGGGTGTTGGCAATGTACAAACAACCTAACTGCAAAATTTAAGAAGAGATTTTGAAGACTTAAAAATGAAAAAATCAAATACAGTAGATCAATTTATGATTCAAGTCATGGGAATAGTAAATAAAATGGTAATTGAAAGGGTTCTAATATCACTACATGGTAAATTCGATCCAATAGTGGCAGTTTCAAATAAGAGAAATATCTAATCATATTAGCTGTAGAAGAGTTGACGGGGTCGCTTATATCCCATGAATCAAGAATCAACAAGAACAAGGATTCATCTCTAGAGAACACCTTCAAATCCCAAGTTTCTTTCTCAAAAGGAAGAGGCATATGTAGATCAAGAGGAAAATGTAGTGGTGGTCGAAGCAATGATAAGGTAAATCAAGAACAAGAAAATGGGAGTGACAACAAAAATAGGTTTGATACATAAAAAATTAAGTGCTATTATTGCAATAAGTTTGTTTATTTGATAGTGAATGAAAAAAGAAGTAAGATGATCATGGAAAACAGAATGCCAATGATTTAAACACCTATGATAACAATGAAGATTCGTTGTTTCTTACTTGTCTTGCTGCACATGAAAGTCCAAATGATATTGTATTTTAGAAAACGACTACAAAAACCATATCACATGTAATAGAAGTCTAGTTGCAGATCTAAATGAGTCAGTAAAGACAGAGGTTAAGATCGACATTGATTATATAGTTAAAGTTCTTGGTAAAGGAGTGGTCAACATATTAACTAAACATGGACAGCTAAAAACCATCTCAAATGTGTATTATGCTCCAGGTTTGAAGCATAATTTTATAAGTAATGGGAAACTCAATCAGAAGGGATACAATCTCTTATTCAAGGGAGTATAATGTTCCATATATGACAAACTTCCAAGTAAGGAGTTGATCACCAAAGTAAAAATGACTAGGAACAAAATGTTCCCGCTAATCATGAGTTCTAGTACGTAGGTAAGTTGTTTTTCCCAAAAAGAAACATGCATGGATGATTTTTGGTTATGGAATTTTAGATTTGGACACCGTCACTTTGTGATCTAGATGGATATCGGTGTCCACCCACCTATTCCACTGGCTCAAAATAGTTTTCCATGTTGGAAATTTTCTAGTAGTTTTTCTATGGTTTCTTTGGGTCCTGAACATCCAGGGCCGTTTTGAGGACCTAAACATTATTTTTTGGGCTCGTAGCGGCCCAAATGTTATCCACAAGCTCTCTTCTAGGAATGATCCACTATTGTACTAATCAGATAGGTATTTCCAATAATCTATCAAGCACCACAAATGGAGATCGTATGCAAAAGTTATGACCCCAGGAAGTTGACTATTCAACTAACAACCTTGGGGCCGTAAAATTTATGACAATTCGTCTCCTAGGGTTGGGTTTTTGGATGTTTAGGGTTATTTCCGTCATTATTATGATAAATATGCCCTTTCGGCCTCTTTTTGTAATCAACTTGTCATGAATGAGCATAGTCATCACATCTCTTCTTAGAGACAAGCTACCACAATTCTAGCTTCCTTATTTTATATTTTGTTCTATTTCTATCATTTAATAGAATTTGTGTTTATTGTATCACTCTGTTCCTTGCAATATATCTTTGTATGTGGTTTTATATGGGTGTTTCCATAAAGATGGGTAACAATTTTTTTCCAAAAGTGACGGTGAAAATTCAAGTTTTTACTCATTCATTAAATCAAAGCTCTCAAAACTCATATATGCCTTGTGAATTTCGACTTGCAACAAAAAACAAAATCTAGGGAATTATGTTATCTTTCCACCTATATTTAAAAAAAATAATAAAATTATTAAATATGCCAAAATTGCATTTAGTGATAGGTTTGTTCTTCTAAATTTCAGCAAAACTTTATAGGTGGCTTGTGTGCACATAAAATAATTTAGAGATAAATGCTTAATTTATGAAAAAAAATATTAACATAATGTACAAAAAAATGTACTGGGACACACATTTAAAAAAAAAAATTATTATGGAAAATTATATATCTATTTTTTTAATTTTCAAAACCGACCATTGAAAATTTTAAATGCATTTCGTACACATGTGTGTGCTCCTAAAATTTTTTTTTACTGGTTACAAAATTTGAAAAATAAAAAATACCCTTTTTGAAGAGCATGCGTTGGTCCGGTGCATATATATTTTTTGAAATTTTTTTGTTGTGTATTTATATGCTATTGATTTATCTTGGACTAATTCGAAGTTGTGGACATGGTTTTGTAAGTATAAGTTTCAGAAGAAAATAACAAAAAATTATCAGATGAGCTGAGAAATTTGCAAATTTTATGCCAATGAATAGAGGATTCATTGATAGATCCACTGGTATGAAGTTCACCATCTAATTTGTGTCCCATGATAGGGTTTATGTCTAGTAAAAAGAGCAGGAAAAAAATATTAAAAAAAAGGGGCTGAAAGCCTATTTAAACCCTCGATCGAAGTATATAGTTGGATCAAGGTTTTTAGAAAGCTCAATCGAGCATTTGAGAGTATTTTTTAAATAAATCAATCGAGGTTTTAAGTGTGGTTAAGAAAAGAATTGATCAAGCTAATATATTGACTGATATATTAGCTCGATCAGGATTTTAAACACTCAACTGAGCATTTGAATAATGCTAGATCAAGATAATATCTTGATCAAGCTAACATCTCGATCAAGATATTAGCTTGATCAGGATTTTAAACACTCAATTGAGCATTTGAATAATGCTAGATCAAGATAATATCTTGATCAAGCTAACATCTCGATCAAGATATTAGCTCGATCGAACTTTTGTGCAAGAGAAGGAGAAAAAAAAATTTGGTTTGTGACTTTACTTAACACCACCACCCCATGCCATTATATTCTAGTAGGGGGAGGGAAACTGTGTAAAAACATAAGATAACATGGTCAATCCATTCCATATATTTCCTAATATATTGGTCACAATTATGTAGAAACTAGGACATTTTAAAAGTACAAATAAAGCTACTTGTAACATGTGGTTTAGCATAGTTATGCTTGAATGGCATTGTTAAAGATAGGGCAGCTGATTTGACCTTCTTTAGTAGTAATTCTCTTAGGATCAATTGACTCCAATATAATATAAGGGAATGCACCCATCTTTCATAAGTAGGAACTTGATGAGCATATTCCCATCATGAAGCATTTTACCAATCAAAATATTGTTAAATTTTTTAACTAACCGTCTCAAAGAATAGTATTGGCCTCTCTTCCAATAATGACTTCGACAACCTTTATATCATGGCTATTCCTAGCTTTTCCCTTCATTTTGGTGTTGTAATGATTGAACATACATTGTGCCTTTCGAACCAGATGAGTATTTTATCTAGGTTGCAATTACTCATATTAATCACAACATTGGTAATCAATTGGAGGCACAATTGATAAGGAACCTTGAACTATAAGACAAGTTTGATTCCCAACATCAAATATTGGAGAAATTGTCATTGGACCTTGACATATATTATAACATGATTAGGGAATTTCTCGAAGCTCTTAGTTCTTGGTAGATTGACCCTCGTATTCAATTGGTTTGGTAAAAGTTGACCTTAAAGAAGAACCCACAATTTGGAAAACCCATGGA
The DNA here is from genome assembly GCA_027924585.1 of Larix kaempferi. Classification (NCBI taxonomy): domain Eukaryota; kingdom Viridiplantae; phylum Streptophyta; class Pinopsida; order Pinales; family Pinaceae; genus Larix; species Larix kaempferi. The sequence continues at coordinate 3,385,676 of BSBM01001095.1, read as the reverse complement.
TATTATGAGACTAAAGCAACGATCCAAATTGCACAAGATATTTAGGTGAATTGTAATATACCCAATACCCTTTTTCATCTAATGAGTTAAATTTTTTTCTCTTTTAAGTACAAGCTAGGTTGTCATGTCCCCATTTTGATAGCACCATAGAGAAACCACTAACCCATCCAACTCTATGGTTTCTAGTGGAAAATAATTAAACTAATTAATAAGGGAGTAACCTTGGCCAAGTTACTTTAGGAAATTAAATAAATTAGCTAAGAAATAAATTTTGGCTATAGTTATTTTGGAGTAAATTAAATTAGAAGTGATGAAGTTTATGTTTTTGAATATTTAATTATTTTTAATTATGATATGAGTTGGAAAAATGCCAAGAGGGCCCATGAGGGCGCATAAGGAGATAATGATGGATCTATGAGTTTTTAGCCAACAAGGAAAATGGAGCATAAAGCAAGAAAGTAGTAGTAAAGCATAAAATATGGAAAGCAACAGTAAAATAAGGAAAGAAGCAAAAAATCAAGAAAGTTCTCAAGAGTAGGAAAGCAGCTCAAAAGAAAAAAAAAAGAAATGTTCTGATTTGTGCAACTCAAGAAGGATTAGCAACATACATAAAATCTACAGGGTCCAAATTTAGCCAGTGAGGGCGCATTTGAGGATAGAGTGGGTCCACACGATGGTGTAACTCACCCAAAAATCAAGATAAGCACCTCTAATTCGAATTTCAAGGATGGTAAATGTTTTACTTGGTAAAATAACATTATAAAGGATGATAATGTGTCATGGGTGATTATTATCTCATATTATTGATATTTTATTATTATTTTTGGAGAAAATTCTAGAAGGAGGCAAAAGCTACCTGATGTTTATAAAAGAAGCATGAGTAATCCATTTCACATATTTGGTTAGTGTGAGCATTTGAATTAGAGAGCTTGAAGCTTCTCTAGAATTGGGAGATGTGCCCCTGTTGTCACCAACTATATGAGAGATCAACTAGAGTTTGAGGAGAATGGCATTCAACCATTATGATTGATTTTAATTCAAGCATCTCTTCTCTCAATTATTTTCATGTAATTTTCTAGTGGTTGGTGAAGGAAATGAGAGATTGTGCCCCTAGAGACTTGGCTGCTGATCCAATCAACATATGATATGTAATATATATTAGTTTGAATGAAAAATCATAGTCCAATACTTCTTTGCTGTAGATTACATGTTTTTATTTCAAGTGTATTTGAACCTATGCTCTTTTCAATGCTCAATTTGACTAGTTTTCAATATAGTGGTAATAAACTGGTTTCTATTCAACCAATTTTCATTATGTCAGTTTTCATGGATTATTGAGACAATTTGAAACCCATCCCCAAAACCGTTTATGATTTTTGGGGTGGTTAAAGGTTGTTTGGCTCGACTTGAAAGTTAACTAGTCAAGATGCCCATTGTTGCATATTTTCTCCAAATTCCTTCTCAAGACCATTTAAAATCTTATTTATGTACCTAATAACTTATGTATAAGGTTGGGGAAAGTACAAATATCTTACCTTAGGTCCGAGTACTTCCAGTGAGCACCAGAATCATTGGGTTTCCATAGAACTCTTGTGGACAATTACCTTGAAGCCCTGGGTTTATCCCACAGAGTCTACTCGGGTGTGAAGTACCCATAAATGAACCATTGTCAAATTATATTCCTTTTTTTCATCCTATTTTAATCCTATTAGGAATGAACTTCATCTTGGGAGAAATTGGGAGTGTCTAGTGTTGTTTTAGTTTTTCCTCCTGAATTCTAGTCAAACTAGCTAGTCATTCGTTCCTAGTAATCCACTGTTTGTTAATTTTTGCAAATATTTTGAGTTAATGTGTCTGTGATCATATTAAGTGAATTACAGTGGTATCATATCATGTTCCTATGCACCCATGGAACATAAATCTCTTAGTTGAAGAAGATTTCAAATCATATCTTCTGGAAAAGAATAAATTGCAGCTATGAGATAGGTTCCCATCGATGATGATTGGGAATTGGATGCAAGGGAAGAGTCCTTCTCTGATGAAGATGATAGTTACATTGATGGAGGAGATGCAACCACAAGTGGATTTTTTCATGCTTCACATGAGGATTGTGACTCTTTATGTGACTACTCCTATATAGATGATAGGTTGCATAGTCCACCAATGGATACAATAGTATAAAGAAAGGAGCCTACATTGAATGAGTCACTCAAGAAACATGACAAGACACTCCAAGATATTGAGAGGAGTGTGAAGCATCTTAAGGAGACCTTAATATCACCATCTGGAATGCAAACTCTCAAGATAATCTTCTTTTTTGTCTCCAAAAAAAGACTCCAAAATTCCTTGTGAAGAAATTGGTTCTAAGGGAAGTGCATCCACTGTCATTGTTCAGCCTTCTAATGAACATGAAAGGAGAAAAAATCCATCAAAATATGAACCATGTGGTTCCTCTTACTAGTGCATCGATACATTAGAGAAGAAATAAGAAGAGACACCTAAGGAGGAGCGTAAGCCACTCCAAGAAGATTTCCAAATAGAGGAAAAACATCTAGAAGTAGAGATTGAAGAACATGAAGTTGAACCTGTTGAAATATTGTAACTTCAAAGAATATTATATTTGTATATTATTTATTCCGGAGATGTTCCATACCTCCGATGTGATTATACTATAAATCCGTAGATGTTTATTCCTTCGAGTTGGCTGTGGTAACTAGGGTTATTAGACCCACCATGTGGGGGTCGGCCCAGTCAGTTATAATGGTGTATTTAACCTAATGGTTAAATACGAGCCTACATGTACTTGTGTAAAATACATATCAGAGTAGTGTATAAATAGAGGAGGTGTGTTCCTCATTTGATACACTCACACACTTGAGGATAGCGCACTTGTGGAGGAGAGGTCTGCTATTGTGGAGGAGGAGATCATGTCTTAGGGTTTCATCTTTGTATATTGCTGGTCATCTATATTGAGGAAGCTTTGCTGGGTTTTCTACCCCATGAGGGTTTCCCAGGATAAATCTCTGTCTCTTGTGTTTATGCTGTGCTTGTTGTTTCTTCAGTGATCCTGTATATGCTATTATTGTGAAATGGAATGTAATGCTGCTATTTTCTGTCTTAGCATATTGAATTTGAACATGGTATCAGAGCTAACCTGAAGGAAGACAAGGTATGGCACTAAAGACACTTGCTTTACTTACGACAATTTGAAGGTTAGGGTTTTACATAGCAAAAACCAGTCATCGTAGCACTTTCGCTATAAATCCGTTTTGGCGAAGTTTTCGGATCTGAAATTGTTACAGGACGAAGAGGAAATCTCCAGGTACCTTGTATCCAAAGGACAACCTCTAATTTGTTGTACTTTGTGATTTATGATCTATACAATATAGGGTTTCTGCCTCTTCCAGATCTGAGTCAAAATCAGGTGACCTTGGGAAAAAGGTCATATCTTGGGATAGGAAGCTCCAAATGAAATTTCGTAAAAAGTTTCAGGTAGTACACAGTCTGTACTATCTCAGAAAACGTTTGCAGAGGCCGAAGTTGAACCAGTGACACGTGGCACTCCGTACAAGTTCGCCCTCCTGTATTATCCCATAAACAGGTCATGTTGCGACACTTGGAATAACTCTCTCTAAGAGAGTCCAATTGAGGTCAGACCTATTAGGATGGAAATATAACAGGCCGAGATACCTCAGAAAAGTTTTTCAAAGGCCGAAGTTCAAACAGTGACACGTGGAACGCCGTACAAGTTCGCTCTTCTGTTTTATCCCAAAACAGGTCACGTTGCGACATTTGACATAACTCTCTCTCAGAGAATCCAATTAAGGTCAGACCTATCAGGATGGAAAGATAACAGGTCAGGCTATCTCAGAAAACTTTTTCAGACCCTGTAGATTGAAAAGTTTGGAGTTACACTAGAAACAATCAGGTACATATTTCTGTCAAAACATAATTATTTTTGAATACCTTCATTCATGGCTTCCGGAATTTAGGGCTTTGAAGAAAGTTGGAATTTTTGTAAACGGAGACCACGGCTGAATGCTACTCATCAAAATAGAAATTTAGAGACCAAGATCATATTTTTTGGTTGGGCAGAAGGCCGGGCTTGATCAAACCCTAGTTCGGGACTTTGATCAGAAAAGTGGAAAATTAGGGCTTCTGTAAAAATGGGAATTTTTGAAATCTGTGACCATAACTGGAAGCTCCTCAGAAAAATAGAAGCTTAGAGCTTTGGATCAAACATTTTGATTGGGAAGAAGAGTGGGATTCACCAAACCCCAGTTCAGGGTCACGTCCAGTGAATCCAGAAGTTTCAAAGACAAAATTGAGGAGTGAAACTTTGTAGTTTTCAAATTCTGAATATATCAGTTTGATCAGCTCATCAAGGCGCATATTTCTATCCTTTCGAAAGTTTGAAATTCAAAATTTTTGGGGTTTCTCTGACAAACCCATATCCAGCTCCAGGTCCAGTGGATAGGGTTAATCCTAGAAGAAGATGGATTGGTCACCTGCATAAGTGAAGGAGTTACTGTTTCAGAGGGAGATGAGGCTAAGGCTTTACATAAGGAGATTACAAGTGATCTCGACAGGTATGACTCATCGAGGTATGTTTTGAGATTTGTTCATGATTAAGTTTATGGTATGTTTGTCTTCATGTTATTACGGTTAGTACAATCTTGATTTTAGATTTGTTGTATCACCTTAACAAAATTATGAATGCATGATAGAAGATATTCATTGGTTAGGGTGTTGACACTTATGATTGTACTAATGCATTATGATGTTGTGTGAGGTTGATGCTGTCTACTAACAAGATACAGGTACATCACAAAAGACAAATCAGGCTCCATGACCATGAAAACATGAAGACAAAGACTCATCCATAATCTTTGTTCTACTTACGAGGTATGTATGACTTTGTTATATTATGCTTAACCTATGAGACATGCAGGTTCTAGCTCAGGATCTCTAAATCATTGAAGAGATTGTTTAGGTATGTTGTACATAACCAAGTAGGTATACTAATCCAGGTATGTTTCCCATGAATCTTACCTTGTGTTAGGATCCCTTATATAAGTATACTTGGAATGATTGGTTATGCTTATTCATAAAGTTAGTAATCAAGGGATTATGCATATTATATCTTTTATCTTGATTGATGATATGCATGAGTAAAAGAAGACTTCCCTGAAATCTTGAATACTAATGTTTATTAACTATAATCATGACTATACATTTTCAAGATTATTTAGTACTATAATGTTTTGATAGCATTTAGAATATACTAATGAGTGTATGTTTGTGTATGAGATCATGAGGATGACTCTTGAGCATGCACAGTGGTACAGAATGAATAGAAGTTCAAAAGACATACAGAAGATCAAGCGGGAGGCAACCACACAAACATAAAAGATAAGTATTTGAGTTGTTATTTGAAATAGTAATGATATTGCCTGTAATAGGTTGTATGCATATTTGTATTCCTATAATATATCATGCTGAGTGTAAATATTCATAGAACATTGAACAGTATACTACTAATATGCATATGATTGGTAAGTTGGACAAACATTCCATTGTTGCTTGTCTAGAATGAAACCTCTTTGCTGACATGCTGAGAGTTGTGCACACTCTCGATAGTATGTTCTGGTAGAAATGGAAGGCATCTAGATAGCCACTGTATGCATACAGGATATGGGAAAGTGTTGTGCCAAAGTATTGGTCAAAATAGTTGCACCACTATGTAAATGATATCTGTATGCATAATAGGTTATCATGTCAATATGATTTGATGATTATGAAGTATTACTAATCATGTACTTAATTTTGATTTGTAGGAAAGGTCATGAAGAATGATGGACACCGTACAAGTGGTGGATGTTCAAACAAGAAGATTTACAAATCAAACAAAATATAGAAGGCTCATGGCTAAAAGATTCTCTTAGAAAGGGGAAGAGAATCACGACAAGATGTTTGCTCCAAGTATGGTGTAATTAAAGAAGAAGTGTGAATCAGGTTCTGTATAGGTACCTAGGATCGATAATCAATTGATGAGCTTAATGATCACCATTTGTGATGTGGATCTCAACCTTTGCTACAAGGTTGAATATGATTTCTATACACAAATGACATGGATGCAAGAAGGAACTCACCACAGAGTTCGAATGATATTAAGGCTCATATTAGTAGACCCATCTAACGAGAGATGGCACAGATAGATATGCAGAAGATCATTCAATGCAGAAATGAAAATGAAAGATCTCAATTTGACGCTTTACTTCCTAGGTCTGGAAGTATGGCAAGGCTCAGAAGGAATATTTCTCAACCAGGGAAAGTATGATGAGAAATATGACTTGAGGTGTTGGAATGGCCACTCTTATGGATTCCAACTTGAAGCTGTTAGGGGATAACTCATCAGAGTTAGTGGATATAACTCTGTACAGTCAAATTATTGGGTCATTGATGTATCTAACATATACTAGATTAGATATATGCTTTGTTGTGAATACCTTGAGTCAGTATCTAGTGGAAACTAGATGTTTTCACCTGATAGTTGCAAAGCATGTGATGAGGCACCTAAAGGATACGATAGACTTTGATCTGTGCTATCTTGGAGATCATGACTTCAGATGGCTACTCAGATGTTGATTGGGTAGAAAGTGTATCAGACAAGAAGAACACATCAAGAGGATGTTATTGTCTAGGATTAGCCATGATCTCGTGGTTTAGCTGGAAGCAGTCTAGTGTGGCTCTCAGCACAAGCAGAATATATGGCTGTTTGCTCTACTAGTTGTGAAGAAGTTTGGCTTCAGGATTGTTTGACTTAGAGATAGAACCAACTGTGATCCTATGTGACAAATAGAGTTGTATCAAGATGACATAGAATCCAGTGTTCCATGATAAGTCAAAGATCATAGGGATCTAACAAGATATGACACAGAAAGGAACTATAAAGTTTGAATTCGTAACAGGTTACCGATGTACTAACCAAACCTCTACCTCGAGTGAAGAAGTTACCAACATACTAACCAATCCTCTGTCTCGAGTGAAATTTGAATACTTTCGAGACAAGCTTGGTGTAGCTCAAAAGGACCCTCCTCGAAAGGGGGAGTAGTATAGTCACTGATGATGAGATTGTCTCATCGAACAACAAGGTCGATGATGAGGTAACCTGTTCTCTACACCTAGATACTTAGAAATATTTAGATTTAGGACTCGTATACTTAGAATACTTAGTTTTACTTATACATGCTTTTGATGTTATATGTATTAGTAAGAATACATGCTTTTGATGATAGATGTATTGATGAGAATACATGTGGGGATTGTATCATCCTTGAACACATGTTCTAAAGTGAGCCGTAGACGTATGGTCTCCGAAAATGAAGTCCTTAGTGGACAGGTAGGGATTGTATCATCCCTGGACTTCGGTCCCTGAATAGATCCGTAGACGTATGGTCTCCGAAAATGAAGTCCTTAGTGGACAGGTAGGGATTGTATCATCCCTGGACTTCGGTCCCTGAATAGATCCGTAGACGTATGGTCTCCGAAAATGAAGTCCTTAGTGGACAGGTAGGGATTGTATCATCCCTGGACTTCGGTCCCTGAATAGATCCGTAGACGTGAGGTCTCCGAGAATGAAGTCCTTAGTGGATAGTTGAGGGGATTGGATCATCCTTGGACTTTCAGTCCTAAAGAGAGCCGTAGACGTGAGGTCTCCGAGAATGAAGTCCTTAGTGGACAGTTGAGGGGATTGGATCATCCCTGGACTTTCAGTCCTAAAGAGAGCCGTAGACGTGAGGTCTCCGAGAATGAAGTCCTTAGTGGACAGTTGAGGGGATTGTATCATCCCCGGACTTAGGTCCCTGAATTGATCCGTAGACGTGAGGTCTCCGAGAAGTGGGGATTGTATCATCCCCGGACTTAGGTCCCTGAATTGATCCGTAGACGTGAGGTCTCTGAGAAGTGGGGATTGTATCATCCCCGGACTTAGGTCCCTGAATTGATCCGTAGACGTGAGGTCTCCGAGAAGTGGGGATTGTATCATCCCCGGACTTAGGTCCCTGAATTGATCCGTAGACGTGAGGTCTCCGAGAAGTGGGGATTGTATCATCCCCGGACTTAGGTCCCTGAATTGATCCGTAGACGTGAGGTCTCCGAGAAGTGGGGATTGTATCATCCCCGGACTGCGGTCCCTGAATTGATCCGTAGACGTATGGTCTCCGAGAAGTGGGGATTGTATCATCCCCGGACTTCCGTCCCTGAATTGATCCGTAGACGTATGGTCTCCGAGAAAGTGATTTTTGATGTGGTTACTTGTATCGGTAGGATACTTGTATTGATGATGTGGTTATTTGTATCGGTAGGATACTTGTATTGATGATGTGGTTACTTGTATCGGTAGGATACTTGTATTGATGATGTGGTTACTTGTATCGGTAGTATACTAGTATTGATGACGTGGTTACTTGTATCGGTATGGATACTTGTATTGATGATGTGGTTACTTGTATCGGTAGGATACATGTATTGATGACATGATTACTTGTGTCAGTATGGATACTTGTATTGATGATATCTATACTTGTATTGGCATGAATACTTGTACTAATGATGTGGATACTTGTATTGTTATGGATACCTGTGTTGATGACGATGCTGACGATCATGTGATGATGATACTGATGATCGTGTGATGACGATGCTGATGATCGTGTGATGACGATGCTGATGATCGTGAGATGACGATGCTGATGATCGTGTGATGACGATGCTGATGATCGTGTGATGACGATGCTGATGATCGTGAGATGACGATGATGATGATCGTGTGATGACGATGCTGATGATCGTGAGATGATGATGCTGATGATCGTGTGATGACGATGTTGATGATCGTGTGATGATGATGCTGATGATCGTGAGATGACGATACTGATGATCGTGAGGATCCAGATGTTGATGTTGTTGTAGTTGTTTGAGTGCTGCAGAAGATAAAGACTTAGTACTGAAGATGTTGATGTTCCAGTATTGAAGATGTTCCAGTAACTGCTTGAGTTACTGATGATGTTGAGAAAGCTTCCAATGATTTATAGATGTATCATGTATGATGTTGATGACTCCTTGCTCGTGCAGATACAGTTATAATATCCTTCTTGTTAAGGGGGAGTGTTGAAATATTGTAACTTCAAAGAATATTATATTTGTATATTATTTATTCCGGAGATGTTCCATACCTCCGATGTGATTATACTATAAATCTGGAGATGTTTATTCCTCCGAGTTGGCTGTGGTAACTAGGGTTATTAGACCCACCATGTGGGGGTCGGCCCAGTCAGTTATAATGGTGTATTTAACCTAATGGTTAAATACGAGCCTACATGTACTTGTGTAAAATACATATCAGAGTAGTGTATAAATAGAGGAGGTGTGTCCCTCATTTGATACACTCACACACTTGAGGATAGCGCACTTGTGGAGGAGAGGTATGCTATTGTGGAGGAGGAGATCATGTCTCAGGGTTTCATCTTTGTATATTGCTGGTCATCTATATTGAGGAAGCTTTGCTGGGTTTTCTACCCCATGAGGGTTTCCCAGGATAAATCTCTGTCTCTTGTGTTTATGCCGTGCTTGTTGTTTCTTCAGTGATCCTGTATATGCTATTATTGTGAAATGGAATGTAATGCTGCTATTTTCTGTCTTAGCATATTGAATTTTAACAGAACCTACATCCAATTTTGTTGAAGATATAACACAAAGGTATGAATATAATTCTTATTTTTGAAGCATTAAAATTCCTTTGTATCATCATGATATTGTAGTTACTTTCGATGAGAAGCTTTGCATGGAAGAATCTCCCAATGTTAAGATTCAAAATGTTGGTGTCGAAGATAATTTTGGTGAGAGGACTGAATTGATGGATGGTAGTTTGCATGACTCTCATGAGTTGGATGAAACCACATATGGAAGCATACATAATGTTGAGAAGTTTCCACTGCACTATTTTTGAGAGTCAACGTTTAGTCTTAGAACAGAAGGTGTTGCAGGTATTGGAAAGAACCAATGATGCACATAAGGTTGCTGAAGACCTTGTGAGGAGGACCCAATTGGAGGAGAGGAATAAAGGCTTGGTTGAAAGAGTCTCTAGTAATGAATTTTGCATCATACAAGAAGAAATGGTAATACTGAAATCATATTACTTGCAACTTTTAATGGACATAGATATAGCTCTCAAAATTGCAGAAGACAAGGCCATTGAGTCGGAGCAACTTTGTATGGAATTGGGAGGATCACATTCTTCCTCCAAACCTAGTGAAAATAAGATTTATATGGCTGGTGAGAGTCATGATTTGAGAGAAGAGCCTCAAACAAGGATTATACACAAGAAACATTCAAACTTGCAGGAGATTGAGGAACGAAATGTATTGGAATATGTTGGCCAAGCAATTGTTCCAATACAAGAAGACCATGAGCAACATTTATTTGAAGAAGACTCAATTTTGGAGAAGGTGGCTGATCATATTCCATTTGGATCAGCATGCAAAGAAACCTATCCATTTATGCATTGGGTGGATAGATACATCACCGAAATGGAGACCCAAGGGTGTGCAAGACTTTCTCACATTGGTGAGAAACTCTTTTGCATTAACGATGGATTTATTGTTGCATTTGATAATGTCATTTTTCGTGAAAAGGATCAAAGGAATCAATGGATGCAATATGATTCCTTCCATACCCATCCATTCAATCCTTGTATGGAAAAATACATAGCCAATGTGGTGATAACTCATAGCATGAGTTTCATTGTGAAGCATGGAGATTGTGAGTGGGCTGCTAAAAGTATCAATACCACTCAAAGCACAAGTATGGGATTCTGACATCATCTTGAATACATTGAGAAGTCACTACAAAAGAATGATAAGTTTCTTGAATACCTTCCACCAGGTAGACTACCTGATAAAGGAGTGAAGCACAAGGTCAAGTTGAAGATGGGTGCACCACCCAACATGATCTCATCTTCCAAGAATCCCATTTCTTTCAAAACTAGAAGCTTGCAGCAACATGGAACATTTCGTACCATATTTGACATAGCCATCATCAGCATCATGCATGCAATGGCTAAGTCTAGACAATACTCATTATGGAGTGATGCATTTCATGACACCAAAGGAGCTTAATGATTGGAAACCAAGATTGGTAAAGTGAAGTTCAAGTTTATAATTTTGATCATGAATGTAAGAATGCAGTAGCAAATGTTCTTATTTCTTGAAGGGAAGATTTATTTGATTGGAAAAGTCATTTAGTAGCAGAGTATCCCAAAGGAAAATTTGCATATGAGCTGTTGAATAGTTGGTTTCAAGAAGAACAATTTTACATCATGGATGAAGGCATATATTGGGAGCCAAAATCAGTTTTTATGGAGGCGTTTATGGGGGTTTCTCATGATTTTCTCCTAGTTGAGAACTTCCTTGAAAATGGAGTAAAGACTCAACAAAATTCCACCCACACATACAAGTATATCAAAAGATTCAAAGGTGAAGGGACTTTGAAGGTGTTCCTTGAATTTGGATTCACAAAGCTCCATTTTATTCTAATTAGTTCCACAATACCTTAGGAAAAAGTGAGGAGATAATGGCTTAAGGACAAGAACTTCCCCAAGGTTGATATCCACCTTGGATATCTTCAATTTAGAATGAAGGAAAGGATTATGCATGAGATTAGGGCCAGTCTTGATTGGCCAAGTCCAAGGAGCCAAGTGGAGTTGGAAAAATTCAGCCACAACACTACTCTTCACACATTCATTGGAGTATCTCCATTCCAAGATTTGTATTGGTATGAAACTCCTATCCATATAAATTAAATTTGTGGAGAAATAAATGCACAAGAAGAGAAGTCTTGGGACCAAGCAAAGCATAAAATCTTGAAGATATTCCAAGGAAATTTGCAGAAGGTGCAAAATCAACTACAAGTGTGTGAAGACAAAGGCAAGACATAGCAAAGCTTCTTGGTAGTTGAATTGACACATTCAAAGTTTCAGCCATACAAGCAACTTTCCTTGAAAGGATAGGGGGTTGAAAAATGAGAGCTAATTCCATATGGTCTATGAAAAATCACGAGGAGGATGGAAAAGAATGCTTGTTTGTTCAAAATTCCAAGAGGAAGCAAGGCATACCATGTATTTCATGCACTCTATCTTATGGCAGCAGTTGTGCATCAAATGGAAACTTCGCGGAAGCTTCCTCCATTTGATAGTGGACACTTGATTCTTGTACCTGAGTGGATCATGCACATGAGGGAGAAAAGGTTGAAAGAAGATTCACCCAAATGTCTTTTGTACAGTGGAGAGATTTTTCCAATAAGGAGGCAACATTGGAGAAGAACAAGTTTAGCATCACGTTGGATTGTTGTTCCTTAAGGACACGTAATCTTGGGAGGGGAGGACTGTCATGTCCCCATTTTGACAGCACCATGGAGAAACCACTAACCCATACAACTCCATGAGTTCTAGTGGAAAATCATTAAATTAATTAATAAGGGAGTAACCTTGGCCAAGTTACTTTAGGAAATTAAATAAATTAGCTAAGGAAATTTTTTTGGCTATAGTTATTTTGGAATAAATTAAATTAGAAGTGATGAAGTTTATGTTTTTGAATATTTAATTATTTTTAATTATGATATGAGTTGGAAAAATGCCAAGAGGGCCCATGAGGGTGCATAAGGAGATAAGGATGGATGTATGAGTTGTCATCCAACAAGCAAACTAGAGCATAAAGCAAGAAAGCAATAGTAAAGTAGAAAAGATGGAAAGCAATAGTTAAAGTAGGAAAGAGACAGAAAAACAGGAAAGTTCTCAAAAGGAAAGATGCAGAAAAATAGGAAAGTTATCAAAAGGAGTAAAGCAACTCAAAAGCAAAAAATAATGAATTTTTCTGATTTGTGCAGCTCAAGAAGGATTAGTGACATCCATAAAAGCTACAGGATCCAAATTTATCCAGTGAGGGCATATTTGAGGATAGAGTGGGTCCACATGATGGTGTAAATCACCCAAAAATAAAGATAAGCACCTCTAGTTAAAATTTCAAGGATGGTAAATGTTTTACTTGGTAAAATAACATTAGAAAGGATTCTAATGTGTCATGGGTGATTATTATCTCTTATTATTCAAAATTTATTATTATTTCTGGAGAAAATTCTAGAAGGATTCCAAAGCTACCATATGTTTATAAAGAAGCATGAGCACTCCATTTCAGATATTTGGTCAGTCTGAGCATTTGAATTAGAGATCTTGAATCTTCTCTAGAATTGGGAGATGTGCCCCTTGTTAATAAGTTGGGAGTTGTGCCCCTACTATCACCAACTAGTTGAGAGATCAACTAGAGTTTGAGGAGAATGTCATTCAGACATTATTATTGATTTCAATTCCATTTCTTCTCATCAATTTTCGGGTCCAACACGTTCCAAATAGTGTTCCAAATATCCATTCAATTCGAGCATCTCTTTTCTCAATTATTTTCATGTAATTTTCTGGTGGTTGGTGAAGGCATTGAGAGATTGTGCCCATAGAGACTTGGATTCTGATCCAATCAGCATATGATATATAATATCTATTATTTTGAATGATAAATCAAATTCCAATACTTATTTGCTTCATATTACATGTTTTTATTTCAAGTGTATTTGAACCTATGCTCTTTTCAATGCCCAATTTGACTAGTTTTCAGTATAGTGGTAATAAACTGATTTCTATGCAACCAATTTTCATTATGTCACTCGTCATGGATTCTTGAGACAATTTAAAACCCATCCCATCCATTTTTATGATTTTTGTGAGGGTTAAAGTATGTATTGGATGACTTGAAAGTTAACTATTCAAGTTGTCCATTGTTGCATATTTTCTCCAAATTCCTTCTAAATACAATTTAAAATCTGATTTATGTACTTGATCACTTCTGTAGTAGCATGGGGTCAGTTCACATATCTTACCTCAGGTCTAAGTACTTCTAGTGAGAACCAAAATCCTTGGGTTTCCACATAAGTATTGTGGACAATTGCCTTGAATCCTTGGGTTTAGCCCAAGGAGTCTACCCGAGAGTGAAGTACCCATAAATATCCCACTTTCAAATTATTGGCCTTATTTTCATCCTATTTTCATCATATTAGGTATGAACTTCATCTCGAGAGAAATTGGGAGTGCCTAGTGTTGTTTGAGTTTTTCCTTCAGAATTCTAGTCAAACTAGCTAGTAATTTGTTCCTAGTAATCCACTGTTTGTCAATTTTTGCAAATATTTTGAGTTAATGTTCCTGTGATCAAATTAGGTACATTACATAAGTACACTATCCATCTATGTAGTTTAGTTCATTTTCAAAGGTTCCAAAAAATCACAATTATGGATTAAGAAAAGGCATTAGTCTCCTTTATAAAACTTTAGTCAACAGAGTATATTCAATAATTGAACTATACCAAGGTTACGACAATTCCTTCCTTTTCTATTTGAACATAAAGGTCTTACTCTTACCTTCAGATCTAGTCTCTAGAGGAATAATTAATTACATGAGGATATATTTTAAACCAATTAGTATTTTCTCGCTTTCAAGCATTAAGATGTTATTCAACCAAGGAAATATTTCTTAACTACACTAGATTGATTTTGTATAAATAAAATAAATACATCAACCTATGACTTATTAAACCATTTATAAGCATATGCATAGCATGGTAAGACTTTAGTGGCATATTCACTATTGATCCCAATATAATCTCTTCAATTGGCGGGGGGTAGGGTTGCTCATTAGCCCGTTGTGACAAGGCTCGAAGGGTAGGCAACCCCTTGGATAGAGGCTCACCCCAGTGGGCTTTGGGACGTCTCAACCCCTTCTGAGTCACAAGTTACTGGTATATATGGCTTGCGGGATGTTGGATATACCCTTGGGAGGTTGTTCTTCCCATGGGTTAAAAAAATATAATCTCTTCAATTTAAATCCTTTATTTAAATATAGAATTAACCATTCATAATATTTTGAGGGATGCAAACTTGTCTTATTACCAAATACGCCAGGCTTATTAAATGTCAAGATTCCTTTCAACATATAATAGTGCCTTTAAAAACACCATTTCAATGAACTTAAATGTACATATGTCATGTGATGGAAATACCATCCTAAACTTATCGATAAACAACTAAACATGATCATGCATCATTAATATCACTAGCAAAGATCATCTATACATTATATCATGCTTATTTTGAATATCAGATAACTACAAACCATTTTTTCATAACAATATCATCACTTGTCAATGATTATTTATACTTGTAAGCAAAAAATAGACATTAATTAAAAAACAAATAGCAAGTACTCAAGTACTTAAATTGCTCCCTAACATACGCAGAGATGAGTGCAATAGTTAAATAGGTGGAATTTGGTTTCTCACCTTGAGGTCACTCTCCTTTGTACATTGTCTACTTAAAAACAATTCTATATAACTCAATGGATGGATTGGATCTCCACTAAGGGATCCCCTTTATCCAAAGTATAAACAATAAGAAGAAGATATGGTTTGTCTCTCCACCAAGAGGCCTATCCCAATCTGCACAATCTATCCAACTAAAACAAAATGAGATAGGTTGAAGATAGACTTATTTACCTTACCTAACAGATACATTTGATTCAGTTATCATTGTACTTCTCCATTCTAAACTATGCCATAGCTGCCCTTCCCAACAAATATTCACTTCATTGGACTTTCACCCTTCTCCGATCAATCCCCCCTCCCCTCAATCTCTTAGAGAGATTAGAGAAATATAACATGGAATTTTGTTTTGGTTTCAAGCAACCATAACCACTAGGGTTTCTGCCCAGTATTTCAATTAATAATAATCATTTAAATAGTTAAGCTTAGTTTATTTTTTAACTAACAACCATAATATTAAGAATGTATAATTATATATTTTCCATGAGTTATTCTTAATTAATGGAACAATTTTTTATTTTGATGGTACACTGTCTTGGAATAATATATTTTCTCTTTTCGTGCAATATATTCTCATATTGAACAACCCCACTATAGTATTGTCATTAATATTCTTTTCCTTGAGACAATCTTCCCTATCGTGGAGTGACCTTGTCCTTTTATTCCACAAGGTTATGAAGGCTAACAAACTTTAAATATTTAGATTATTCTACTAATATGTATATAACAATATAAATGCTATTCATTTTTATTTAAGAAAAATAAATAAATTTAAAAACAAAAACCCCACTTGCTATTAATAAAAAATATATCAAATGTAAATTTACAAATTTTTTTATAACAAAAATAAAAATTAAAAGGAAAAGTAGAGGATCAACCTTAGCACCCTAATATGAGACAAAGAAAAATTTAAGTTTTATCAAGTTAAATATGGATATCCATAAACACATATGGGGTGGTGTTGGTCATGGTCCAAGTTGGCACATTTTTATGAAGTACAATTTTGGCAAGTTGCGCAGTTCGGACTGCGGAGATCAGAGGGCACAATTTTTCCCAAAGGCATAGTTCGGATTGTGTAGTCAGAGATGCGCAGTAAGCAGTGCGAAGTCGAATCACTATGTAGTTATGCTGATATGCAATGCTAGCGTAGCAGCAGTTTTGGGTAAGCGACTCCAGGATTCCTGCCAGTTGGGTAAGGAGCAGCGTGGAGGCAGATGAAAGTGACCTGTCAAAGAGAGTGGCGGAAAACTGTTAGAAGCTAAGCCACTGGTCGACATAGACAGGAAGGCTAAAGGGGCGGAAAGAGACATGCCATGATGCAGTCAGAACCGGCTCTACGGCTGTCTGAAGGCTGTTAGAGCACGGAGTGGTCCAACAAGGAAACCAAAGGTGCGTGGAGCAGCTGTTGAATACGGCAAGTCGGGGTGGCGGGTAACTGCACTGTTTTGGGTAACCTTAGGTTTTTGTCCCACATGATTGTAAAGACGTGACCTAAGTGCACGGTTTATATAAAGGGAAATTTTTTAAGGGAAAGGGTTGATTTTTTTGTGGGAATATTGTTGAATATTGATCTCTGTTGAGATATTATTGTAGAAAGACTCTGCAACTGTGTGCATAGAGACCCATTCAAGAGAGAAGAGAGTTTACAAATGAGTGTGCAGACTGGAACTGTTGAACCCTTCCCATTGATAATAAAACAATAGTTCATGTGGACGTAGCTCCCATCCTGGGGGTGAACCACATTAAATCCTTGTGTTATGTGATTGAATGTGTATTTGCTTTTGCTGAATGGTTAAGTTCTTGCTTATGAGTAAATGTATCTTGGCTTTCATGTGTAGTCTCTAGAAGAATGAATGATAGAAATAACATGCTAAGTGTTGAACGCAAATGAATGAATGTTGAATGCGGAATTATTTCTAAACATGATGAATGCATAAGTTAGATGGGTAACACTTAAGTCAACGAAGTTTGTGTAGTGCGATTCCCTTGAAGCGTAGCACCGAAAGTGTGCAGTTGCATTGTAGTTCATCGTATTGTATAAGCTTGTGAAGTATGCAGTCTATATGCTTGTTGAATGCCTAAATTTACACGAAGTAAGGTTTGTCAAATATGTGTGATTGTTAAGAGGTAGCGTAGTCTTCAGTTGCATTGTCTCGTTGTCGAGTAGCTGTTCTGACCCGTGCAGTCCTTGGATGTGCTATTGCATAAGTAACCACCGCGAAGTAGGTGAAATTCACGTAGTCCCCCATTCCGTTGAAGTGCGCATCACCCAGTTGTGGAAACATGATTCCGCAACCTTCCCATAACTTCGCCTCGGGTGAGACCTCAGTCTGCTCGTAGACTATTGCCGAAAGGGCTGGTGAAAAGGGGTTTTGTTGGTTCCCTGAACCACGCATAACCTGGGTCTATATTGAAAAGTTAAAGAATAATATAAAGAGCCAACAAAGGGTTCCGTTGCCGCGCTTGAACTGGTGATGAGCACCGAAAATTGGAATCCATAAAAAATTGAAATATGGAACTGGGTGGACAAGACAGCAAGGGATTTTGCAAGAAAGGTTAATAAAAATTCGCATTTCTCTGACGTAGAGTGGTTACAGAGATACCTGTGGGTGGACATTTACAAAATATTCTTTGCATGTTTCAGTAATGACCTGTATGACTGGTTGTCAAGGTTAGCAGAACGTAAGAACTATTTCCAAGAAGGAGTACCTACCGAGTGGACCCCAGAGCTCATTCAGAGACTTAAAGCAGTAGATAGTCCACTCTTGCGAGTAGTCGACTTCTGGGTTGACAGTATCCTAGAGGGCTACGTAATAATGTTACATAGTTTGTTGTGGACACCCTGAAGTCCTCATTAGAGAAATTTTGAGGTAAAAAAATGGCCTCAAAACAAAGAAAATGTACTATAAAAAACAACCAATCACATTCTAGTAGATGACATCATCCCCCTTGGTGAGGTGGCATTGCATGAGTTAAGAATTCTTATTTGTCAAATTTTCTATGGTGGATGAAAACACATAGTTAACCAAGGTAGTGGTGTAAGTACTTTTAAGTCATAAAGTAAAGTACTCATAATGATAGTCTTTTCATAAAATAATATTATTGTCATTTTCAAGTGAAGTACTCTTAATTCATAAAGAAAGTCCTATCACATTTTTTTATAAAATAATATATTATCATTTTTATGTTTTTAATTTTAAATTTTATATTCACTCCATTCTATTTAATAACATAATGTCAAACTAATAAAGAATAATAATAGATTTAATAAATAATAATAATAATAATAATAATGCAATGTGGATTATAATAATATTATTAACATTTTACATGTAAATAAATTCTTAATTAAATTACATTATATTAAATTCATGAGAAAAGTACTAAATATAAAAAGTCAACATAAAATTAAAAAAATAGCTCTTAAAAATATTTTTTATTATTTAATTTCATTTGCAAGTTCAAGATAAATAAATGCTAAAGAACAATAATTTTTTGGGAATTTACAATGAATCTTAGTCACATCAATGTAGACTTATTTTATTAATTTTATTTCTAGTAAATTTTGAAAAGCAACTCAACCATGGTTATTTATATTGTGCATAGAAAATAGTGTGGGAGGTGACTTGTCATATATACCTACCCCATAAAACCCCCAATTCATAATATTTTAATATATCTCATATTTTTGTAGTACATCTCTTAGGAGGCAATTTTTTTACCTCAAAATTTCTCTAATGACAGCGCAGCAGAGGCAGAGTTCTTCAAAGGATTCATAGGTAAGTATCTGAAAAACCTGAGTTTATATATCAAAATTCTTTTAACTGAGAAAGGTGTTTTAAGAATGCAGTAAGATACCTATTGTTTTGAGTTTGTAATGTTCAGAGCTAATGACAGTGATACAGAAGAACACATTCATACACTAAGAAGTGGTAAAAGATATAACTCTAGTGCAGAAAATAGGTCTAGTGAACATGAACTATGCATATACATTGAGTTCTAAGTTGAGACTGATAGCCAGACAACACCTCCATCAGCTACCTATTAGCCCATTACTCTGCATAATCCTCGAGTTGACAATACTGCTAAACCTCAGAACTCCAGTACTAGTAACACCGTAGGAGTGAGTACTCAGAATATTCCGTGTAATAGTATCCCTACCATAACACAAAACACTGCACCGCAAACCACGGAAACCTGAAATATTTGATATAAAACTGTCGATATTTAAAGGAACGGGTCTAGAAGACCCTGAGCAACACTTGTTTCTATGTGAATTCATGTGGAACGTCAAGCAAGTCCAGGATGATGTTGTTAAGCAAGCACAACACGTCACTACATTCAGGGATGGAGCCTTGAATTGGTTTATGAAATATTATGTCAGACAGAATAGAACCCTAGTGGATATTAAGGCTGCCCTCTTAAGAGAATTCAAGAAGCCTAAGTCAGAGTCACAATGTATAACATGAATCAAAAAGATTAAGCAAAAGACTAATGAAACAGTATGGGAATTTGACTAGAAATTCAAAGCATTGTTAAATCAAGTAAGCTTTGACATCACACTGCAACAACACCAAGAGTGCTTCATAGTTTCGTTGTTGCCACATATCAGACTGTTGTTGATGCAACAGAAGGTGTCTTCGTAGACAGAAGCCTTGGAAATTTCCATGAAGCTAGAAGCTTCACTGATAGGAGAGACCAACCAAGGCATGGTCCAGATCCATAACCAACTAGCAAACCTAACACTACAACTACAAGACATCAAGAAAGGAAAAGAAATCAGAGAAGAACTTTGGTGTACAAAATGTACAACAGAAGGACACCCCAAAGAACACTATCCAATTTTCAAAGATTACATTGATAGTGGAGCACCAAATCCACTAAATCAACAACAAGTACTGTGGTGTGAAATTTTTCGATGCAGAGGACATCGACCTGAGGGTTGTTACTTGATTCAGAATTATGTGCGAACACCCAAGAATTTGTACTGCACATTCTGTAAATGAGTTGGCCATGATGATTCCAACTGTAGAGCATACAAACTCATGATAGAAAGGAAGGATGATGTTTACAGAGTTAAAGAAGAAACACCGTAGCACAATGATAACATGTAGTATGAACAAGGAGCATATAGAGGCCATGGTGGATATAGAGGAAGAGGAATAAATACTAGCCCAGGAAGAGGACGAGGTCAGATGATCTGTTATAACTGTGCTCAGTCTGGCCATCTATCCAGAGGTTGTACCAATCCTTATACTACATGTAAATACTGTAAGTCATTTGACCATGTTATTGAGGCATGCCCAATATTGCAAGCAAAAATGCAAGAAAGAAGACAAGAAGGACAGAACCCGAACATTCAGATGATCGTAGTAGAGAAATGAACTAGAGACCCAAACATCAATGTTGTGACGTGAAGTGGCAATAAAACAGGAAGAGGTAAAGAACCAGAAGCTTCAACTTCTGAAAACAACCAAGCTAAGCAAACACCGACTAAAGGGGTCTGGATCAGAAAAGCATCTGGGAAAGCACATGCTTTCAATCTGGAAAGAAACAAAGAAGTCTTCGTAGAAGCAAGGGAGACCTTCAAAGAACCAACACCTGCAACACCAAGAACTCAGTTTCAAAGTGAAACAACGCATATGAAGGATATGCCAACAGCGTATGAAAAAGCATGTAATGCAGCAGAAACAGGGACTTGTGTTGCGTAGTTCCTACGGAGCTGTATGAAGTTACTAAAGAGAGAATATGCTTTAGTGGAAATGCAAAATTTACTAAACCACTATGAACAATGCAACTGTATAAGTACTGTTCATAGCGTAGTTCACCATATAAAAATTCATAAGAGAACAAGCCGAGAAATGAGGCTCGATGCGTAGATTGGAGACTATGAAATGGACCAGATCATCCTTGACTTGGGATCAGAAGTGAATGTCTTGACCAATTAGACATGGTAATAGATGGGGAAACCAAGGTTATCATGGTCACCTATCCAGTTGAGACTAGCTAATCAGCATAAATTTATTCCATTCGGAAGACTCTCAAATGTACTTATGGACATTGATGGAGTAAGAAGTTCAGTAGACTTCGAGGTTATTGAGATCATTGACGATAGTAACCCATATCTAGCATTACTGGGGATAGACTAGGTGATGGATAACCTCGTGATTATCAATCTGAAGACCAAAAGATGATATTTGAAGAGGTGGATATTAGGGTCATCACACCCTTGGACCCTTCACAAGGACCGTGATATAGTGAACCAATACAATAAAAATGCAAAGCATAGGATCTTGATCGCATCTACAAGATGACTACGAATCAGGCCAACTACATCAATCATATGGCTAATGGAATGCTCAGTTGGCACTGCGATAGCTCTTGCATTTCAGACTCCGACGCAGGATTGGATAATTGGAAAAGTCGAATGCACAAAGTATCTTCCAGGCGATGTGCGCAGATCACAAAATCACTACGTTGGGTTGGAGCAGAGGTAAGTCCAATCCCTACCTTTGATGGTTTGTCTAGCATTCATTCATTTTTTCAAGAATATACTGTAATTTCGGATGAATATAAACCGTCAGCATTAGATTTAGCACTACGTGCTACACTTGCTAGATGGTGGGCCGTGCACAAGCAGATTCTGAACACATGGGAACAATGTAAGGACATGAAGGAAATCAGATTCACAGAGCAAACTGCGCTGACGATAGTAAAATATAATGGAAAAACGAATCCAAGGGATCACATAGAGATCTGTTCAAAATCATGGGAAAACAAACCACAAATAGAATGGGTTCATCTGTTTGTGCACACATTAGAGCAAATTCCAAATAATTGGTATACAGACGCAGAGCTTCGCAGAGGAACAATAGATTGGTCTATCATGACTGCGAACTTCCAGAGAACTTTCAGTTTTGAAGATGACTTCCCAACCATGAATGAGGCTCTACAGATTATTAAAGAAAGGATATTTAGAGATGAATTCCCAAGTATAAAAGAGGCATTAAAGGTCAACAATGAGAAGACATTTAATGACAGACTAGAAACTGTGAACAAGCAGCCATAATGGGAAAGGTAGATAGAATATGCCCTTGAATGTTATAACCTCTCCGCAGATGAAGAAGATGAGGAGGAGAGCGATGAGGAGGATCCACGCAATATCAATATACCTGAGTCAGAGAGAGCGCGCAACATAGAAGGAACTCCATTAGAAATTCCATATCTGAGCAGCCCTGTCAAAACAAAAAATGTTAACATTGGCATAAGTGAAGAACCAAAGTTCGCATCTATTGGGAACTACTAGAATGATGAAATGGTCGTGCCGATCGTAGACCTTCTGCATGAGTATCAGGATTTGTTTCCAACGAATTTTTCCGAAATGAAAGGAATTTTGGGCGACTTGGGAGTCATGAAGATACCTCTCAAGCTAGGTGTGAAGCCCATTAGGAAGAGGCCTTACCAAATGAATCATAGATACAAGGAAAGAGTGAAGGCAGAGCTCGATAAAATGCTTGATGTAGGGATCATTGAGCTAGTGGAAGAATCGGAATGGATAATCCCTATCGTTATCCAGGAGAAGAAGACAAAAGGAGAGATTAGAATCTTCGTGGATGTCACGAAGCTCAATGATGCTTCGCTACATGACCCATTTCCTACCCCATTTACAGATGAAGTACTAGACAACGTTGGAGGAAATGAGGCCTACTCATTCACTAATGGATTCTCTGGATACCATCAGATCCAAATTGACTTAGTAGACAGACATAAGACTACATTTTCTACTGAATGGGGCTCATATCAATATACAGTTATGCCATTTGGGTTGAAGAATGCACCTGCTATATTTTCCAGAGTTGTTGTGGCTGCATTCAAATATTTTATTCATAAGTTCTTAGAAGTCTACTTTGATGATTGGACTGTATTTGGTTTATTAAAGAACCATTATGAAAAACTTAGAATGATGTTAGCTAAGTGTAGACAACATCAAATCTCATTGAATTTGAAGAAATGTATTTTCCGTGTTCCCTATGGAATTCTACTAGGACACATTGTGTGCAAGCAAGGTCCGGTGGTTGATCCTACGAAGATCGCAGTCATTGTGAATTTACTGGCACCAAACTCAGTAAAGCAACTTCACACGACACTAGGACATACAAGATACTACAGAAATTTCATCAAGGGTTATGCTCAAATAATCGCAGAGATGAAAAAACTTCTAAAGAAAGAAGTGAAGTTCATATGGAGCGAAGAAATCGAGAAAGGGTTGGACACGCTAAAAGAGAAAATGGTAACTATGTCGATCCTCGTCTGTCCATATTGGAATAAACCATTTCATGTACATGTTGATGCTTCATCTATAGTGTTGGGCATTGTGCTCGCTCAACGAGGGGAAGGAGGGATTGATCACCCTATTTTATTTTCAAGTAGAAAGTTGTCTTTAGCTGAAAAGAATTACACCACCAAAGAAAGAGAAGGTCTAGCTATGGTTTATGCACTGCATAAATTCATGCACTATTTGTTGGGTGCGGACTTCTCCATGTACATTAAGCATTCAGATCTGAAGTACTTGTTCAATAATCCAATTTTATGGGGGAGAATATGCAAATGGTTACTACTCGTTCAAGAGTATGACTTGGAAATTATTGTTAAACCAGGAAGACTGAACCTAGGACCTGACCATCTCTCAAGGATTGAGTCAAGCGAAGAACTGACAAATATTGAAGACAATCTTCCTGACACGCAGTTATTTGCTATCCATATGGCATATGATTATTACAAAGACATTGTAGAATTTTTTACTACAGGATTGGCACCCATAGAGTTCACTACGTAGCAGAAGAAGTAGTTGGTAGTTAAAGCAGCAGAATTCACTATCATCGCAGGACAACTATACAAGTTAGGACCAGATGAAGTGTTGCACCAATGTGTGTTAGAACATGAAAAGCCATTTATATTGGCTGAGGCACATTCAGGTGTGTCTGGAGGTCACTACGCAGGTAGAGAAACTGTGCAAAAGATATTAAGAGTAGGGCTATGGTGGCCTACCCTCCACAAAGACTCAAAAGAACATTGTCGAAGTTGCGATGTGTGCCAAAGAACTGGAAAGCCATCTCAAAGAGATGAAATTCCGTTAAGACCACAACTCACACTACAAGCATTTGACAAATGGGCAATTGATTTCGTGGGACCTATTAACCCACTAGGAAAGAGGACTGGTGTGAGATATATTATCACCACTACAGATTATCTCACCAGATGGGAAAAAGCTAAACCAGTGAAGGACTGTACCACAGTTACTACCGTGGAGTTCATCTTTGAGAATATCCTTACCAGATTCGGATGCTCGAAAATCCTAATGAGTGATCAAGGAACTCACTTCCTGAATAGAACCATTGAATCACTAACTGAAGAATTTCAGATATATCATCATAGGAGTACACCTTACCATCCACAAGCCAATGCAACTATTGAAGCATTTAAGAAAGTGCTGGAAAATGCACTAACCAAAGTATGTAACACAAACAGGGACGATTGGGATCTGCGCATACCATTTTTACTATGGGCATATAGAAAAAATTGAAAGAAACAGACAGGCCATACACCTTTCAGGTTGGTCCATGGACAGGAAGTTGTGATGCCTATGGAGTATATTGTACCAAGATTAAGGATTGCAACATTCATAGACATGGCAGATGAAGAGACATTGCAAGAAAGGCTTCTACACTTGGTTGGATTGGAGGAGGATCACTTCATTGCATGCTTTCACCAACACGTGCAGAAGGACAGAGAAAAAGCATGGCATGATCGCCATATCAAACATAAAATCTTTCAGGCAAGAGACCTTGTCCTCCTGTATGATAGTAAGTTCATGAAATTTCCTTGCAAATGTAAAATGCACTGGCTTGGGCCATATATTGTTATGCATCTTACTAACATTGGCGCAACTCAGTTAGCCACGTTAGCTCGAGACAACTTACCAAGTCTGTTTAATGGAAGTAGACTAAACCGCTACAAGGATAGTCCTAATTCGTAGAGCCCTCAGTGATCAGAAGAGAAGGAAATTTCTCAGTGTCAAGTATAGTTGAAATTGGGCACTAGAAATTGAACAGAGTCTTGACACAATTTTGGTATGATATGCGAAGTTCAATGGAAAGGATGCATCTACCACGCAACGCTAGTAGATAAGTGAAGCTGCGCAGACTGAAAAAAAAAGTAATGGTGCGCAGATGCGAAGTTCAAAATGAAGCTGCGCAGATCAAAGGAAATGCGAAGGATGCAAAGTTCAAAGATGACACCGCGCTGGGATTGGTAACAACCCGCGCACGTAATTCTTAGAAACTAGTCATTAAAATGTCGGTCGAAAAACTAGCCGTTACACAGTGATTTTTCTGACGACCACCCGAGCATTTAATGTAAAATTAGTCATTCTAAAGCAGTTAATGACAGAAAGGACCGAAATCATCGGCTGATTTGGCCAACGGTTATAACATTTAATGCTTATCTAGCCATTTATGGGCGCGACTAAGCCCAACTGCGCCTATAAATACCACGAAGACCAGACTTGCGGGATTTACCATAAGTTTCAATTTTTTTCTGCAAACCATAGCTTCAGTCTTTTTTACAATGAGTGCTAAGTAGTTCCGAGAGCCCAAAGAGGTATTTCCAGCTGAATGTTTAAGGATTCCACAGCCAAATAGGCTGTGAGGGATTTTAAACAATATGGGTTGGAGGGGTTGATGAAAATGCCCGTCAAAAAGTCAGTTTCAGAGAAAGGTTTAGGATCAATAAGATCACTCTGCACTATAGCCAACATGCAACAAAACGATAAGGGACCCCTTAAGGAACCTGAGAAGACGAAGGCACAAGGGAAGCTGAATCCTAGACCGCCATTGCCGCCAGGGTACAACTCGATTTACCTTACACATGTTTATATCCCACCCAGAAAGGCTGACGTGCCAACGGTTACCCTATTTAAGAATGCACAATATGACATCCTAGTGCCACCGATTTCCAGAGATGTGGAAATCCAAGGGAATCTACTCGGCAAAGTAGAAACATGCAAGTTCGCAGATCATAATCTGTTGGAAGAGAAAGACCCAAGCAACCCAAAGTATCCTCAATTTCAAGCAGACCAGTACATGTGTAGGAGGGAGGATCCAAAATCAGGGAAACCTTTGATTGTGCCGCAAGACTGGGCTAAGCAATTAGCGCTCGCCGGTTGTTGCACCTTCTTCAAATACCACACTTTGAATGCAGTCCAGAATGTACCATGGTGGACAGCTGGTGGTGCGCACTCTACTATCATGCACGCACCAGGGATTCATATGGCTCAACCAAAATATTGACATCAATGTCGACCTCATTTACACCATTACTCACCTCAGCAAGAGAGGCGATGATCCCAAAGATGATTTTGGAGGAAAAATGAAGGATAAAGAAATTGCAAAGAAAATGAAAGATGAATACAAAATATCAAAGGGAAAACGCAGATTTATCACAGAGGAAATTGAAGACCAAGCAACAAAATTCACTGTCCAGTTGCTCGCAGGCAGTATTATGCGAAAATGTAGACCAGCAGAAGTGCCAGATGCAGTAGTGCTTCTCGCTGTGAAGGTAAAAGATGGACACCCATACAATTGGGCCAATTATTTGTTGAATGAATTTTTGGAGGATGTCAAAGAAACCTAGGAGATGGGAAACACGTTCCACTACTCGTGGTTGATGATATTGATTGCTTTTGTAGGCTGGAAGGAGCCCAAATATAAGCATAATCTTCCAATGATAGTAGTGAATTGCATCGCCGCAAAGTATGCAAACATGTGGGAGAACAGGTAGCCAGAGGGACAGCGCATCAATAATGAGCAATTCTACACTTACTTCGGCCAGCCATGTGATGTAATATTGCGCACTCCATGCATTGCAAAAGAGACAACAGCACTATTTTTGTCGAAGATGATCTTTAAGGCTGATTTGCATCATGTTTACATTTAGCCAAAGGCCGAAAAGAAGAATCCAGTATGGTTCCCTATGGACTACCAATTAGATGTGCAAAGAATTATGATAGCCATAAAAGAATGGCCACCTGAGTGGAAGGTGGATGCACCATTGGAAATCCGCAGCTCATCAGAAGAAATCCCACAGAAAGCTATGCCAGTTGATGAAGAGATAGAAATAGACACCTCTGAAGTCAAAACAGGGGAGAAGCGGAAGGAACCTAAAAGCTCAGTACCAGAAAAAGGGCCAAGAAATAAAACTAAGGAAACCAAAGAGAATCTAGAAGCAAAGTTGCATGAAGACGACTATGACTACATCACTATGAAAGTTCACGGATACCTAGAGGAGAAACTTTCCGTAAAAGAGAGTAAGAATGAAGAGGTGCAAGCGTAGTTGAACCAGAACCTGTTAGGATTAAAGCTTATGGTTGCGAAGATAGACATAGCCCACCAAGACCTCATCCAAGAACCTGAGTCGGAAGGTCAAAATGGTGAATCCAGTACTTGAAGGAGAAGGCCACTGACCTTGACAATGAAGCCTCGTCTAGTGAGAATGAAACCACTGGACATAATTTTCCTGACTGAGGAGATGGCTGAAGGTGTGAAGCAGGTAGAGCACCTTGACCTCAACATTAGCATGATACCCATTGAGGGGTTGCACAATATGCATCTTCAGGTTTTTGAGGAGATAAGAGATAGAGACATAATCTCTTACAACCAGAATGTACACTTGGAGGATAAGTACAAATAGCTAGCAGAGGAGTGTGTACCTAAGACTACAGAGTTAGCCAAGGCACAAGAAAAAATGAGAATGCTGGAAGAGACAGTTGCGACTGTCTGTGCACAGATACTAGAGTGCGAAGCCCGGCCAGAAATAGAGGATACAATAATTCAGATTGGAAAGGTGGTGAGAGACCTAAATTCATAGATGGCTGAGATGGAGATCATGCACAAAGAAGAGGTTGCTAAGCTCGCAACCCAGGAGCCTCCTAGTATGTCGATAGGTATGGGAGAGGAAAGACTCGGAGAACTATAAGTGTCAACAGAAAACATCTCTGCCGAAGTAGTAAAGTGTCAACACTTGTTGGAAGAAGAAACTCAAGTATGGACCACACTACAGGACAACCCTATCCTGCAACAACTTCAAAATGATGTGAACCAAATGCACGAATAACTAGATGCTGTCAATGCGACCATGAAGACCTTGCCAAGCAAGGAGAAAATTTATAAGTTCACACAGGTGAAGAACTTAACAAAATAGCTAAAAGTTTCGAGGGAAAAGGAGGAAGAGACATCAGCACGAATACAACTAGTGCAAGAAGAGGCGCTGGCCCTCACTGATGTGATCGAACAGGAACTGTAGGAAATCGGCACCACGGAGAAGACTGTGCATGATTATGCTCAAGAAGAGGTCTGAGTAGAGATGTTGGAAATAGTTAAGGATTTCTAGTAGGAAACAAAGGAAGTCGTTGCAAAGCTAATTGCAACTCTTCAAGAGTTTACTGAAAAGGTAAATCCCCCCAGAGGACGTGCAGCCCAAGTCACCAAGCGAAAGTGGATTGGGGATGATCCACGAGTAAGTGTTAGGGGCCTGTTCGGCATGGCCCAAGTTGGCACATTTTTTATGAAGTACAATTTTGGCAAGTTACGCAGTTCATACTGTGGAGATCAGAGGGCACAGTTTTTCCAAAGGTGCAATTCGGATTACGCAGTAAGCAATGCGAAGTCGAAGCACTATGAAGTTATGCTGATACACAGTGCTAACGCAACAATAGTTTTGGGTAAGCGACTCCAGGATTCCTGACAGTTGGGTAAGGAGTAGCGTGGAGGAAGATGAAAGCGATCTGTCAGAGAGAGTGGCGAAAAACTGTTAGAAGCTAAGCCACAGGTCGACAGTGACAGGAAGGCCAAAGGGGCGGAAAGAAACACGCCATGATGCAGTTGGAACTAGTTCTGCGGCTGTCAGAAGGCCGTTAGAGCCAGAAGTGGTCCAGCAAGGAAACCATAGGCGCATGGAGCAACTTTCGACTATGACAGGTCAGGGTGGTAGGTAACCGCACCGTTTTGGGTAACCTTAGGGTTTTGTCCCACATGATTGTAAAGATGTGACCTACGGGAACGGTCTATATAAAGGGAAATTATGTAATGGAAAGGGTTGATTTTTGTATGGGAGTATTGTTGAATATTGATCTATGTTGAGAGACTATTGTAGAAAGGATCTGCAACTGTGTGCGCATAGACCCATTGAAGAGAGAAGAGATTCTGCAGCTGAGTGCGCAGACTGGAACTGTTGAACCCTTCCCATTGATAATAAAACAATAGTTCCTGTGGAACTAGCTCCCATCCTGGGGGTGAACCACGTTAAATCCTTGTGTTGTGTGATTGAATGTGTATTTGCTTTTCCTGAATGATTAAGTTCTTGCTTATGAGTAAATGTATCTTGGCTTTCATGTGTAGTCTCCAAAAGAATGAATGATAGAAATAACTTGTTAAGTGTTGAACGAATATGAACGAATGTTGAATGCGGAATTATTTCTAAACATGATAAATGCATAAGTTAGATGGGTAACACTTAAGTCAACGAAGTCTGTGTAGTGTGATTCCCTTGAAGTGCATCACCGGAAGTGCGCAGTTGCATTGTAGTTCATCGTATTGTATAAGCTTGTGAAGTATGCAGTCTATATGCTTGTTGAATGCCTAAATTTACACTAAGTAAGGTTTGTCGAAGATGTGTGATTGTTATGAGGTAGCGCAGTCTTCAGTTGCATTGTCCCATTATCAAGTAGTTGTTCTGAGCTGCGCAATCCTTGGATGCGCTATTGTAGAACTAACCACCACAAAGTAGGTGAACTTCGCGCATTCCACCATTCCATTGAAGCGTGCATCACCCGGTTGTGGAAACCTGATTTCGCAACCTCCCCATAACTTCGTCTCGGGTGAGACCTCAGTCTGCTCGCAGATTGTTTCCGAAAGGGCCGGTGAAAAGGGGTTTTGTTGGTTCCTTGAAATGCGCAAAACCTGGGTCTATCTTGAAAAGTTAAAGAACAATATAAATAGCCAATAGGTGGATAAATTAAACAAGACGCATGACTGGATTAGTATCATTGCAAACAGATATGATTCTATCATAAATTACAGAAACAACCTTGGTTGTTTTTAAGTTGATATTTCATACCGCCATAATAATTTTATGTTGATATTCCATTTTGAACTTCCTCTTTATTTCTAGATTATCACTCAAGATTCAAATCACTTTGATTGTATTATTTGAGAAATATAGTGAATATTTTGTGGCTTCGGCCACATATCGTGAATTTATCTGGAATACTAAGAAAGCATTGTGGTGATTGCATTGGTGGTGATTCCCAACATAAATCATATTAAATAACATCCCTTAAACTTTAGAAATATTCAAAATTCATTCACAACAATATGAAAAGGGTCATGAATCAATGATATAAAACCATTAAGTAGGCATAGTTCTCAATTTCAATATACATTTGGAAACGTTCTCTATGCGGAAACACCACAAAACTCTAGAAACAAAATATGTTTACATTGCACAAGAAGCAAGTCAACAAATTAAAAGAGTGATAGTTGCAGAAGGCTGTGGGAAGAACTAATTGCGACAACTATTGTTGAAAGAATAACAGATAGTGCAATATCTATTTCTGACATGAGGTTATAGTAGCTAGATGATGAAAATAAATGACATCAACTTAAAAAAAATCATATTGTCAAATAGTATAGAAGACATAATTTGTTGTACGCATCACATAGGAGAATTTATATAATCAAGGAAATTTATTTTTGCTTTGTAAATGTCGAAAGCTATAGACATATATGCATTATCAATCTCAAATTTTCAAAATAGCCAAGGAGGGTATGAAAGGCATGCTAGGAATAGCTATTTAAACATTGTACATTGTCTAGAGAAACTTTGTGTCTATTTGTTGTGTCAAGAAAGAATAAAAAATAATTTACATGAACATAAGATAAATAACACTCTCCGACATAAACATAA
The DNA here is from genome assembly GCA_027924585.1 of Larix kaempferi. Lineage (NCBI taxonomy): Eukaryota > Viridiplantae > Streptophyta > Pinopsida > Pinales > Pinaceae > Larix > Larix kaempferi. The sequence continues at coordinate 3,354,183 of BSBM01001095.1, read as the reverse complement.
ACATAAATAACATACACTCATTGACATAAATATAAGATAAAGGTAACATACACATGTGCATAAACCTAAACATACTTAATAAATATAAATAACTTGTACACACATACACACAAGCATAAACATAAGATAAATCACTTATGTCGATATAAACATAGTGACATCATATATCCATGAAGAAAAATAATAATATGAAATAATCTATCAAGTTTATAAAAAAGTAAGTGTATATGTGGACATAACAATAAAATAGTGCACAACATGAACAAGCATCATCTAATATGGGGACTAGGCCCTTGATGGGTTGTGTGATCAACCCCACTTCTAGTACCTCCTGCGCCATGTCCCAAGTGTGGGGATGACATCTGATAGAAAATGTTTTCTAAAGACTCGAACTGAAAAAGTTAAAATTTTGAACTCTGTAAGTTAGTTCTAGATTTAAATAATAAATATATAAGAAGGCATATTTATAAAATTTTAAGTGGATGGATCAAATAACATGGCTAGATTCCATGTTGATATTTTCCAAATCGTCCTATGTGGCATCTCTAGGACAATACTGAGTCGATGGGTCCTTACCACGATGATGATGAATCAACCTTTCCCACTCATCTATGAACAACATTGTAGCATCGATTCCCAATTGTACATGAGCTTGTGTATGGTGACATCATGCATATAATCAGTAAAAGAATAATCAATAAAAATTACAAAATTAAACATCAACTTGAATTCTATATTGCATTGAAACATAATTTATAGTACCTCATCAACTAATAGTTGATGATCAAACTCTGGATGAGACTACAACATCTCCCGCTCCTCTGCAATCCCCTTGCCTCCACCTTATAGAGTTTGAGCAAGGGCCAATATGTAAGTTACGATAAAATAATATGAAATAATATGATTGTATGTAACTTACAAGCTTAGGATTAAGGAACTAGCATATATACCATGGAGACATCATTGAGGGAAATGGTTTCCTGGCCGAGCAAAGGAGAAGCAGAAGGGAGTGAATCCATAAATTCAGTCCTCTTCATGTAGAAATAAAAAAAAATTGGTATTACTCAATTGATTCTTTTAGATACATTACATATATTAAAGATGATTATTTAACGAAGTATAATAAAAAATTAAGCACATAAATATTTATACCTGTTGTGTCAATGATGACCCAAATCTCTCATACAAACGTAAGTATGAGTCTCTGGCATGTATAGCATATGACACTAGAGACTCATAGTCAAGGATTTCAATATCCAAGTCATCCTTCCACAATAAATCAGAATCTATAGGTCCAAGTAGTGGCCTGGACCTCTCCTCATGCATGGAAACAATAGTGTGACCTAATGTAGTGCCCATGACACATGTCATCAAAGAACATGTCCCAATTTCAGGCTACGATGGATCGGCTACATCATCGGGTCATAGAAGCGTCTGAATAAGGATAGAAATCAATTGTGGATGGGATGGTATAGCAGTAGGGTCTTTATGAGCCCCTGGACTCTGATAAGTTCTCCCCCCTGATGCCAGAGAAAGGCGACGACATATTTGTGTAATCCAGATGCATGTTAAATACAAAATGGGCATAAATATGTTTAACAAAGTATAATGAGACTTGGTCATGGTGGAGGAACATTCCCCATGACACAATAATCCTATCATATATATGAGTCACAACTGCCTCAAACCTAAAATCACGCAGTCGGAGTAGTTGTCCAGCAACGTGAACAAGAGTGATGTCAAACAAATTTCCCTTGAAATCCCATCCCATTGTTGCAGTTTTCACTGCCTCCCAGTTGTCAAGACCCAATACCTTGTCCCTCCTCTTCTAGAAAGAAACATGCCAGATGTCACTCAGAGCGCCCACCTTTTGGTAGATGTCTCATAACTCATTGACTACATCGATCATCATGGACATCGGCTGTATCGATGGACAGTCAAGGCACATGGATTTTACTTGGATGCATATAAAATCATGCTATGATTTGACCTCTTTAGTCATGATCTTGGTTATTTCATCCTCCCAAGGAGCATTAGAATCGAGATCAACACTTGACAAATAGATTAAACAAATGCATTAGTCAAAGTACAAAACATTGATAAAATATTTAAAGATAATAATAGATTCAAAAAATAAATAAATATGAATTTAATGTACCTGCATGATCGTGAACCTCATCACTGTGATCTTAGGGGGTCAATGGATCCTGTCTATCATGTGAGGAACTGGCCACCATGCTTCCAGAGTGATGCTCACCAAATGACATGGCCGAGTGGTGGGGGGAGGGTGCCTACACAGAAACAACAAATAATAATTAAACATGTGTACATGTATACAGTAAGTTTTACTTATATATGTAATTCAATTGAAAAATAAAACTATATCTATACACTTTACATATGAGTTTGTTTGTGACGCAGGGGTGCTGCAATAGCGGATTGTCCTGATGATCGTGACTGATGGAGGGAAGAACCCTGCTCTGGACAATGATCTATATGAAACAATGAAGAGAAATCACACATACACACACACACACACATATAAATTTCATTCTCTAAACAAAATGATGTTCTTATGTTCATACAAACCTCATGACATTTTGATGATGGCACTAGTACAAAATGAGTGATAAGTGACCAAAAAAACAACGAAAATCCACATATAAATGACCACTTTTGAGTTGGTGACCACTGATAGCAAATTAGCGGTCATATATCACGCAACCAAAAATGTGGTCATATTTAGGTTGGTCATTTATAACTTATCTTCTGGTCATATATTTGGTCGTATATTTGGTCATTAATTGTCATTTATGACCACATTTTTGTCACATGATAAATGATCGCTAATTTGCTACTAGCGATCGCCAACTCAAAAGTGGTCATTTATATGCATATTTTGGTCATTTGTTTCGTCACTTATCTCTCATGTTGTACTGGTGGTCGTTTATATGCAAATTTTGGTAATTTTTTGTCATTTATCTCTTTTTAATGGTTTCAGAGTATAAATAGGGCATGGAGGAATCGAACCACCAACCTCCTTCCTTATAGGGAGGTGCTCTACCATTGAGCTAGCACCCTTAAATATAATTTCTTATGGATTTGATATGAGAATAAAATTTCCAAACACTTTCATATTAACCTCTCATAATTAATAAAGCATTTTCATATGTGGGCTTCACATGTGCCATGAAAGTGAAATAGGATATGATGTGTTCATTCAAACTTTGAAATTCTGATGGTAGCAACAAAAAAATTAGAATCTTCAATATCAATAAATTTAATATGTGGGTTTCACATGGTGCCATGAAACAGGATATGTTGTGTTCATTCAAATTATGATGGTAGAAACAGGGAAATTGGAATCTTCAATATCAACCAATTCAATATGTGGGTTTCACATATACCATGAAACATGATATGATCTCGGGTCTAAATTTATCAATCATTTAGTCAAAGAAGAATAGCTTGTATTGTTAAGCACTTGCTCTTGACATCCTTGAGCGGAGGAAAAACATAACAATATAAAATAATAAAATACAATAATAATAACAAGTGCTAAGTTAAACTACAATAATAATAACAAAGCTAAGTGTATTTTATATTGTAATACACTTGAGCAATAAGGTGTTACCTGCATCATGTTAATGGCCCTAAAATGGTAGGGAAGGGATCTATGAGCTGCAAATCACTAGACAAACCTGCAAATTTTGCTTGAAGATAATATTTTGAGCAGAATTCTGAGCACAGGAAAACCTTTATGGATCCAGAATTGTAGAACTTGTAAAAGCCCTAATCACAAGCTCTGATAGTGACTGATATGAGGACACAATTGGATGACAATGCAAACTCTCATACACAAACATAGAAATGCAAGTGCAAAGGAGATTGCCATAACTCTAAATGCCATGCACTCTATATTGTATCAGGGATATATAGAAGTTTAAAATTGATGGAGAGTGATCTTCTTTGACCAAGTTACTTAAAAATATTTTTACAATGAGGTAGGTGAGATGCAAAATATAAAATACAATTTTTAAATATAATACATATTTGAACTAAATTCAATAGGAACTAGGACTAAGTCTTGTCGTTGATAACTATTTCCATCATGATAAGCTAGCTTCTTTAATTGTTTAGGATGGAAGGTTAATGTGTCATCGCTTTGTATCTTGACTGTTGCTAATATTTTCTTGATTTGTATAGAATTTTCAGTGTCAGGAACATTTAAATAAGACATGGTACCTGGAAATGTTGTCCTATGGTGGATAGTGGATGTCCCTTTCCTGTGATATCTAGCCTACTTGAAAAGATGGACTCTCTTTTTCTATAATAGATTACTATTAATCTCACTAATTAACATGTTGCTTATTATATATATATATATATAGATATATATAGATATAGATATAGATATAGATATATTATGATATAGGATAAATAGAACTTTGCCCTTTTTACGTTGATTTTTTGCAAAGGAGAAAATATGTTCTATCATCTATGTATTTCAAACTCTTGATGCGTCAGATGTCTTTTCACCTCTTAAAGTCCCTTGCTAGTTTTCCCACCTACAATGAATTATGTTAGGTCTAGACTCTATTGTTGGTTCTATTTGATTATGGGCAATGCTTTGGCTGGATTTGCATTATTTACATTCCTCAGTGAGAGACAAATGCTATAACTAGTTCTTTGCAGGTATCTATGACTAAAAATAGCACAGTAAAGTAGGTTCTCCAATCTATATTGTTGCAAATATTTCTGATTTCTCCAGAGATTTCTTAGTTTTCTTAGTTTTTCAGGTTGCCAATGTTTAAAATATTTTTTGAGTTTTTCAAATCCAAGTTTATCCTTGCCAATAGTTTCCGACAATTTCCAATATTTTTCCTGAGATTATTTCTGGACCTTCAGCAATATATTCCCCAAAACAATAATTGCAACATTGGTTCTAGTTAGCCACAAAGGATGGTAATTGAATTTAGTTGCACTATAATACTAGATAATCATCATAGAAAAACATCTAACAATACTTAAATTGCATGTTGGTCAACCTAAACAACCACTAACCATGGAAGAGTTTCAATTAGATAAGATGATTTGGAAAATACTTAATACAACCCATACATAATTGCACGGATAGAGCACATAAATAAAGATGATATCAAATTAATTATTACGAGACGATCCAATGTGCAACATTTGTTATTATTTTTAGAAAATAGAGAAAGTATACTTGTGCAGCTGGACGCCTTGCTATTGTTTCTCACCCGTATACCAAGAAAGATTGAATGCTAGCATCCGTTGCAATGGACGCTGACTCACACGTCCAATCAAAAATTTCAAAACTGTTCCTACCATAGCTTGAACTTGATTGTCACTATCATTAACAAGGCGAGTCACCAATGGTAGGAAAATTGCCTCTGCCTGCTCATCTACCATATTACTGGGAAATTTCAGAATAATCACATGTAACATTTCCAGTACAGCTTCCTTGCCACTTGTATGCTCATAGCTGCAACAAATGCAATTAAAAGTAAATTTAACTTCTGTACATATAATAATAGAATTGAAATGTTCGCAATAAATTAACAACACCTTACCTAAGATTTGCAACTAAGAAATCCAAGTGTTGTTGCAATCGCTTGGCACCAAGAGGGTAGTCAAGAAGAAACTGTAAAAGAACTTGACAACATTGTTGGCGGATGGGTAGAGCTTGACTAGTTACCATCAAGCGTCCAACTCTAGTGATCAAATCATACAGATCTGGAACTAGTATCTTCTGCCTAACAATTGCCTTCAAAAGTGATAGTGCGATGGTAGTTGAGCTACTCTCTAAATCAATAAAGAGTGGACATTGGAGAAGCAGTTTTAATTGATCATTTGAGATGGTCGTATTTGCATGTCTCAAAAGCATAACAAGTAAATTAACAGAAGATTGCATTACGGGACTGTAACTCTTTCCTGATTTTAGAACCATATTAAAAACAGAAGAGGTAATGTTGCTACTGTGAATATCAATAGATGGAAAGGGAAGTCTCAATAGATAGGCAAGACATTTCACAGAATGTGATATAAGTCCTTCATACATAGATTTCAGACAGTTCCCTAGTAGTTCTATAAAGGGGTCTAGCATAGCTATTAAATATTGATCACTCTTATCTACTTTTACTTTTTTCAGATGATTCTCAAAAAGTCTCAGTGAAAACACTGTAATTAGATACGTATTGGGTGCATCTAGCTTATCATTAGCACGTATCTCCATTGAATTTTTAGATGAGACTGATGATTTTGAAGATACTACACCATATTTACTAAACAAATATGTCTTCGTAACCATTTTTTCTTCCTCCATACCATCCTCAATCAACCCATATACAAAAATGAACAAATCTGTCTGACTTAATGACACATTAGCCTGAATACCGGTTGCTAAATAACGCAGCATGGACTCAATCTTAACTTTTTCTTTTGGTGCGAGTGTTCTATGGAGATTGTGTATAACAGGTACCAGCAATGTACTAGAATGTGTAGAGAAAGTAATATTTCGAGCAATTAATTGCAAACTTTAAAAAGATTTGCCACTCCTTGTCTCTTTCATTTTAAAGGAAATTTTTTCAACTTCCTTTTCTTCAGCAACTTTTCCCATAATATCATTTTCAGAAACGTCAAGAAGTGGTTGCACACAATAATCAATATCTCCAATGTCCAGGGATTTTGAAATGAAACCATTAAGAAACTTATAGAACTATTAGACATTGTATCGAAAGGAATAGAAACTATAATTCAAACCTGGTAATGAAAGACTAAAAATGGATCCCTCAATGGCCCATCACATGAAAGCTAGCTTGTACTTCCATCTATGAATGTGCCATAGAAATGAAACCAATAAGAAACTTATAGCACTATTAAGACATTGTATCGAAAGGAATAGAAACTATAATTCAAACCTTGCAAAAGACTGAAAATGGATCCCTCAATGGCCCATCACATGGAAGCTCACTTGTACTTCCATCTATGAATGTTCCATCTACAAAGATTACCTGAGCAAAAGAAACACAGCTAAAATACTGAGATATTGCAGCTTTCACAATCTCAAATTCCCAAAAAACTAATTTATGGTATAAACAAGCGCACCTATGACATGTCTCCTAGAGTTAAACCAGCTACAAGCTTGATGTACGATCCCACGGGAGAATATCTTTGGACAACCACACAAAATGCCAGAGGCATTCACGGCTTCCCAACTGAACTATTTGGATTATACCTCAAAATCAAGATGGATGGCAACAAAATTTTGCTACCAAACTCTTAAATGCACAATGCAGAATGCTGAGAATTACCTGTATATGCAGCAGAATCTTTAATGCACGCATTGTTACTTCTGTCCACTGCGATTTCATATTTCAGTGTTACCATATGCCCATTAGAAGATCTGTATTTGCTCGCTTGATTGCTTGTTTCTATTTCCACTATGAGACTATTGAAGTTCTAATAGCATTGGTGACACGGGGGCTTCACTCAATCAACTACTATCATAGCACATTCATTCGTGGCATATGAAACAATACCCCTAATATCACTAAATATTGGAAAATAACTTCCATAATCATTTTTGTTAACCCCCTCCCAATATGCCTTCCCAATTTTAAAAAAACGCTATTTTCACTAGATATTGTATGTATCGATTTTTTCATTAACATTTTTTATACCCCTTTATATTTATACCTAGTATATTGATATGATACCCCTCTTATGACCCCACATGCATTCTACAATGCACCTTGCTTCTTTCAATGTATATTGTGGATGCACATTACTTCACCCACAATGCAATTACTCAACCACATATCATTATGATTTGCAACATCTAATGGTCTAATTAAGAGATAGGATATCACTTCTTGTATGTCACTAGAACCAATGCACATAGAACAACATTTAGATTGCATGTTGCAGTTCCCCAATCACTGACTAAGCCTGTTGTGGGCTAGGTATCCAAGCCCCCAAGGCCTGTAACAAGCTCTAGGAGGCTGACTAAACCTCCCAAGGCCTATAATAGGCACAAGCGATTGGGTATTCAAGCCCCCAAGGCCTATCGAGGGCCTATAACATGCCTGGAAGCTTCGAGCCGCTCAAGGCTATCGGTAACAACTGGCTGAGTGCTATCAGTAACAATTGGCTTTCAATGACCACTATCTCTCGACTATGATCGACTAGAAACCCACTACACCATGAAACCCCTGGTCTCAAGCATGCCTCAAGATGCGATTTCCCTGCATACTGGTAATCCCGAGCCTTGCCTCAACTTGATTTCTCATCCAACCGTGATCCCGCCATCTCCATTTGGCAGATATTTGTCAGCCCGCCCATATAAAAAAGGCCCCAAAGTATTTTTGTATTGTTACATTAAATAAAAAAAACCCTTTGCCCCTTAATATATAAGCAATATAATTTTTAAGTTTTCATGAATATTTAATACCACAATATGAATGAACGTGATATTATATTGCCTTCTAGTGAAGCCCCCGTGACTGGTGAAGACCATCTAAATATCCTTTTATTGTGAGAAACTACAATGAAACATGGTAGTCTAGTATTATTAATTGCATAAAATGTAATTGTAAGAACCTCAGCATGGAAAAAAGCATAAGGGTGCTGCAACAAATCAAAGGAGGAAGAGATGATCAATGTTGGAATAGATATGAAACAACAATATGACATAGGCAACCAACCAAGAAATCACTATTAGTTACAAATTACAACATACAAGTTAGACCAATAAGGAAAAGCAAATACAATAGTGATTGTTTGATATAAAATGCTTGAAATAAATGTTTGGTGCCAAAATCACTCCTGAAAATTGTTCACCCAATGGCTGTAACACAAAATGTCACTATCAACAACCTCAAATAAGATATCAATTATGCACAACTCCATTTTCAATATCTAAATAGATTTTAATAAAACACACCATTAACTAATCATACCAGACTCTGGTGATAATTTTGGCTATTATTCGTGTTATAGGTTCAGCCATTTATAACTTATGTAAATGATATTACTTATAAAGGAAAAATAACAAACCGAACCAGTACAACTAAAAGACAAGGTGCATTTAGATTCAGATGAATTGGCTAGCAGGATGAAAAATGGCTAGGAAAAATGTTATGGAATGGATGAATTCAGTTAATTCAGTTCACTAGGGTACAAATTAACCTTCGGACTAACACACTTTTAAGGCAAAACACAACAATGTAAGGCTAAGACATGAGTAATTGTTTTAAGTGTTATGAATTAATATACAAGCATAAATGTAACATCCCATGCAAACATATCACCATATAAGAAAACACATCCAAGGCATATGAACCATATGACCATGCTAAAGGACCTCCGACCAATGATCTATGGGGAAGCCACAGATCTCATCTCGGGCACAAATGTCTTTGATATGATAACAAACCAATCTGATCAGCATATTACTCCTTGCTGAAAAAGGGGTAACAAGACCTTGACTGGACATCCCTGCAACTCCTATAACGCACCTCAAACAAAAAAATCAGTCAAAGACAAATCAAATCTGTGACGTATCACAGGTGTAGATCACCAATTCAATCACTGGAGTACTTAGGTCATCATACCCTACAACCTATCACAGGTCCAAGAGCCTATCTCAAGCAACAATCACTTCACTCACTGAAGACTCTTGGGCATCACATGCACTGAAACTTTCCTACAGCTCCCTCTCACAAGCAGCAATATTCTCCACGCACAGGTCCTAGAAGATTCCGAGTCTACTGCTCTGATACCATGTTAAATTTTCAGCATGGTAAACAGATCTGCACTTCTAACTTCTGATATCATAATCTATGAAACTAAAAATGTGTAACCTACCAAAACAACAGATGAAAGATGCTAGATGTAGAAACACAGAACTCCGAAAATACAAACAACAAGCTACAAAATTGCAGTAACCACTCACATCACTCTTTATTAAATCTAAAGAACATAAGGCTACAACAACTCACTAATCACTAGCTCAAAACAAAATTGAATAATCAGCTACGGTTTACAATCAATGCCAACCATCCATGTGGAAGAAAGCATGGTTTAAAGGGAAACCCTAACTCCTAACTCTACCTAGATTAAAGTGCACTATCCATCATGAGAGAGAACACCTTAAATAGAGTTCCCATGGTCTATACCTAGAAACTACCTTAAAGTTTAAACCCATCACCTATTCTAAATCTGGAAGTCTCCCTAAGCCATGCACTTTCCTAAAATTAGAACATGTCCTAAAAAACAGAACTAAAAGCACTTCTAAGAGTAAGAAAGCAAGTGAATTGTAAATCTTGTAAAGCAAATTTAATCAAGGCAAAAGCCAGTGCCTACTAATCTAGAAAATAGAACCTGTTAAAGATGGTGAAGCTAAAGCTGACGAATGCATGCATGTGCCTCTACTGGAAGATAGAACCTACTAAAGATGGTGAATCTAAAGCTTACAAATGCATGCATGCACCTCTAACACTACCTGTCTCTAACTATAGTTGTGCCTCAACCACAAAAACATTATTGCTGCGCAACAACGAGGCTGAACAAATCTGCTCACACTGCTGCAAGACAGGGATGGAAGAAAAAATGAACTAGTTTGCATTGGATCTGTTGTGTATGGTGCGCTGAAGTGGAGGGGACCAACTGCTGAGCAATCTAGTAAAGCTAACATAAACTATCAAAGTTTGTAGTTTTCACATTTATCCTTTGGAAGGTGAAGGAGTAGCTAATTTATAGTTGTTGGAAAAAATAAAAATAGATAAATGCAATTATTATCATAACATAGTATAGATTCGATGAAACAAAGAGTCATTGAATGGTGAAGCAAACCTTGCAATATCTATACTTCTTCTTCCCGGGCCCAAAAATTATATCTTTAACCACCTTGTTCCCATGTGATTCCTGCAAGGAAAATTAGCACATAGCCCCCAAAAATAAACATCCAGCTGGGATAAACAACACTTCTAACTCAGGACCTTACAAGCAAATTTTTTGGTAAAAACTGAAACAAATAGAACTCATGTATCAAATTTAACTGACAATATTTTTTTTGAATGGAAACTGTTGCATATGCACTGATAGAAGCAAGGTGCATTTGCTTGGCATTTTCCTAGTTTCATGCCAGAAGGTGCTCGGTTCAAATCTCTCTAGGTTAGGCACACTAGTCTACATCAACGGATTTACTAAGGGAAATATCCCTTGGGTTTTACCACAAGGTTTTCCTTAGTAAAAATAAAAGAAGCAGGGTGCATTCTACAGCCTAGGTGGTGGTGGGAATGGGGGTGATCTACCAACTCTTGTTGTAATAGTACACTGAATTTAGATGATGCATTGGGTGCATTGAATATGGGATTCTAGAACCTACATATATTTCTAACATCCTTTGCAAAATTTCTGACTACGTTCCCTTAGTGCCTCTGCAGTTTCTTCTAATGCTTGTAGCTGCATTAAAATTCAACAAGCATGTCATGGTGTAGATATATGACTGAAATATATTACAGAACATGAAACAATAGAACATTGCCATGCCATTTTAGGAAGATGGTTTAAAGAAGTGTGTTGTTATGATTCCGTAACACTATAGAGTGACAGACTCTATCTCTGAAAATGGATAAACCAAAAAAACAATAAAAGTAGAGTAGATGCATACAATGTCATAAGTTAAGGACATCTACATGCTAGTCACCTAATATTCAAGTGGTACTATTATATGACAAAGTACATACGCAAACCTTGTTGACAAAACAACATCAATAACATTCAGTTAACCTCAAAATTTGATAATTCTGAGGTGGAAAATGGCCACAGAATTGGGTACAGACAGATCCCATATCTCATCCAATTAAAATAATTAACACCCAAGATTATAATACTATATACTATAGTTACCTAAGAAGCCAAAATACCTAGTATTTCTAAAATAGGAAGTGGCCTATTTTGAAATCTTATGGAGAAGGGCAATTGGTAGTCGAATTCTATTAATAGATATCCACAACATTAAATTAATACAATAACCAAATTTGCGTTAAGAAATACATTCAAAGATGATTATATTCCAGCCATGTTACAAGAAACAAGTTCAATCACCCGGTGTGGGAAACAAAAAATCTCATGTTTCCAGATAATATATGTTTTAGGGTTTTTAAGGATATTTTAATATGTTTTCAAGGATACTTGGCTATCCTCCAACTGAGACTTCATCAACTTTCCGTTGTTGTAAATTTTGTCACTCTCAATATACTACTTTAAAATTTATCTATCTTCATGATATCTTTTAATCTCCACTGACAATCCATAAACTCGTTGGGGATCAACCTCTTCTAACATCTTACGTCTAAGAATTTTAATGCAGTCTTCAAAAGAACGCATTTTATTAGCAACAAAAAGTTTTTCATCCAAATCAAATACAATTGGTAAGCATCTAAGGTTTAACATTCCAAGACAAGAACCATACAATCCATAAACAACATTGAAACCCAAAAAACATGGCAGTTGATTCTATCTATCTCCAGGCGACATTTGTACTAAATGCAGCTCATTCCCTCCAACTTGCACCACAGCAGTCTGCATACCCAAAATAAATGCCACAATATCAGCATCAATAACTTGATTCTGAAAAAGTTAAACCAAAATATTCTCCTCAAACTAGCAATGTGATGTGAAGAAGCAACCTGATACTCATGTTAAATAGTCACCACAACATTATGTAACATTCTTCACTATAGCATGCTTCAGCCTCATTTATCAAAAGATGAATGTTTATTGAGATGAACAACATACCAGGAAATCGATACCATTAAGTTTTGAAGTAACCCTACATTACAAAGGTTTAAACCAACTTACAACACACTATTCATTGCCTTTGAAAACTATACTTAACATATAAAAGAGTCCTACCCAAAAGAACACTGAACTGATATTTTGATCATACTAAACATGAAGAACATACCAGGGATAAAAAAACTAATAATCTTTTAAGCAACCCTAAAATACAAAGGTTTGAGCCACCTTACTACACATTATTTATGGCCTTTGAAAACTATGTTTGACAGATAAAAGAGTCCTATCCACAAGAACACTGAACTAATACTTTAATCATACTCTAAATGCAAATTTACAAACTGAACATGAATGGCACCATTCAGCTTTGATAATAGACATCATTCAGCTTTGAAGAAACTCTACCTTACAATGGTTTAAGCCACCTTACTACACATTATTCATTGCCATTGAAAACTATGCTTGACATATAGAAGCGTCCTACCCACAAGAACACTTGACTGGTACTTCGATCATACTTGAAATGCAAATGATCCTATTGAACATGAACAAGACAACAGGGGATGAACACCATTAAGCTTTGAAGCAAGCCTACATTATAAAGGTTATTATTCATTGCCTTTGTGAACTATACTTGACATATAAAAGAATGCTGCCTACAAGAGCACTGAAATGATACTTTAATCATACTGAACCTGAGCAACATACCAGGGAATCTAAAACATTAAGTTTTGAAGCAACCCTATAAGAGTCCTATCAACAAGAACACATAACTAATAATTTGATCATACTGAGCATGAACAACATACCAGGGAAGCCATTAAGCTTTGAAACAATCTTACATTACAAAGGTAATAATTTGATCATACTGAGCATGAAAAACATACCAAGGAAGCCATTAAGCTTTAAAGCAATCCTACATTACAAAGGTTTAAGCCACTTGACTACATACTATTTAGTTCTTTTGAAAACTATTTTTGACATATCAAATAGTCCTACCCATAAAAAAAACTAACGTGATACTTTGATCATATTCCAATGCAAATGATCATATTGAATATGAATATATCAGTGAATAAACACCATTAAGCTTTGAAGAAACCCTAAATTACAAAGCTTCAGGCCACCTTAATACACAATGTTCATAGACTTTCAAACTATGTTTGACATATAAAATAGTCCTACCCAGAACATTGAACTGATACTTTGATCATACAACAAATACAAATGACCACTTATGTAACTTAACTCTAATTAATATATGGCAATCCATGTGAAACATGTTTCCAAAAGAAATATAGTCCCAGGCAAAGATATGTTGCCAGATAAGTGTCAAATAGAGACAGGTACCTTTGCTTCTTGCAGGCATTCATTATAGACAGAATTTATATTTGTCTGATTAGGTTGGGACTATTGTTCCTTCGGCTTCATTTTGAAACAAACCCCACTGGATGCAATGGAATGGAGCACAACCAATGGTAGAAACCTTTTGCTCAAACTCAAAAAATGGAAGATCTAAATCTCATTCTTAATTATGTTCATCAACTCGGTATCTTCATATTGAGGGTATATGGACATTTCTCCCATGTAAGTATCTCCATTGTAAAGGATAGCGCTAACCTCTTCACCACCCATTTTCACTGATAACCTGGAGACTCCCTACTTTTGTAATAAATTTTTAATAGTATCTCCATTGTAAAGGATGGCGTTGATCTCTTCACCAGCCATTTTCACTGATAACCTGGAAACTCCCTACTTTTGTAATAAATTTTTAAGTCTGTTACAGATCCAGGAGGGCAATGTAAATTCCCTCTTATTGCTGTCTATCAGCATCCACTCTTCCTTCCTACACATGAATTGACTAGATGTTAGAATGAAATTGCATTCATTGAAATTTCATTTAAACTGTAAATTGTTCTCGTCATGGGTCACTTTATCAATACTGCCTCAAAGTTACTATCCAAGTGAACAAGTATCCTTAAATGATTGAACCCTTTGGATCTGAATGACCATAATTGTAAACAGGTACCTGCCTATTCCAGTGCCATGATCCACACATGCAAAAATTTCGCTTGTGAATCCAAACAACATGCCAATTTATACTCTCAACACTTATCTAATCATTGCCCTGAATTATTGATCTGATCAAGTGATATGTCATAGATTGGTCTGATTTTGCACCAAAAAGTTACTCTAATTTTAGACAAGATCATTTCAACCCAGTTTAAAGATGAATGTCCTTTGATTGACAGGCTAAAACATAATGTTAAAATTTGAGCATTAATTCACAATACTCTTGGATCTTTACTGAGAGAATAACATATACAGTATATCAATGCATAATAATCACAATAAGAATGACAAGCATCACAAGAATCAAAAGCATGAGAGACAAGAGACACAGAGTTTCTGTTGGGAAAACCCTAAGGTGAAAAACCCCACAACTTCCTCGGAGATAGAGAGAGCAATGGCTCAACCAAAATACACTTGAGATAGTCTCGTAGAGCAGATGATCCTCCTTCTCACTAGTGCGCCACTTTCAGAGTGAGAGAAGTGTGTCTTTCCGAATGATCCAAATAGAGATCTCCCGATCTCTATTTATACTTAACCTGTTTTCCTAGTGACCTTATGGGGCCGACTAGTGTATCTAGATACATCCACAATACAATATATATTTCAGAGCCGACCCCACACATGGTGGTCTAATAACCCATCCGCAAGTACACACACTTGCGACACTTGTCAATCCACATGAAGACACTTCCTTATAGAGGAATAACACATCTCTTATAAGGGTACAATAAATATATATGAAATACATAGATGAAATACATTTCGAAGTTACATATACATCAACACTCCCTCTTAACTAAGAAGGTATTTCTCGACACAGTTCTGCTAGACAAGTCTTCTTCTCGGGATCATCGTCATCATCATCGTCAATGCTACTGCTATCTCAACCAATCTCTGACTCTACTCATCATAGGAAGTTCTACAGAGCCAGTCCTTTTTCATATTGGATGTAGGCCCACCACCTGCAGGTCTTCATCATTTGTGCGAACGATCTGATAGAGGTGGCCTCTCAAGACTAATTTTATGTGTGGATGCAATACCAGAAAGAGTATCCCAGGAACATTTATGTGCCTAAGCACAACCGACAAGATCTCCTAGGACTAATTACATGCATCTCCTCCACAATACCTTTAAAGAGCATCCCAGGAACATTTATGTGCCGCAGCACGACCGGCAAGATCTCTAAAGAGCATCCCATGACTTATTACGAGCATACAGCTCAACCTCTCAGATCTCCAGGACTGATTACATGTGGATAGACAAAACCTTTAAAGAGCATCCCAGGAACATTTATGTGCCGTAGCACGACCGACAAGATCTCTAAAGAGCATCCTAGGACTAATTACGAGCACACAGCTCAACCTCTCAGATCTCCAGGACTGATTACATGTCTCCGTAGTAATACCTCATCCCAGGATTGATTATGAGCACACAGCTCAGCCTATCGGATATCTAAGGACTGATTACATACTACATAGCAATATCGAAAAGAGTACCCCAGGAACATTTATGTGCCGCAGCACGACCGGCAAGATCTCCCAGGACTGATTACATGCTATTTGCACAACCTACCACATATCATCTCTGACCTCTAAGTATCAACCTGATACTCATGATCCAACAGATCATCATCGCACGAGGCATCATCCTGATGCCCATGATCATACTGATCATCATCACTTGTACCATCCCGGTACATATCATCTGGAGCAACATCCTGAAGCTCATCATCATGATCAACCTGATCATACAATGCATCCACCTAATGCACACCAAGTATCTACCTGATACATATCATCATACATGATCCACCTGATCATACAGTGTATCCACCTGATACAAATACAAATACATGATACATATCAACATACATGATCTACCTGATCATACAATGTATCCACCTGATAAAGATACATGGTCCAAGCATCCAACATGATGCATATACAAATACATACAAATGATCCAACTGATCATATCCAACATCCAACATGACGCGTACATACATATAAATGATCCAACTGATCATATCCAGCATCAACACGATGCGTACATACATACAAATATAAATGATCCAACTGATCATATCCAGCATCAACACGATGCATATACAGAGTAGTAACTGGAGCATCGTCCTGATACTCATCATCCAGCGCTTACATCCATAGCCATGTAAAGGATCCTCCTTCCAACATGCTTGGGATGGCTTCAGCAAATGTGTCCATCACTTCTTCCTCAAAGTGTCGTCGATCTGAAGAACACCAAGCCTCTCCCTGAAGTACTCAAACTTCACCTTGGCTAGTGGCTTCATCAGCACATCTGCAATCTGCTCATCCGTCGCAACATACTGGAGCTTCACGGCTCCTCTCTGCACCATATCCCTGATATAGTGATATTTGATCTCTATGTGTTTCGACCTGTCATGAAACAGTGGGTTCTCAGACAGCTTTACACAACTCTGGTTATCGCAAAATATACTAGTAGCATCCAATGGGAGATCAAATAACTCAGCCAGTAGCTTCTATATCCATACTGCCTCACAACTAGCTGAACAAGATACAACATACTCTGCCTCAGCTGTACTCAGTGCTATGTAGGATTGCTTCCTACTGAACCAAGAGATCACACCTGATCCTATACTGAAGTAGCACCTAGAAGTGTTCTTCCTATCTGCATCACTGCTTTCCCAATTTGAATCAACATAACCCTGCAGGTTAAACTTTTGATTCGCTTCATACTTGAGCCCATAATCCACTGTACCCTTCAGGTACCTCAGAACATGCTTTACAACAACCAGATGAACACTCCTCGGATCCGTCAGGAACTGGCTCAATGTGTTCACTGCAAAGCAAATATCTGGTCTCGTGTTCGTCAGGTACATCAAGGACCCAATCATCTGACGATACATAGAGACATCAACCGGCTCAGATGAAGCATCACATAGAAGCTTCAGGTTTGATTCCATAGGTGTGGCCATAGCCTTGCATTCCATCATCCCGAACCTCTTCAGAATTTCTACTGCATACTTCCCTTTGTCCAAGGAAGATTCCATCTGTACTCTGCCACACCTCCATACCAAGAAAATAGTGCATCATCCCCAAGTCCTTCATCTCGAACTTAGCTGCAAGCTTCCGCTGCTTGTCGGAAATCAATCTATCATCTCTTGCTACAAACAGGGCATCCACATACAATAAGAGTATCCCTGGATTGCCTACCTCAACCTTGTAGTAAAGGTTGGAACCCGCTTTACTCTTGGTAAAGACCAAACTAGATAGAAAGCGGCCTATCCTACCATACCAAGTTCTGCACATATATGATTTCTTGTCATGTGTTGGGACTGCATCCCAAACATCTTCTTCATGATCGACGGATCATGGCATTCCATTTCTTCATCCCAGATCCTGGGAACTTCAATATCTTCAATATCTTCAATAGATATCTTTGTTGCTGGAACAAATGTTGTAGTCCTTTTCTAGGTGAAGATATACGGTCTTTCCTACAAAACAAGTTAAATTGCATGATTCCAAACATCTCATAATTTTCAAAACAAATTCTTTACACATAAAGAAATATGTCATGCAGTCATGCAGTTATCTTATCCAATGCTTCAATACAACATTTATCCATGTTCCACAACTTTCTAGATGCCTTTCAGTCTCTACCAGAACATTGTTAAGAGTTTTCACTACTCCCAACATGTCAGCAAAGAGGTTTCATTCTAGAGAAGTAGCATTGGAATGTTGTACAGTGCCATAGGCCACTTACCCATCACATGCATATTAGTAGTATAATGTTCATTAATGAAATCATTCTAATATGCACAATACATCTCCTAAATCTAGGAACATAAGCATAATATTATTTAAACAAACAAAATAAGCAAGAAATGATAATTGAAATACTTATATTTGTTTGTTTGTTGGGCGGACTCCCTCTGAGTCTTTGCTTCCTGGCAGGAGCTGCTGAAGTACCTTCTTCTACACCTTTCTATTGTGGAATGTAGGAAGATGGTCAACTCCCTTTGAAAATCTGCATCCTTGCAGGAGCTACTGGAGTGTGCTCCCTCTTGATCTTTGCTTCCTGGATTACATGTCCTTGAACTTATATTCATCCTTGCTGACATCAATCTTCTTAAACCCTGGAAAGTATATTTAGTAAGCCTTCGAGCTTTCACTGTAACCCACAAAGGTACCCTTCTTTCCTGAAGGATCTAGTTTAGTCCTCTTTTCCTTTGGGACATGAGTGTATACTGGACAACCAAATATTCTGAAATGGCTGACTTCAGGTTTCTTACTAGAAAAGACCTCTTCTGGTGTCTTGTTGTCCAATATCTTGTGGGGTGTTCTGTTCTACACATATACAGCTGTTCTAGTTGCTTCTTCCCATAGATGCATAGGTAGATCTTGGTCATGTAGGATTGCCCTTGTTGCTTCCATGATTGTTCTGTTCTTCCTTTCTGCAACTCCATTCTGTTGAGGATTATAAGGAGTAGTCAACTCCCTCTTAATCCCTGAATCACTACAAAGCTTCTTGAAGTCACCTGAGGTGAATTCTCCACCATTGTCAGATCTGAATGTTTTGATATTTTTGTCAGTTTGATTCTCCATCAAGGTTTTGAATTCCTTGAACTTATCAAACACCTCATCTTTATTTTTCAAGAAGTATACCCAAGTCTTCCTGGAGAAGTCATCAATAAATGAGACATAGTAAACATACCCACTTAGAGAACTGGATGACATAGGACCACATACATCTGAGTGGATGATTTCCATGATATCTTTTGCCTTGCTTTCATTGCTTGGGAAAGCCTTCTTAATATTCTTACCTTTTGCACATCCTTTGCAAACACCTTCATGTTTGGTCTTGATTTCAGGAAGACCCTCTACAGCCTTGCTTGCAATTGGAAGTGCCCTATAGTGCATATGAGAAAGTCTTCTATGTCAAAGTTCACTTGGCTCCATGGATTCATGCACCATGGCATGTTCAGGTTGTCCTTTTAATTTATACAAATCTCCCTCTTGCTCTCCAATCACAACTGCATCATCTATGGTCTTTCCCTTTGCCCACATTAGGACTTGGCCATCCACAAATGCAACCCTCATACCTTTTGTATCCAATGCAGAGATGGAGAGTAAGTTCTTCTTGAGCCCAGGTACATAAAGGACTTCTTTCATCTTTAAAGATTTTCCAGAATCTAGGTTGTAGGAGGCTTCACCACTTCCTTTGATGGGATATTGATAATCATCCCCAAGTTTCACTTTATGGGGTGATTCATGTTCAGACAGATTTACAAAGGATTCTTTAAACCCAGTCATATGTTTGGAAGGCCCACTGTCAATTAACCAATCATTACAACCATGGGAGATAGTACTTGTGAGAGCAGAGATTAGAACATACTCTTCTTCACTTGATGAGTCATCATTACTATCATCACTTTCTTCCCTAGCCTTCTTATTTGGAGGTTCATCATCTTCGGCAGCATGAGCATGGTACCTTCTTTTGTTACCCTTCTTCTTCTTGCTGGAGTTTTTGTTGTTGTGTTTGTCCCTTTTGTTCTTGGGACATTCTGAAGCAAAGTGACCCTTCTCATTACAAGTGAAACACCTTATATATTTCTTGTCTTTGTGAAAATGATGAGAATATTTCTTCTTGTGATGGGATGGCTCCCTCTTGAACTTGCCCTTCTTAGTGTGAGCTGTGAGAGCTTGATCTTCATTTCCCATCTTCTCTTTTCTTGCCACAAGCCTTGCTTCTTCTTGAGAAAATTCCTCCCATAATTTGCTAAAGGAGATTAACTTCTTTTTGGCACAGATCCCCTGGATAAAAGAGTCCCATGACCTAGGTAGGCCATTCAAAGTAGTCATAACAATTTCACCATTCTCCACCATTTCATCTACAGCTTCAAGTTGTTCCTTGATCTGAGAGACCTTGGAGAATTAGGATTGAATGGTTTCTCCATTCGACATTTTGACCCCTTTCAATTGATTCCACAGGGTCATCTTCCGATTTATGTTCTTTCCTTCAAATAGCTTGGTCAAAGAGTCAAACATAGCCTTGGGTGTCTTTAGAGAAGACACATGGGGTATGAGATGGTCTTTGATAGAATCAGCAATGATTCTCTTTGCCTTGACCAAGTTATTCTTATGCAATACCTTAGCCTCTTCATCCTTTGGGATAGGGATGTCTTCTTTTATATATGAGTCCAACTCATTCTCTTCCAGGATTAACCCAATCCTATACTTCCAAGATCGGAAGTTCTCAGCCCCTTCAAGCTTATCCTCAAGCTTGGTGTGGTGAGACATCTTAAAGAGTACTTCAAATGAAATAGAAAAGATTTAGGTCTTACCACTTGAAATGCTGAAAACTAGATCTGGTCCCGAATTAGGGTTTGTCAAAAAAACCCTAAAAATTAAAAATGTGAATGTAAACTTTCTGAAAGGATAGAAAGATGCGCCTTGATGAGCTGATCAGCCTAGTGTATTCATAATTTGAGATCAACAAAGCGTTACCCTTCAGATTTTCCTTTTTGTCCTCCCAGGTTCACTAGGGAGAGCCCTGAATTAGGGTTTGAGTTTCCTGGAGATCTACCCAGCCAAAAATCTCGATCCAAAGCTCTAAACTTCGATTTTTGCAACGAGCTTCCAGCTATGGCTTCAGATTTCAGAAATTCCTATTTTTGTGGAAACCCTAATTTTTAGGGCCAAATCTGAAAATGTTCAGAATTGAATTCTAATTGGACCAATAGATTCTCCTTAATGAGTAGAGTCAAACTACTATACTTCTTTTCCAAAAAATGTGGAGAGAAACCCAATAAACAAGAAACTCAAGTTTTCGTCACTGCAAAATGTCTTCTTCTCAGGTTAGCTCTGATACCATGCTAAAATTTGAGCATTAATTCACAATACTTTTGGATCTTTACTGAGAGAATAACATATACAGTATATCAATGCATAACAATCACAATAAGCATGACAAGCATCACAAGAATCAAAAGCATGAGAGACAAGAGACACAGAGTTTCTATGGGGAAAACCCTAAGGTGAAAAACCCCAGAACTTCCTCAGAGATAGAGAGAGCAATGGCTCAACCAAAATACACTTGAGATAGTCTCCTAGAGCAGATGATCCTGCTCCTCACTAGTGTGCCACTTTCTGAGTGACATAAGTGTGTCTTTCCGAATGATCCAATTAGAGATCTCCCGATCTCGAGCAGATGATCCTCCTCCTCACTAGTGTGCCACTTTCTGAGTGAGAGAAGTGTGTCTTTCCGAATGATCCAATTAGAGATATCCCGATCTCTATTTATACTTAACCTGTTTTCCCAGTGACCTTATGGGGCCGACTTGTCTATCTAGATACATCCACAATATAATATATATTTCAGGGCCAACCCCACACATGGTGGTCTAATAACCCATCGGCAAGTACACACACTTGCGACACTTGTAAATCCACATGACGACACTTCCTTATAGAGGAATAACACATCTCTTATAAGGGTACAATAAATATATATATGAAATACATAGATGAAATGCATTCTGAAGTTACATATACATCAACACATAAGACTCCTCTGACATGGGTTTGAAACTTCTTTTCACAAGGCTTCAAGTTTCAAGTACCCATTAGTTTATTCTGCAGCTTCTGTTTCCCTTGATTAATTCAAAAATTAAAATTAGTTTCCTTAGCCTGTTTATCCCAAATGTATTTCCCACTTGGTTTCCACCTTGTAGGGTTTCAAGGTTAATGGAAAATTTTCCAATAAATATCGGGAATGGATGACTTGGGCTCAAATCCAAAGTAAACCATACAATTTCTGATCAGAAACCCTAAATACAAGCATTAAATGTTAGTGCCAAGAAAACTCGCAAAAACCAACTTCCACTAAAATTCCCCAAAATGCGTATCTGCAAATTCATGTTTTACAGTGCCAAAAGGTTGAAAGGATTTATACGCATCAGTGATTTTCAGTCTGTTCGAAGGTCCTGCAAATTCATGTTTTACAGTACCAAAAGGCTGAAAGGATTTATATGCATCAATGATTTTCAGTCTGTCCGAAGGTAATGAGAGACCTCAATAAGCCATCTAGAGGAATTTTCTCACACGGTAGATTTTACACAATTTTCTCGCACAATAGATTTTACACAATGTATAGATTAGATTAGGAGGCTAAAAAATGGGAACAAACACTAGGTTTCATGTCAATTTGCTATGAACAAACCCATACCCAATATTTATAGATAAATATGAGGGATTTTGGGCAATCAATGGACGACGTGTATGAATAACTTACCAGGTGGTTATGTTATGTGTGTTACAGTTCGATGTGCAATAGTAGGTATACAGCTACTCAATGGGATGAGCTACTCCATTGGCCTTCGCTAATCGAGTCAGATAGACTAGGCTACCAGATGATCCCATTGGCCGATACAATTTGCACAACTCTAAGGGCTTGCATCCTAGTTAAACTTCCCGGGGGCATTCCTCTGCAAGGAGAATCTATCTTGGGGCTCGGGGGTCCCTGGTTTGGTGCTATTATTGGTTCGATGTTTATGTTTCTCCTACTGACATTGGGGCTAGATTACCTTCGTGGCATTATTCCTATGGATTCGAACCCACACTCTAGAATAAATCCCCCTGCTTCATTATTAATGATCCTGCTAGAATAAGGAACCAACGACATATTTAGATGTGATATCTGTGCCATCGGCATATAATTCCATTGCTTTCCATCTGGGTATGAAGGCCTAGCTAGCCTAATTAGGTCTTTCTATCCTTCTTGCTTAAGATTCAAGTAAAATATGTAACAAAGATAAATATCTCAGTGATCAACCAGATGAGGCCGGATATCGGTGATGACCCATAGGCAAGCGGTAACTATTCCAACCCTAAGATTAGCCCTTTCGGGATCTAAGCTTCTCCTACAAAATCGTTAGGGTATAATAAATCTCTTGAAACAAATCTCTTGGGTACAATACATCTTAAAAATCCAATCTCTTGGGTGCAATACATGTGATCATGGGCTTCAAACCTTTGTTGTGTGACTCATGTCTAAGCCCACAAGATAAATAAAATTGACACTTGTTGGAACTTAGGGGTGTTTACACAAAAAAATTAATAGCACATATGACTGGTTTAAAAGTGACACTTGCTCAAACTAAAAAAAATTACACTTAATATTTATCTCCCTTAAAATTTAGTGTTACATATAACTTGTGTTTAGGAAAGTGTGGTTAACACAAAATGTGTGGGGATCCATTAACCATTGACAAGTGTTTTATTCAATATTATGTTTTTATTTATTATATATGTTTTGAAATAAGTTTAGAGGTATTTTTTACATTCAATATTCTAAAATTTTAAAGAAATTTATTAGTATATAGAATTTGCATTAAAAATATGGTTAGCTAGGAAATTACCATGAGAGGAATATAATATTTTATTCATGATGGAAGGAAATTAGAGATGAGGTCAATAAGGAATATAATAATTTCTTTATTATGAATGAAAAATGGTTGATTAAGTCAACAATAATAACTATAAATATAGTATTTTATTTATTAACCTATCTTAATATTGTATGTGTTGAAATAAGCTTAAAGGTATTTAGATAAGAAGTTAACAATAATAACAAGAATATAATAATTTATTTACTTAAGGTGGGTTATGATAGTTAGTAGGTGAAAACAAAAAATAAAAACAACTTTTTCAATTAATCTACACAAATCTCATCAATACATAATTTGATCTGTATAAATAATGTTTAATTTGATCTTATACTAATGTTTAAGTGAAATTATTTAATGCTAAATGCTAATAGAAAAATGTAGCAAAATGTAATAATATTTGTAGTTTCACATACTTTAAATCTTAAAAATATAAAACTACTTATTTAGTATAAGGACATGTAAGAATCTAATTGCACCGAGAGACGCTTTACAACCCAGTATGAGGGAGATCCTGTGAGTCGAGTGTTTGTCAATATTGTCGGCCATAAATAAAATGTAATAATTAAAAGTAAAATAAGAATATGGGGGAGATCTTGTGATTGGAGTGTTTCTCGATATTGTCGGCCATAAATAAAATGTAATAACAAAAAGTAAAAGGTAATAATTGTATTGGAGAAAACTCACTATGGCTTGGGAATACCACAATAGACAGATGACTACCAGAAATCTACTCAATTCTCAAAACAATGCTATTATAAATGACAATGTTAAAATAATGGAGAAATGTAACCAACCTCGATCCAACGTTTGATCTAGATCCCGGTTGGAGCTTTCAATCCACGCACATCCAAGCACTTGTAATCTGCAAATTAGTCTTGACAATCAATATCTAACAAGTACATGTGATATATAAATAACATTAACATTATCAATAACAATGGTCCATAATATCATAAGCAAATGCAACCCAACGTATAATAAATGACATTCACACCATGAATGGACGAGAATATGAGTATTTCTATTAATGAACAAGAATAAGTACAAAGTGATACGACCTCTTGCCAGCAACCAATCTGAACCAAGATCTAGATCAATCCACTTGTGCCTCCACCACTTCAATCCTCCATGAAAGGAAAACTCAAACTAGCAAGGAGCTTGGAAGGTGAACATAACTGGTTCACAACTACAAGGATCAATGAGTACAGACTCAAGATAGGGAAAAAATCTAGTAGAGTGCCTTTACTATTCTCTTCTTCCTCCCGTCCATAAGCCATATGTGCTCAATATATAGTCCTCTCAAAGGTAGGTGAAAGGACTCATCGAGACGTTACTTGGGTAGATGGAGAGCCAAAGGTCGCCCAATGACCGCTTTTTGGGAGTAAAAGGTGATAAAATAGTGGTTTTTACCATTTTACTTGATACCCGCAGGCTATAGGGATGCAACTCGCGGGTACGCATGCTATATTGATGCAACATGCGGGTAGGAACAAAAATAGGGTAAACTGGTATCACTGAAGGATAAAAATGGATCTGAATCGTTGAAATGGATCCTACAGGCCAAAGAATGTTGATGCTCATAGGGTGGAAGATTTATGTGTAATAGATACCCCCTAATGTGTGAGGTCAGAGACTGAAAGTGCTACGATGGTTGAAATACATTATAAAACTCAAAAATGGAGTGATGGAGACACAAGTGGAAAGAATAGCTCACTCGTCATAATACAATAGTATCTCTGGATACATGTCGGTATAGTACAACAATCTGATACAATGGCCATGAATAGGCAGTACATAAGTAGATACATGTCATAAGTGATCATAGCCATGATCCCTCTATAGTAAGATATGGTCTTATGCTGAAAAGAAGACAACTAGTGCAAAACTGGAGGTACAAACTGCTGAAATCTAAGAGGTGATATCTCAGATGTAAAGTCAAAGTCATATGTAGCATACTGAATGCCACAATCGCCTGGGGTCTTCTACACATGTCTTCGATGGTGCAAGTCCCATCAAGTGAATAAAGGAGTTGGGGTCGAACCTGATGAGACATTGTCTAATTATCGGTCATTGATGTATACCGTTAACAGACGCAAGATGACCCATCGATAATGAAAATGGGCATCAAGGCAGAGAGCACAATCGTTAGAGTGTGAATAAATGGGTTTAAGTCGAACACTAGGATGAATCCATCGATCAGGGGACATTGATGTATTCCCAAAACTGTCGATGGCGAGAGAACCTACCACTAATGACTGCAAGCCTCAAGGTACTCAACCGAACTCTAAGCCTCAAGTCCCGGAATAGATGAGTTTAAGTCGACGGAATGAGACTCGCTGGAAGGAGGGCATTAAGGCATCCCCCATCAACCAGCACGAGGTACCAGCAATGCTGAAAGATTTGGAAGATCTCAGGTGAAACAGACTGACTCAATAAGGATGGCCAACATGCAATAGTCAAGATATCTGAGGAGTGGCCGACACTGGTTTCAGGACTTCCTTTGAACAAGAGCATGAGCAGATGGACAGACTCAGGTAGCATAGACTTGACATAAATTGTGCAATGCAGGAGGCATTACAAAGGGCTCCATAATGACTAGAAGCTTAACCAATCAGTGGAGAAAACTGAGAAACAAGTACAGCTCCTAAGGCCCAACTATAGTCCCGACTCATAATGTATGGAGTGGAATGAATGCTCTGTTAAAAGGTGACACAACAGCTGCCAACAAGAAATAGTGACCATAATCCCGTCTGGCTTTTTGGAATATTTGATTTTTTTGTCTTTTTCATATTTGGGAAAACTTGAAAAAGAATAAAATTGCTTATAGTACAACAAGTGAGGGAACGAGTGTCAAATATCTAGCAAACTAGTCCCAAGCAGTGGAACATACCTATGCTCAATGCAAGGAAGTGCGTGCAGGATGTGGACACTCGGGGGTGTGTTCCCTCAGGGTCAAAGGGTCATCAAATTGTGAAGGGCAAATATATAAGCTCTGCAGGGCTTGACAGGGAAATTGCTTAGGAACCAAGCTGACAATTGAGTAAGCGGGAGCAAACACAAGGCTCAAGCGGTAAGCAGGATGATGCAATGCAATCACAACATGATATAACTGAGGGCAGTCCTTAAGGGAGATGGCCAGCATAAGACAAAGTAGAGTATGAGTCTTCATCGCAACATCATGGCATGACTACAAAGGACTCCCAATCCTGAGGACAAACAACGTCATGGGCACCAAAATGCATAAGGGGGTTCTAACTAGGGTACCCATGTTCAGGAAATCCCTACTGCCTCATGACGACACTTCTATAATAGTGTGAAAGTTCCATGTTAGTAACGAAGCGGGGTCACACCTAGGGTTTATGAAGAATGGTCAAAGGTCAAATGCATAATGCATGTGGAAATGGAATCTAACCTATATGCCAGGTGTGAAATATACCTACCGTAGGTGTGAAATGGTTCAGATCAACTCTCGCTGAGGAAATCTATTGAAAAAACACTACTCTATGACACAATATTAGTTCATAACAGCCCAAAATGGAAAAAAACTATAGAAAAGTGGGTCCAGAAAATTATAAATAGTAATAAAATTTAATAATTTTCAATTCATTTGCACTATTCACCATTTTGGAGTTGAGTGGTAAGTTTGCACCTGAAACTTCAAGCGCCGATCGTGGGAGCTACGAGCAACCGTTCAACAAACCGTCCGAAGCAGGTTAGTGGTCACTGCCATACCTTTCATTTAAGTGTTTTTATTTCAATTTTGGTTGGTGGGATATTTTGTTTGGCCAAGCCCTAAATGGCTTCGGTGCTACCCGCGGGCTATAAGTATGTGGGTCGCGAGTAGGGCATCAAACGCATAGTCAAAAAACTAACTGCCCGCATCTACCCGCACCTGTCTATAATATAGCCCGCAGGTACGACCGTGAAGAAGTTTTTAAGCATGAAACTGACTAAAAATCTCTTTCCTTGCACTCCAGGATGGTTCTAGAGTGGAGGGAGAGAGAGCATGACCAGGTAGATGAGGCCGTGCGCAACGATTTGCAAGCACACCAAGCATTGCAAGCATGTGGCTTATAAAAATGCTGGAGTCTCGGGGGCTTAAGGGCCCAAAACCTACTACTCCGTCATTTGATCAACTACTGGGATGTGGATGCTCAACACTTCATCCTCAATGGGAAAACACTAACACTGGAAGTAGAGTATATCTATTTCATTACCGGTTTGTCCCGTAGAGGGGAGGTGGCAAGTCTTCGGTCATGGACCGTGGGTGGTGGGATCACTGTGCAAGACTACATAGCATGGTATTGTCCCGCCAACACACGACCAGTGGGAAGTCAAGTGCTGGTGAATGCCATAGTGGATCTGAGTACAAAGATCATTGTGGAAACTCTGGTGCGGATCATGGGATCCAAAGCACTACATCAGGCATCCAAACCGGTGATGTTCTATGCATCACAATGCTTGCAGCCTACCATATTCGACTGGTGTACTACTCTGCTGATGTCTATGAAGACACAACTGATGGAATGCAAAGAGGGGAAGGCCAAAAACTTTGGGTATGGTAGCATCCTCTGCAGTTTCTTCTTTGAGAGGGTTCTAGGACTTAGCCCGAGGGTGGATGTCCCTCCTCACAATCTCTGAGATCCAGCCCTGACCCGGTGGGTTGAGATACTGACACGACAGGGTGGTGGTCGTCTGGCGTCACCATATACTGAGGAGTTCTTCCGCTGGTGGAACCGACAGGTGATTGCTATCGAGGACTACCCCTATACGGGGATAGACTTCAGACAGGACTGTGACATGCTGCTCCCACCAGGTGCAGCCTTCGGAGACATAGGTGAGCACTCTTTTGGTTTTGTGTTTTTTAAATTTTTATGGATTTTTTTATTATAGTTGAAATGCAAAAAATCTTTTTGGTGGTAATGTCATGTGCTAATGGGTGACTGTTTGCTTGTAGACAAGGGCCTAGTGAGACTCGAGGGCTTCCCGAGACATAGTCGTCAGGGTAGAGATGAGGTGGCAGCAGATGCTACAGCAGGGCGCACACTACAGACGTTGCGGCGCAACATATCATGGATGGTTGTCGGAGTACCATTGATAGAGGTAGCCCGACTACCTGAGGCTATGCAGTGCCAGGTAGTGGGTATTCCTGGTGAGTGGGTGCGGCTATTGTAGCAGATGGCCAACGCAGTACAGTACTACTATGAGACACATCTCATCGAGGCGGTAGCTAGACCTCCTCGGAGGGAGTAGATATCCCAAGGTCTCGTCATTTTTTGTATCGATATGTATATTTTTTAGGGCTACGTGCTCCAGTGTTGTATGACACTACCATTTTTGGACATATTTATATATATATACAACTTTGGTTCTTAGTTCCACTATATGTGTGTATGGTACAAATGTATGAATGTCTTTGTATTTATGTGCTTCATGATGAATGTGACAAATGCCAATCTAATACATAGATAGCATATGCATTAGATATATAATTATGACTTCACAGAATGTGAATATATGTAATGGAAACAAAATGTCTCTCCAAGAATCGTACCTTAAGGAATATCCATAGTAATGTAGGGTCTCGTACACGGTACTGCTCATTCAGCTGAGACACAACTAGTTGTGAATCCAAGCGGACTTCTAAAGACTGGATACCATGTGAAATGGCATCCCGAAGTAGCTCAAAAACTGCACTATACTCAGCCACATTGTTAGATGTAGGACCGAGACAAGCAACCTCCTGAGGACACAACTAGATCGTCGGGTGAAAAGATAACCCAGGAAGCAAAAGCAAGTTGCTGCATATGTCGGCTAGCACCATCCATGAAACCTAAGAATGTAGGACATCCCGCTGACATCTGTCAATCAAACAGAGGCTAATCAACAAACCCAACAACCAAAAATGCAACCTAGACTATGTACAGAAAAACTATACAATAGTGTACAAAAGTATCAGCCCAAACCAAAGGTTCAAGCGTAATACCGCTTGAGGTAGAGCCCATTTCTAGGCTCCTTCAAGACAAATCCCTTGTAATCTTCTAACTCATAAGATCCTTTTTCAAGGACACGCCTCACAATGTAAGGGTCGTGCCACATGGGATTGAACTTGCCTGCCCCCAGGGTTTCTTTAGCTTTGTCATACAAGAGTACCAAGTCACCTTCGGCATATTGCCGAGGATGGACAGACCTATCATATTGAACCTTGACACAATGCTTGTTAACATCAATGGCCACAACAGCATCTCGACGGTGTTCTTCAAGTTGCTCGAGGTGTACTAAACGTTGCTTAATCTCTGTCGTATCAGGGAGGAGCTCTATGGCTAGCTTGAGTGAAGGGATTTCACATTCAATCGGTAAAAGTGACTCCACACCATGAACTAACTGGAATGGTGAGAACCCAGTGGTAGTCTTAACTGTAGTTCTATAAGCCCACAAAGCAGGATATAACATGATATGCCAATTGGTCTTACTTTGTTGGATGGTACGTTGGAGAATGGTCTTTAAAGACTTATTTACTGCTTCAACCTGACCATTCACTTTAGGATAGTAGGAAGACGAGTGTTCCTGATGAAACCCAAGCTTGAGAGACAAATCCTCCATCATCTTATTTTGAAAGTGACTGCCATGGTCAGTGACAATCTCTTTCGGGATACTAAATCGAGTGATAATCTGGTTGAACATGAAATGAGCTGCAGTAGCACCATCAGCTTTAACGGTAGGCATGGCCTTAGCCCATTTGGAAAAATAATCCACGACCACAATAATATGATGATGCCCCCCAACCGAAGCTGGTTTGCAATCCATGGAATCCACCCCCCACTTAGTGAAGGGACCGAGAGTGATGACCGGATGGAGGGGCGCTAGATGTGAGTGTATGTTCTAAGAAAACACCTGGCAAGGGTGACATCTCTTCACAACGTTAATACAATCTTTAAAGATAGTAGGCAAAAAATAACCTGCTCGCAGAATACGCTGGGCTGTAGCAAGCCCGGATAAGTGACCGCCACATGCCCCCGCATGGCAATCATTAAGTACCCGTTCCGCTTCTTCATGAGTCAAGCAACGACGGAGAATGGAATCCTTTCCTCGGCGATACAAAGTGTCACCGACGATAGTATAATCTTTAGCGTGATGTCTCACATGCCATCGCTCATCTCGTGAATAATGTGGAGGAAACTTCAAATCTTGGAGATATCTAATGACATCCCCATACCATGGGTCCTTGGTCGAGATAAGAAATAAGTGTTCATCGACAAAGGAATCTTCATGAATGACATCCTCATCAAGCTGTGGAAGGTCCGACATAAGCTCAGTGAACACCAATGATTTCACTGATTTTGCAGAAGCAAACTCGAGATCAAATTCCTAAAGGATCACAATCCATTTATTATACCTACCCCCGATAAGGCATCGTGATAGCACAAACTGAAACGGATTGATATGAGATACAACAGTGGTTGTTCGAAGCAAAATGTAATTCCGTAACCACTGGACTACATGAACAGTTGCAAGTGCCAACTTTTCTACGTGTGTGTACCTTAGTTCAGCGTCTACTAAATTCTGACTAAGATAATAGATAACATGCTCGACGAGCGCATCATCTACCTGAACCAAGACCATGCCAATAGTCTCTTAAGACGCGGCCACATAAAGAATGAAATCTTGTGTAAAGTCTGGTGGACTAAGCATGGGGGCCGATACCAAAGCTTTCTTACGAGTGTCGAAAGACTGTTGGGCTTTCTCATCCTAGATAAAAGGTGTGTCTTTCTTCAATAGGCATGCGAAACATTTAGTAATACTGGCATAGTTAGCTATAAACCAACGCAGAAAAGTAGCTCTCCCTTGGAGGCTCTGAAGTTGAAACAGATTATGCAGAGGAGGCAACTGAAGTATTTCCTCAACTTTGAGAGGATCGACTCTAATACCCTCTTTGAAACTATGAATCCTAGAAGGTGACCAGTCCTAACAACGAAGATGCATTTGTTCGGATTCAATCAAATTTTGTAGTGGATACATCGTTTGAGAATCATACGGAGGTGCTTGGGGTGGTCCACTCTCTTGCGAGAATGGCCAGAAAGATCATCCAAGAAAACTTCCATAATCTTCTTAAGATCGTGAAAGGCATAGGTCATGGCTCGCTGGAAAGTAGCTCCGACGTTCTTGGGGCCGAAGGGCATTTTCCGGTATGCAAAAGTTCCCCATGGACAAATAAATGCCATTTTATGTTGGTCCACGGGTTACATTTGAATCTGATTATAACTCGAGAATCCGTCCATGAATGAAAAAATCTCACTTCCTGCACAAGCATCCAATATTTGATCAATGAATGGCATGGGGAAGTTGTCTTTCGAACATGCACGGTTCAAATATCTGAAATCAGTGCATACATGGATCGTTCCCTGCATCTTATCCACAAGAACGGGGTTTGAAACCCATTCGGTAAGGGGAATGGGGTAGATGAAACCAGCTTTGAGTAGTTTCTCCACCTCTGCCTTAATAGCAGCTTCCTTCCTAGGGTTCACAGCACGTAAGAATTGTCGAACCGGTTTAGCATCAGGATACGTTTTAATCTCGTGTTCAACAATGCGGGGGTCTATTCCTGGCATCTCCTCATATGACCAGGCAAAAGCTTCCCGGAGTTCAGTAAACAAATCAGTGTAAATAGCAATCTCCTTAGGAGTGCAATTGGCACCAACGTAAACATTCTCAATCTTTCCGGGAGTGTGGGAGATGTTGATCGAAATGGTTGGGGAAATATTGGCCATATTCCCCTCCAAGAAAACATCATGCGACTACAAAAGAGCCACAGGGTGACCAACCATCTCAGTTAGAGTCATCCTAAACTCCTCCTGCTCAATGAGATCAAGGTTGGGAAAGAAATAAGATCGATGGTGCATATCTTCCCAAGGCCTCTCACTACCACACATGGCTTCGAGGATAGCTTCATCAGATGGAAAAGTATCATCGAGGCAATCGTGAGAGCAAGATGAGTTGGCTACCCAAATTGGCAGCGTAACGAGATCTTCTTCAACTATCTGGGAAGAAGAGAGATCCGGATCTGCAGTGGTTTGTTGGATGTGATCATAAGTGAGCTCCGCTACAGATAAAGGCATAGACATCCCGACATGCGCAATGTCTCCAGACATAGAATCCGCGGATGGAAAAATCCATGGATCACCACAATAGGAAGTCCGGAATGGCATACTATTCGAAGGAGGAGGTGCACTGTTGGAAATGGTTCCAATAAAATTCACAGGTGCAGAATGGTTAAAAGTTCCCATCAACGAGGGGTACATTCCAACACCTATGTTCCCAGTTGCAGACTGAGAATCAGAAACTTGCGGGACTACTGATCTCGTAGATGCTATGGAAGGAGTGCCAACATAATCCAGCTGATCGATCGTCACAATCTTGCCTTCATGGGGAAATCAAATAACTCAAAATACAGTAGATGCGACAACCTTAATAGCGTACATCCAGTTCTGACCCAGTAAAAGGTTGTAGTCGATGGGCGCATCAACCACTTCGACT
Organism: Larix kaempferi; assembly: GCA_027924585.1. Taxonomy (NCBI): domain Eukaryota; kingdom Viridiplantae; phylum Streptophyta; class Pinopsida; order Pinales; family Pinaceae; genus Larix; species Larix kaempferi. The sequence goes on along the minus strand of BSBM01001095.1, from coordinate 3,320,300 downwards.
TCAATAAGCACGCACTTACCTCCCAAGGAGACAACAAGGGAAGGGCTAATTCCATGTGGTGTAAAAGATCTACCATCGAATGCGGTGAGTGTAGTTCTAGACGTGAGTAGAGGAGGAGAGCCAAGAGCTTTCCAACAAGTTAACGACATTATTGACGTGGAATCACCTTCATCAACCATAGTACATTTGACAAAGCTCTTAAGGCAAACCACCTAGATTTGAAAAGCCACGTGGTAAGGCAAGCGAGGTTGGACATTAGTAGTATTGAACTTGATAACACTAGGACTTCCCCCATCTTGAACTCCTAACGCACTCAAAAGGGCATGCCTCTGAGAAGGACAACCTTGCAAAACTTCAAGAGCTGACATGGCACACAGAGTTTGGCACAAATCTTTACGATGGAGTAGTTCTAGGCGGCTCAAGCATTAGCATTATGCGTGGAGCGCTTGAGAACACCTTTCGATATCCGCGGCATAATAGAAGGCTTCTCGATATGTAAGGAATTATCAGGAGGAGGGGGAGGCTCATTCCCCAAATTCAGTTGTGGTACACCATAATCACATTGATGAGTAGCAACACAAAGCTCCGATTGAACCATATTCACACTTCCATAACCACTAGTATTGGAAGAAGACATTGTTGTTTCATTAGTACCATAACCAGTGGTGGGAGCATGCGAAGCCATGTTTTGGTGATGAGGTAGGGGATCCTTCAACATAGTTGGGCTCTATGCCAAATGCTTCGATGCTTCTTCAATAAGAGGACATAAGTCAGTAAGATGATCCTCCCCACAAAGCTTGCAAGGGAATTTCACCTTACGCCTAGGTTTACGATCCTCGCCAACATTACTACCTTCCCGAGGAGGGTTGGCATTCCCTTTACAAGGAGTATTACGATTTCTATTGTTGTTACTTCCATTGTTTCCACCCCTACGATTATTTCTCCCCTTTTTCTTACCACCAGGTTGCTGGTTACCCGACGGTTTCGTTGATTGCACATTGTGTACATCAGACGACGGAGTGGAAGTGGACAAGGTGTGAACCTGTCCGGCTGCATACTGGTTTAGCGAAAATTTTTGCATTTGATTAGCTACCAAGTCTATAGGGCGAGTGCATGCGGACCCCACGATGCCATCGACATGTGGTCCAGGAACTGACGTGGGCTCATGTCTTGTTCTCGGTGCATCAGGAATAATGTCATACAAAATGCCAGACTGAGAGTAAAGTAGATCTAACTGCTGGACTTTCAAGATAGCTTGTTCCTCAGTCATAACGCCGGACATCGAAACATCCTTAGCAATATATGGAAGTAAAGACTTGAGGAACCATTCCAACAGGAACTCTGGAGGAATGTTGGCTTTCACTAATCTCTTCCGTCGATGCCACTCTTGAACATGGTCAGAAATGTGTGTGGCCTTATTCTGACGGAAGGTGGACAACAACTCAGTACCAGTATCATAACGAACCGACAACTGGAAATGGTCTAAGAAAACCAAAGAAATCTCGTTGAATCCCCTATAGGTGTTTTCGGGCAACTCCACATACCACTTCACGGCTGCCCCCATGAGGGTGCGTTGAAATAGTCATAATCAAATGGAATCATGATTCAAAGAGTTGGAGGAGCACCAAAGGTGAAATGTCATGACATGATCCCCCGAGTCCTCACCACCTTTCCCCTCAAAATTTGGAATGTCCGAAGGGAGCTTGGTAGGGACCGGGGGCCAAGTAGGGTCATGACACATCGGATCATTCGTGAGCTTTGAAAGATCCAGGAGATTCAAGCGTGCAAGAAAAGGGAGTTGCGGCTGGAAAGCTTGATTATAAGCTCCCATAAAAGGTTGGTTGAATGGAACTGTGTTATACGACGGACCAAAAGCTTGACCATGAGGATTAAACTGCTAATACTGAGGACTTGAGGACCCATAAGCTTTCCCATGGCCATAAGATGGATAACCTCCCCCTGCCTGACCCATTTGAGAGTAAGCAGGTATATGTGCGTTTTGAGCACCATATTGGAGTGGTGGGTGATAAAGGTGGCTAGCACTGACTGTGTTGTAGTAATGGTTTCCACCATGGGTATGGGGCATGTATGTACTATTCATAGTGGGAACCGTGTTGTATTGACCGTAATGGTATGGTATGTTCCCACCCCCAATATTAGGATTAGCTTGAGCAGTTGTGTGATGACCATAAGCATGAGAAGCATTCCTAGGTCCAATATGGGTCTGACCAGTAGCAGGGTTGGTGGTGTGATGTCCATGCGGATAGGAAATGTTCCCACCCCCTACATTACTATTACTAGTGGCGACGGTGGATGCAAAAGTATGCAGTATGTGTCCACCCCCATGGTTGGGAGGAACGGTATCATGTGCAAAAGTAGTCCTGGGTTGACAAGTAGCGACATGTGTATTCGGTGGTGGATGGCGAGTTGTGTTTTGGACAACATTCCGACTAGGTTGGGTATTCCTAGGAGGTGGTCACGTTCCAACATTAGCATGGTTAGGAATCTAACCAGTCCCCATACTATGTGAGTGGGTGGATAACGTAGTGCCCCCAGCTAGGGTAGTGCCCCCAGTGGGTATAGTATGGCTAACACTTTCACTAGTGCTAGCATGAGTACCAACCATAGTGGAAGGTTCGACAGTATTGTGACTAGGCATACCAAAAGAGAGTGCGGTGGGGTTGACCATAGGGCCGGAATCATCATGAGTCTCAGGCCTCCTATATCTAGAATCGCGTGGAAATGAAGGAATGAAAGGCTCTTCCTATTCTTCCTCCTCGGGTGAGTTGGGCATCCCGTAAAGATAATTATCCAAATTCGAAGGATCAAACGAATCTCGGTCAAGTGGATTAGGCCAAATAGAACCAAGTTGAGTCGTAGGTGGATCACCTCCCCAATCCTCACGAGGAGTCTGGGGATTGGAAGTATGTTCAACTCTACCCAAAGGAGTAGAAAGGTCTTACCCGATATCGGGATGTGTAGCCATGTAGTCCTCAACGTAAGTCATGTAAGAACCTGAAGACTCAGAGGGAGCCCTCCGGCGTCCTCTAGTAATAGGTTGTGTAACCAAAGCTAACTTTAAACAAACCAAATGACGGGACCGGTGGAGAGTAGGGCTCTGCACCACGTTCTCTCCAGAGAGAGACACAACGTCTCCTAAAGGCCAACTATCGATCAAAAAATAGTAAATCAAAAGCATACACCTAGAGAATCTACAGCCAAGAGCAGATAGACAGAGTGGCTAAATGAGCTCCCGACACTAGAGCCGGTATGTCTCTCCTAGGAGAGGCTTGAGACTCCCAAACTATAGCCGGAGGTAACAAAATCTATTATAGAGACACCCAGGCTTCACTGTGTCAACAGGGTCAAGTCCACTGCACGAACACAACTGTGCTGTCCAATCCCTATCTGACTCAGGACAAAAACAGCATAACCACTGCAAGTACCCTGTGCAGTACCTAGGTAAGGCAACTATGTCTACCACAATATAACGAATGCTCAGGGGGACAGTTGTAGGTGGGACCCGTCGTATGGGCAGGGTAGCTAAGCCCGAAGCACAAGAGGATGAACCTACGGTACCCCCAGATACGAACAAATATTGGATATATCTCCCACGTTCAGCCGGTATCAGAGGGATATCTCCTCAACCAACCTCCCGTGACCTTGTGCTTAACTCTGGTTTGAGTAGAGCTTTCCTGAGAACACCGATCTATACCATGGATTCCTCCACTCCCTGGTCAGACACCTAATGTTTCGTTCAGTAGTCTTGGATTGTTAACTCACAATGATCTATTCCAAGACTCTAAACCTATGCTAGTTGGTGTACCCTATAAATAAAATAAGTCTAATCAATTTTATGATTAAGCGTTAATTTTAGTGGCTGTGATTACTCAAGGGATATGGTCGTGAAACTAGTGATGTGTAGACTCAATAGTATGCAACATCATCCAATCCTAGACTCGTCTATCCAATAAAACAAGGTCACCAATATGCAAAATCAACCAACAATTCCGAAATAAATATGCAAACTTTTATCTTTTCAATGCACAAGCATAACCTAAAATGAAGGCAACAAGCACTCAATGCAAAATGCAGTACATGGAAATACAAAAAATTTGTATTTTCTCTTATAAACAGAAAGGAAAATGCAAAAACTAAATGAATATTTTTGTATTTTTTCAATATATATGGAATGAAAAAATGCAAGCAAAATCCTACTATTTAGTCACTGAAGTGCCGAGAAGATCACTAAGACAACCCAGCAGATCCTAAACAGCAAGACTCAGCCAAAAGAAAGAGTTCGAAAGGAAGAAACCAAGAGGCTAAAACCAAAGATTGGTAAAAAACCAAGAAGGCTCAACCGAGAGAAATGAAGAGATCTGGTCACAACCAAGGCATGAAACAGTCAAGAAAGAGGCCAACAAAGACTCAAGAACCAACCAAACTCACCCAGCAACAACCAATAGCCATAAACCAACAAAAGCTGGAGTTACACGCGACTATCGAAGGAATACCTGCGGGTACCCACGAGTAGTAGTGTAAACAAAGGTGGGTATACATGTGAATAACTAAGCCATCCCGCGGGTGAGGAACAACAAATGGTCAAATAAAGAGTCCAGAGGCTTAGAAAAAGCAAGTTTTCTATAGTGTATCTTAACAGCCAATCAGTGACACAAAGCTTTGATAAACAACAACTCTAATTATGGACTAATGCTCAAAAAATTTCCCAAACGTGGATGTTTTCCCCAGCGGAGTCGCCATTTATGTATTGGAGAAAACTCACTATGGCTTGGGAATACCACAATAGACAGATGACTACTATAAATCTACTCAATTCTCAAAACAATGCTATTATAAATGACAATGTTAAAATAATGGAGAAATGTAACCAACCTCGATCCAACGTTTGATGTAGATCCCCATTGGAGCTTTCAATCTGCGCACATCCAAGCACTTGTAATCTGCAAATTAGTCTTGACAATCAATATCTAACAAGTACATGTGATATATAAATAACATTAACATTATCAATAACAATGGTCCATAATATCATATGCAAATGCAACCCAACATATAATAAATGACATTCACGCCATGAATGGACGTGAATATGAGTATTTCTATTAATGAACAAAAAGAAGTACAAAGTGATATGACCTCTTTCCAGCAACCAATCTAAACCAAGATCTAGATCAATCCACTTGTGCCTCCACCACTTCAATCCTCCATGAAAGGCAAACTCAAACTAGCAAGGAGTTTGGAAGGTGAACATAACTGGTTCACAACGACAAGGATCAATGAGTGCAGACTCAAGATAGGGCAAAAATCCACTAGAGTGCCTTTACTATTCTCTTCTTCCTCCCGTCCATAAGCCATATGTGCTCAATATATAGTCCTCTCAAAGGTAGGTGAAAGGACTCATTGAGACGTTACTTGGGCACATGGAGAGCCAAAGGTCACCCAATGGCCATTTTTTGGGAGTAAAAGGTGATTAAATAGTGGTTTTTAGCATTTTACTTGATACCTGTGGGCTATAGGGATGCAACTCGCGGGTACACATGCTATAGTGATGCAACATGCAGGTAGGAACAAAAATAGGGTAAACTGGTATCACTGAAGGATAAAAATGGATATGAGTCACTGAAATGGATCCTACAGGCCAAAGAATGTTGATGCTCACAGGGTGGAATATTTCTGTGTAACCATAATATGAGGGAGATCTTGTGAGTCGAGTGTTTGTCGATATTTCCAGGTCGATATTGTCGGTCATAAATAAAATGTAATAATAAAAAGTAAAAAGTAATAATATGAGGGAGATCTTGTAAAAGATCCTTGAGTGCAATACGTGAGAAGAGGTTTGCACCTCGGGAGATTTGATCCCTCTCGGCACTTGATAGAGCCTAGGATTTGGATCTAGGCTGGTCCTATCTACAACTAAGTGACTCATCTTCAAATGGGCTCAAGGTGTTTGGTGAACTTAAGTATATATTATTATCTAAATGGGGTGTTTTTCCATAATGAAGGTGACAACATAGGGCCCCAATGCAATATGTGGGAGGGTCTCACGCTCCAGGGATTAATGGTTTGGACATACTTCACCCAAGCCAGACGATCATGCAGGTTAATGGCACCATCTTGGAGGATTGTGGGTTTTAAATGCTCGCACGATTTGGGAGCCTAGCACATGAGCTAACATCATGTTCCTCTTCATGACTAGGAAAGGCAATGACGACGTGGTATGTCTGGTGTTAACCTGTATTATGGCTCAAGTGTGGATAAATTGTGGGGGAAAGGCCATGGTTTTTCTCCTGCTTTGGCTCTACTCTCTCAAATGGTTTGATTTTGTTCCCATAAAGAAGGTGTCTAGAAATTTGGCTCCTTTGTTTTACCTTCTCATGGTTCCCCATGGACAAAAGCCTCGTCCCTCCCTCGCCAGTTTGTCATGAGCTTCTAATGCCATTCTAGATGTTGTTGAATTTTATCATGATTCGAACCCAACCAAGAAAGCTCAAGTGACCATGCATGTGCTAAAAGTTGAGGTCAAACTGGCCAGGGAATTAAAAGATAATGAGGAATTTGAGCAGTAGGTGGGAGAAATAATCTTGAGCTTTGGTCACCATTTCGACACCATGTAACTGCCCTAAAAAACACTATATATAGTATAGTGTGCCATCAAATGAGTAAATCACTTCTACCTCTCTTGGAAGATGTGGATTAGTGGGTGATAGGGCCTATCGCGAATTAGTGATTGTGCAACCATTATTATTAATTCATCTGCATTTTGGACTGGGTAAAAACATATGTGAGAGGTTGTGAAAGAGAACCATGGTGAATGAATGCATACATGGAGAATTAATGGAGGTTGTGAAATTGACAATTTTTAGCTAACATGACACAAAATACATGAACTTGTCGAAACTTTAACAGACTACAAGATGGCCAAACGATGATGGTTTTGTTCAAACAAAATATGAACACAACCAGTACAATAAGCTGGACGAAGTGACACTAACTTCAGGACATGACAATTCCAAAAGGGAAAGACAACAAATATCTAAGACTAAACTCAACCACATATTGTAGAAAAACTCATCTATCACTTGATAAATTATATGGCACAAGACATGATGTATTATCTAGATATCAACTCACCACACCCAAGGCACTAATTAGTAGAGAAACCCTAAATGAGCATCTCAATGATTCTCCTATCATCTAACACAATATTAGGTATGGGGATGGCCTCAAAGAAATGATCCCTTAGAAGACATGTATTGAAAAATAATCCAAGTTGTGTACTATCAATGTTATAATTTACTAAATTTTAACACTGCAGATGGATTCGGAGACCCCCTAAGGGGGTTTCCGAATCCATCTACAGCGTTAAAATTTGGTAAATTGTACAAATTCATTATCAAAAATATAATTTTCCATTGCTTGAATGATACAACTAAAAATGACCACATAAATGACCAATTGTTATGTGGTCATTTTTAGTTTAGTTCTTATCTCGTGACCAAATTGGTCATTTATCTTGGTCATTTTTAGTTTAGTTCTTATCCCGTGACCAAATTGGTAATTTATCTTGGTCATTTTTGGTTGGTTCACTTAAAATTTCTCAATTTTGGTCATTTATCCCTTGAAAAAGATGTGGTGACCAAATTTTTTGGTCGCCCAGTCACTTATCTCTCATTTTGTACTAGTGTGGTGACAACGATGATGAAGATGATGAAGCAAATGATTAGGATGGTGTCAGTACATGACAATGTTGTCATGGTGATGTACCTTATGTAAAACAAGACAAAACCTATCTCATAGGCACTACAATAATTTTCTACGCATCTAGGGTTAAGAGCCATGTATTCAACTATTGCAAATGACCTCTTAAAAGGATCCTTACTTTAGAATAGATATAGGGAAAGAATCGAGAGGAAATAACACTAGGTATGAGTCTTAGGAAATAATATGATCAATGGAAGAAACCAAAATCAAGTAGATGTACCACATAACACCACATATGGCCTCTTAATAGACTCACATATGACCAGATAGGTTCTAAGATAATCTTGAATGAATCTAATACCAAAACAAACACCTTAAACCAACACACATGAAATTTCAAGGGAATCCATCACCACTTATTGGATAGATTAACACTATTTTGTATTTTGAGAACTAGTTATCTTTAACTTTGACTCTATAATACTGGAATTTCAAGTTATAATTTTTTTCTATTGAATATATATATATATATATATATATATAGATATATAGATATATATACAAAATCTAAATTTTAATTATAAAACATAATTAAAAAAACAAATCTAAATTATAAACCATAATTTATAAAACTAAACCTAAATCTAAATTTTAAACTAGAATTAATAAATTAAATCTAAATCAAATTATTGAATAAACAAATATATATATATATATATATATATTATGAAACATAATTAAAAAAACAAATCTAAATTATAAACCACAGTTAAAATAACTAAACCTGAATCCAAATTTTAAAACACAATTAAAAAAATAAACCTATATTATAAAACAAAATCAATGGAAATAAAAAGTTTTGTTTTTTTAACTACACTAAATAATTTACAAAAATTATTTTTTTAAACAAAAAATAGAACTACTTTTTTAAGGGTTTAATAGTATCCAAGCCTACCTCATCATCTAGAGGCCATGTCAATAGGAGGGGGAGGGGCTCCTTGTTGGTGGCCACTGTATAAGAGTTGACCCTCTATCGAGATCCTCGCTATTGCTTAATCGAGACTTTTAACAATAAACACAAGCAAAAATGGTCCGCCGTGTCTTTTTATAATAGTTTCTAGATGCTCAATCGAGACAATGTATCAATCAAGATATTGTCATGATTGAGGCTTTAATGCTTGATCGAGCTATTATCTTGATCGATACTTTAAAGCTGGATCAAGATATTGTCTTGATCGAGGGTTTTCTCAAACCCTTGATCAAGCAATTGAGATTGATCGATCGTTAATAAAAGGCTCGATCGAGAGTTTGTGATTAACTTGATCGAGCACTTTGTTTAGCCCTCGATCGAGCATTTAGAAGCTCTATTGAGGGCTTAAAGAGGGCTTGATCGAGCTCTTTGTTTTCTGCCCTTTGCTTTCCAAAAAGCATTACGCATCTTCATGGGAACACCCATATATGTTATTTCATTTTGTGTTCACATAAATCCAGATCAGTGGTATCAAAGTGGTCTTCTCTTTCATTATTTCTCCATGCATGTCCCCAACGAGGTTGGAATATAAACAATTGGGTCTTGAAATAGTTCAGCTTGAGGAAGACTTCCCTCAGCAACCCAAACTGCCTCCCGTGGGCAAGGAAAAAGGAGATGATGGAGCAGGAGATCCTATCAAGATGTTGCTCGAAGAATCCCTCGCACAATAGAGTCATGAGATGATGAATCATTTCACACAAATCCTTTGACAGATGTCAGCAGCATTAGGGGTATCATCAAGCAGAAGCAGTCACTTCGGTGGAGCAACACCTTTAAAGGTACAAGTTAACTTTGATATTCGTGTATTTGAAGGTCATATAGATGTTGATGCCCTAGATAAATGGTTGAGTTTTCTACATGGTTGTTTCTCTATCCACAATTTCTCCAGTATGAAAAATATTGCTTTGCACTCTTTAAGGTGGTTCCCCATGTGAAATATTGGTGGGACACTTATTGTGAGAAAAACACCACAGATGGGACTAATATTTTTGGAGGTGATCCCACCTGGGAATATTTTGTGGAATCCCTCATGAAGTAATACTATCTTGTTGGAATCTACCAATACACAAAATGGACCACTTTGCGGCAGAAGAGGGACCAAATGGTGTCAGAGTACACTAATAGATTCCATACCTTGTGCACAAAGCTCAATATTAGGGACTCTGAGTGAAACTTGGTTTTGAAATATTGTAGTGGCCTGCATAGGTACATCCAAACCAAAATGGAGTTCCTGGACATCTCGTCATTAGGCACCGCCTATTTATATGCTATCAAAATCGAACAAACATTCAAGCAAAAGAATAAGCAGGAGTTTGGGTCTGTGAATATGTTGTAGAAGTAAGGCAAGGGAAATCCTACCCCAGGATAGCTAGTCCAACTCACAAGTAAAGAATGGTAATGAGAAGAAAAATAAGGACACTGAAAAATGGTCTAAGTTCTATAAGAGCCCTTAGCACAACACTGATGAATGTCACTCAAAGTGGCCGAGATCAAGGCTTTAGAGTCACATCATGGTTCCTACTTTGATTTTGAACAAAAAATCCCAGTAGCAGACAAGGGAAAGCAGATCATCGATGCAGAACTCAGTGTTACTATTGCTACCACCGAGGTCCATCCCAACAATCCATAGGAGTTGGAGGAAGGAGAATTCATTTTTCACTCACACATGTGGATCAACGAAACTCCACTACATTTCATTGTTGACAGTGGAATCCAAAAGAACCTGATTTTGACAAAGGTATTCAAGTGGTTGAAGTTTCCAACGACACTAAACTCGCAACCCTACAACACTGGGAGGCTCAGCCAGGAACAAGACATCCACATCATTCAACAATATCGCCTACCCTATGGCATCAAGCCCTTCAAAGATGAGGTAATGTGTGATGTTTCCCCACTTGAATTTTTTTATGTTCTTTTAGGGAAACCATATATGTGCAAACACCATGCTATGTATGAATCTAGGCCTCGTAGAATCGTTGTTACTTTGGGAAATCATTTCTATAGGATACCAAAGACAATCCCCACCACTACAGTGCCTCTCATTACAACTAAGTAGTGCATGAAGGTAATCTCCTAGACCGAGAAATTTTCTCTCTTCATGATTCATTCTATGGGTGAGAGAAAAATCATAGCAACTTCCACTGCCTCTACATGAGATCCATCTACAAAGGAAAAACAAGTGCACAAGCTCGTGGAAGCATACCAAGACATCTTCACAACACCTTCCAGGGTGCCAATACATTGCTAGGCCAATCATTCCATTGATTTGATACTCGGGGTGCCTTTACCTAACGGGTTGGTATAGAAGCATTCTCTCATGGAAAATGAAGAAAATAAATGTCATATTCAAGAATTAATCAAGAAAGGGAATATTCGACCTAGCCCCTCACCTTGTGGGAGTTCAATTGTGTTGGTATAGAAGAGATATGGGACATGTAAACTCTATATTGATTATACAACTCTAAACAAATTCATAGTTCAGAATCGGTATCACATTCCCCAAATCAATGACCTTCTTGACCAGATCAAGGGTGACAAATATTTTAGTAAGGATGATCTGAAGTCTGGCCATCATCAGGTGTCAATTGAGCAGACCAATGTATGCAAGGCTTCTTTCAAATCTCAGGAAGGCCGTTTCGAGTGGTTGGGCATGCCTTTCGGCTTAACTAATGCTTCAACAAATTTCATGAGGATGATGGACAATATTCTCTAGCCATTCACCAATTCTCTTTTGGTTGTATATCTAGATGATATCCTCATCTACAACAGAACGTGGGAAGAACATTTTCATCATATCCATCAGCTCTTCAGCACCCTATGATGGCACAAGTTATGTGCCAATATAGAGAAGTGATCATTTGGAATGAATACAATTCAAATTCTGGGATACATCATGGATGAACATGGTGTTCATGTGGATCCTCCAAGATCCCAGTCGTTCGCGACTGGACGACTCTGACAACTCTCACAAAGCTTCACATCTTACTAGGCCTTTCCAACTTCTATCACAAGTTTGTGTTGGGATTCTCTAATATTGCTTGGGCCCTTATCTAGGTGACCAAAGGTTGGTCTAAGGTGAAGTTTGTTTGGTCCAAGACACAATAGAAATCATTTGAGGAACTTAAGTAGCGCTTATGTTCAATGCATGTCCTTACCTTACCGTATCTACAAGAACCCTTTGAAATTGAGATAGATGCTTCATACTATGATGTTGGCACAATCCTCACTCAACATGGCCATCCAATGGCATATCATAGTGAGATTCTTTCAGATGCATTCCACAAGTACCCAACCTATGACAAGGAAATGCATTCCATTGTCGAAGCCTAGTGCCAATGGAAGCATTACATCCTAGGAAAAGAGACAGTCATGCACATTGATCACAAGCCCCTATATTTCATGCAAACACAAGGGAATTTACAGAATAATCATCACCAAAAGTGGTCCACATACGTGCTGCAATTCCACCTAAACATTAAATATAAGAGGGGAAGCACCAATCGAGTTATTTATTTCCTTAGTCGACCTCCAATAGAAGCATTAACCATGGTGCTCAACTCTTGTGGCCACGAGACCTCCAGGTTTCCTAAACTATATGACAGTGATCCTGAATTCGATCCCACCTATCAAGCAATATGTGTAGGCACACCAATGGAAGAATTTCATCTCCAAGAAGGATTGATATGCCACTTGGGCCATCTCTGTGTTCCTTCAAGCGAGCGTACGGAGTTGATTTGGGAAGTGCATTACAGTCAGGTGGCAAGGAACTTTGGCACCTAAAATATAGTGGTGGTTTTGCAAAAGTATTTTTATTATCCCAAGCTTCGACAAGATGTCAGTAGATACATCAGATCATGCACTACTTGCACCATCGCGAAACCGTCCATTAAGAAGTAGGGGTTGTACACCCCTCTTCCTACTTCCAATGGTCCATGGGAACCCATCTTCATGGATTACATGTCAAGACTACCTTCAACCAAGAATGGTAATGATTATTTGTTTTTGGTCATGGATTGCTTCTCTAAGATGGCCATCTTACAGCTTGTAAGGAGAGCATATCTTCTGAAGCCATTACTAAGCTCTTCTTTGTGCGTGTTTTGGTTCATTTTGGGATGCCACAGACTATCATTTTAGATAGGGACAATAGGTTTCTAAGCACCTTCTGGTCCATCTATGGTCATTGATGGGTACTAAGCTCAACAAATCAACTTCCTTCCACCCCCAGACTGATGGAGAGACAAAGGTAGTCAACTGGATAATTGTACATATTTTGAAAATATACAATTCTAAACATCCCTACACATGGGATGAGATTGTTTCATATGTTTAGCATAGTTTTAAAAGATACTTTCATATCTCTATCGACCATAACCATTTTTATTTGTGCTTGGGGTTCCAACCATTGTCCCCAATTGATATATCTTTTCCCATCGCATCCACATAGGAGGAATTTTCCCATGCTCAGACTAAGGTTGATAAGGCCACTAGATTTTTTGAATGAATCCAACACATATTGTTAAATATACAACATTAGGAGACATTCTCCAAACTAATCTTGTGTAGTCAAGATTGATCCTCCCATATAGAGGTGAACACTTTGATTTCCTTCTGTGTAAAGGTTATTCCTCCCGTATATAGGTAATTTATCAAAATAATGATGTTGTAAAGTCTTGTTGGACAAGGCTCTGAACTTGTGTGTGTCAATTCATGATTATCATGTGAACCTTCCATATAAAGGTATCCATGAGATGGACTTCCGGTATAGAGGTGAACCTTCCATATAAAGGTCATGCTTTACTTGTTAAAAGCATTTAATGTTGTTTGATGTGTTATTAACCATGATCACCAGATTGCTATTAAGTTTCCTTTAGAGATTGATCACCTCTAAAGTGAATTAATTTAGCATATGATCATTTGGTCCAGAATAATATAATATGATCACAGCATCCGATAATTCCTCTTAGTATAATGTAATGAGATGGATAATTAAAGTTATCACATATTGACCATGTAGTAAGAGATAAAGAAATAAAAGATAAAGCATAGAGATCAAGAGAATTCGAAATTTCCCATGCAGACACTTTAGCTAATTAAAAAGAACTCGAATTATTAAATCTTCAGTTAAGTATCAATGCTTCAATTAAAGCATCAATGAAATATATTCCTAATTTAACTAAAGAACTCACTGTGGTCACTTCAAGTAAATCAATTAGCATGATTTCAGTTAACTAAGTGTTAAATAAAAATGACTAGTTAACTAAAGTGTTTTCACTTTAGTTAAACTAAAATACGAAACTTCAGTTAAAGAGAGTTAAGTAAGTGACAACAAAGAAGATCTAGTTAAATAAGTGTTATTGCATGACGACACTTATGTTAAAATAAAATATGACACGTGAGTTGTGACCCTTATGTGTCGACAATTAATTTATCCACCTAACTAAGTGGGCAAGCTTTCAGTTAAGAGGTGAGTTCATCATAAGTGACAGCTCAGTGATATAAAGCAATGCATGAGAAATGGGGCGCACCTCTACATGCAAGGTTAATACATCCAGTTTGAGGACAAGTTCATCATGAAGTTAGAAGTTAAAAATATAAGAGAAGAATGTATAAATATGATATACGAGATTGATGAATCCAATGCGAAGTGAATTCTCTTCTCCATTGAAGGAAATGAGCTTCTCTTTGCACAGGGTATTGTTTGTGCTTGTTATTGTTGTGTTGGGCACACATCCGATTGATCTCTCTTCTCTATTGCTTCCATATTTTCATCAAGAGTGTTTGGTGAACTCTTATCTTTTGAATGCAATCTGCTATGTTGTAAAAGAAATAATTCTCTTCTATCCATTATATTATACTGAGAAGAATTGCTGAGGTTTTTGTTCTCATAATTTTGAGGATTTTCCCTAGGGTATATCTTGTTTTATGGTTGTATGAATTTCATGGATTGAATTGTCTAATTGCTTCAAGTCTCTACATATAAAATAATTAAATATCAAAGCTCAACCAAATTTCAACATGGTATCAGAGCTCAAGGCGTGAAGGAGCTCATCTTTTCATGCCATCTAGAGCCTACCTAGATCTTGAGAAGTTGAGCACAATATTTGAAGATTATGGCATCAGTATTTGTACGACTGGAAGACTGTCTTGAAGGAACCTCAAACTTCAACACTTGGAAGGCTAGGATTCTCAACATCCTAGAGGAGCAGAACTTGGATGGATATGTATCCACTATGGTGGAGGATCCTACATCTAATGTAGGGCGCATCAACTTCAAGAAGAATCAAGCTATGGCTAAACGAATCATCTATGATTCGGTAAAATATAACTTGATTCCCATGATCACACCGCTGAAGACCGTGAGAGAATGTTATGATACATTGACTAATCCATATTAGAATAAGGCCTCGAGTTAAAATAGGGCATTGAAGAATAAGCTTCGAAACTTAAAGATGGATATGGATGCGATAGTGGCCTCATTTTTCTCCAATATCTCTCAGGTAAGATATCAACTTGCTAGTATTGGAGTAGTGGTGGATGAATATGATCTTATCCAAACTGCTATTGATGGTCTCCCATCCTCATGGGAGACATTCTTGGATTTATTAAATGGGTGAGAGGTACAACCTAACTTGAAAAGGTTGTGGCATGACTGCCTCCAAGAGGAGGGGAGAATCTAGAACAAGTTAGTGTACATCAAAGAAGAAAATATTTCCTTCATGAAAAAAATGAAGAAAGGAATGAAACCCCTCTTCCAAAAGAAGTTATCTCATTTAAAGAAGGAGTTCAACAAAGGATTTGAAAAGTCAAAATCTAGATGCTTCAATTGCAACAAGAAAGGTCATTTCTCAAGAGATTGTAAAGCAAAGAGGAAAGGGAAGTTTCATGCTTCTACCGCCATAGAATATGAAATCGCTCAAAAGAATGCATTCAAAGAAAATTAGACAAGAAGGGAGTATTATATTGTCTCATCCCTTTCGAGATCCGTCATCACAAATGCAGACACGTGGTTGATTTACAATGGTGCATCCAAACATATGACTGGTTAGAAGAGTACCATCACCGATATAAAAGAGAAAGAATTCACATGCATGGTAAAGTTGGGGGACAACTCAACTTATTCGATCCAAGGAGTTGGATCCACTTCATTCCAACTGAGCACTAATAATATTCTACATGTGGAGGAAATTTTATATTTTCCAGGATTGAAGAAGAACCTCCTCTCAGTTTCAGCTCTTGAATACAAAGGATTCTGAGTTATCTTCATGGATAACAAAGCACTTTTATGGCCGAAAAATAATATCCTAGAATCTGTTGTTGTGATTGGAGTTCGATAGGGAGGACTCTACAAGTTACCCAAGAAGTAAATTCAAGCTATGATTCACCACACTATCAGTCCATGTGAGCTATGGCATTGAAGGCTTGGATACCTACACTACAAAGCGCTACGAGTACTTCAAAACATGGTAAAAGGTATGCCCATATTTGATTTTGAGCATGATAGTGTATGTCGGGGTTGTGCACTTGGGAAGAATGTTAAGAAAAAAATTTCTAGCAGTACTACTACATCTAAAGGGATTTTAGATTTAATGCATTCTTATGTAGGTGGTCCCATGGCATCCCCCTCCTCGAGTGGATTTTTATATTATGTACTGTTCATAGATGATTTTTCTAGGAAGTCATGGATTTATTTCATGAAGGATAAAAGTGAAACTCTTCGCAAATTTAAAGAGTTTAAAAACCTAGTTGAAAATCAAAAAGAAAAGCACATCCATGCATTAAGTTCTAATAATGGAGGTGAATTTGATTCACATGCATTTAATGAGCTATGTAGTGATGCAAGAATATGTAGACAGTTAACAGTACCATACAACCCTTAACAAAATGGGGTTGCCAAAAGAAAGAATAGAACCATATGTGAGGCTGCAAAAGCCGTGATGCATGATCAAGATATGTCTACCTCATTATGGGAAGAAGCCACCCATACATCTATGTAAATCCAAAGTAGAATCCTACATGCCATTCTAGATGAGAAGACACAAGAAGTGTTTACCAGTGAGAAGCCATACATCTCACACTTGAGGATCTTCGGGAGCCCAATCTACATTCATGTACCGAAAGAAAAGAGAACAAAGATGGAGCCTTCTGGAAAGAAATGCACCTTTGTGGGTTATAACGAGTCATCCAAAGCATACCGAATATATGTATCTGGTGAGAGACACATTGAAGTCATTCGAGATGTTACCTTCCATGAGGAAGCTTCTTTCAAAATATTGAAAGAGATTTAATGTGATTCAAAGATGGAGGTTCCTGAGTTTGATCCTCCCCCTTTAGAGTTAGAGAGGGAGAAACCAGGAGATGTCTTAGATTTGCTAGAAGCCGAAGAAGTAGTAGAATTGGTTGAGAGGTCACTTGATGAACCTCCTGCTAAAAGAAGATCTGATTGGTGCCGAGACATCTTACAAAATGCAGAGAAACATGTAGCACCAATAGGCTCATCCAGAGAGCACAAGCAACCTGACAGATTATCAGGGTTTGTTGCACGGATGAGTCACATCAGTGATTCAAAACCATCCTCATATGAAGAAGCTGCAAAGAAGCAAGTTTGGAAAGATGCAATGACAGAAGAGTACCACTCTATAATGAAGAATGATTTTTGGGAGGTTGAACCTAATGGGAAGTCTATTGTGACTTCTAGATGGCATTACAAGATAAAGCATGTTGTAGATGGTAGCATTGAGAAGTATAAATCCAGATTCATTGCCAGAGGTTTCTCTCAGAAAGAAGGCATCGATTATGATGAGACCTTTGACCCTATGGCAAGGTACACCACAATTTGAGCAATGATTGCACTTGCATTCATTCTAGGATGGAAAATCCACCAGATGGATGTGAAGACAACCTTCGTCAATGGTGAGGTCGAGGAAGAGGTTTATATTCAACATCCTAGAGTATTTGTGGTGCATGGGAAGGAGTCCCATGTTTGCAAGCTAAAGCAATCTGTATATGGTCTTAAGCAAGCCCCTAGGGCTTGGTACTCCATAATTGATAGCTACCTTCAGAAACTGGGTTTCTATAAGAGTGAAGTTGATCCAAATTTGTACTTCAAAGTAGTGAAGAACCAACCGTTGATATTGGTTATGTATGTTGATGATTTGTTTCTCACTGGAGAGGAACATCTGATTTATTGGTGCAAGAGGGAGCTCACCTCAGAGTTCAAGATGAAATACTTAGGTCTAATGCACTACTTTCTTGGCCTTGAGATTTGGAAAAGAAAAGATGAAATTTTTCTATCTCAAGGGAAGTATAGTGTGGATATATTCATTAATAAAGAAAATTTGGGGTCTAAAATGGGCCCTATAATAAAACAAGCCACTTCGTAAGAAAACAATACATTGAATTCAAGAACCAATATAATTTCAAGAAAAGAGTCAACCATAATGGTTGAGTTGGCATATTTGACATTAAAAAACTACGTTTTTTAATTTGTATTTTCAACATAACTCCCTGTTATTTTACTCAAATCTCGAGAGGGAGCACTCGTTAGATGTATAATTAAATTATGCATCCAACAAGTACCCACACTACATACTTCTAAGGGACCCCACCCCACAAAAAATGAAAAATACATATAAAAAAATGTGTTACTTTTGAAAGTAACTTTTTTTTTATGTATTTCTAATTTTTCGTGGGGTGGGGTCCCTCAGAAGTATGCAGTGTGGGTACTCGTTGGATGCGTAATTTAATTTTGCATCCAACGAGTGTTTGCACTTGAAATTTGAGTAAAATGTTAGGGATATATGTTGAAAATACAAAGAAAAAAAGTAGTTTTTTTCTTTTTCTCCTCCAAAATTAATAAATATTATTTTATTATTTTAACTATTATTTTATTGTTTTCCTTAGGAGGCCCATTTTAGACATCAAACTTGCTCTAATGGCGCAGGTTTGTCATGATAGGTTGCAAATCTATGACTACACCAATGGTTTCCAATTTGAGGAAAATTCATGAGTCAGGATCTGGATCAGATCCAGTAGATCCCACTTTGTATAGACAGCTTTCATTCTCACTAATGTACTTGATACATTCAAGGCCTGATATATGTTATGTTGTGCGTATTCTGAGTCAATTTATGTATGATCCGAGGCACAGACACTGGACAGCTACTAAGCATGTGCTTAGGTACCTTCGAGGTACAATTTCATATGGACTCGGATATGCCTCCAGTGGAGGAGTCATGTTACTTGATTATACAGACTCATATTGGGGAGGAAGCATTTTGGATCGTAAGAGCACACCCGACTACTATTATAGCCTAGGATCAACTATGATATTTTGGTCCAACATAATACATAGCTGCTAGTGTTTCATTCTAAGAAGCAGTGTGGCTTGGAAATCTACTTGCAGGGTTGTTCGATGAAAATATTGAGCCTACAGTTATTAGATGTCACAACTAGAGTTGCATCAAGCTTTCCAAAAACCCAGTGTTTCATGACAAGTTGAAGCACATTGAAATGAAGTATCAGATCATCTACGAAATGGTCAAGAAAGGTACAATGAAACTTTAAGACATTGCTACTGATGAGCAAATTGTAGATGTGGTAACAAAGACTTTGTTAGTGACGAAGTTTAGGTACTTTCGAGAAAATCTTGGTATGGCAGAGAATACCTCCCTCGCTAGAGGGAGTGTTAAATATACAACATTGGGAGACATTATCCAAACCAATATTATGTAGTCAAGATTGATCCTCCTGTATAGAGGTGAGCACTTTGATTGCCTTCCGTGTAAAGGTTATTCTTCCCGTATAGAGATAATTGATCAAAGGTATCCATGAGATGGACCTCCCGTATAGAGGTGAAAATTCCGTATAAAGGTCATTCTTTACTTGTTAAAATCATTTAATGTTGTGTGATATATTATTAACCATGATCACCATATTGCTATTAAGTCTCTTTTAGAGATTGATCACCTCTAAAGGGAATTACTTTAGCATATGATCATTTGGTCCGGAATAATATAATATGATCACAGCATCCGATAATTCTTCTTAGTATAATGTTATGTGATGGATAATTAAAATTAGCACATAAATCCAGTAAGAGATAAAGAAATAAAATATAAATCATAGAGATCAAGAGAATTTGAAATTTCCCATGCAGACACTTCAACTAATTAAAGAGAACTCGAATTATTAAAGCTTCAGTTAAGCATCAATGCTTCAGTTAAAGCATCAGTTAAATATATGCCTCAGATAACTGAAGAACGCACAGTGGTCACTTCAAGTAAATCAATCAACATGATTTCAGTTAACTAAGTGTTAAATAAAGAGGACTAGTTAACTAAAGTGTTTTCACTTTAGTTAAACTAAAAGATGTTGCTTCAGTTAAAGAGAGTTAAGTAAGTGAAAACAAAGAAGATCTAGTTAACTAAGTGTTATTCCATGGAGACAGTTATGTTAAACTAAAAGATGACACATGATTTGTGACACTTGCATGTTGACACTTAAGTTAGCCACCTAACTAAGTGGGCAATCTTTCAGTTAAGAGGTGAGTTCATCCTAAGTGACAGCTCAGCGAGATAAAGCACTGCATGAGAAGTGGGGCGCACCTCTGCATGCAATATTAATACATCCAGTTTGAGGGTGAGTTCATCCTAAAGTTAGAAGTTAAAAATAGAAGAGAAGAATGTATAAATATGATATATGAGATTGATGAATCCAATGTGAAGCGAATTCTCTTCTCCATTGAAGGAAAGACACTTCTCTTTCTGCAGGGTATTGTTCGTGCTTGTTATTGTTGTAATTGATCTCTCTTCTCTATTGCTTCTGTATCTTCATTAATACATATGCCAAAAGGTCCATGACATTTTGGAAAAATCCAATACCAAGTACAAGCAGCAACATGACCAGCATCGAGTTCCACACATTTTCCAAGTAGGTGATAAGGTTTGATTGCATTTACAGAAAGAGAGGCTCACCAAACCTCATCACAATATTCATCCACATCGATATGGTCCATACACCATCGCCAAGGAATTCGATGATAATGCCTTTGAATTAAAAATTCCTCCATTTCTTGGCCTACACCCATTATTTAATGTGGAGCTCCTTTTCCCATTTTTTCCACCATTGTTGCACATCGGAAGTGGTAGAGCAGTTGATACCTATAGAGATTAAACCTGAATACATGGAACATGAAACCACTGATAAGATCATGGATGCACAGGTCAAGGGAATATTCTAGCAGAAGATTCAACTATATCGGGTTGTCAAAGCAAGGTAGCTACTCCACCAAGGCAAGTAGCTCATGAGGAGTCAATCTTAGTACAAGTTTCCCCATTTAATGGGGGAACTCAATGCAATGGATGCCATTGCTTCCTAATCGGGGAGGACTAATCTAGATGGATATGAGTGGCCACCCACCTATTCCACTTGCTCAAATCAGTTTTCCATGTTGGCAATTTTCTAGTAGTTTTTCTATGGTTTTTTCGGGTCCTAAAATTCTAGGGCCATTTTGAGGCCCTAAACGATGTTTTTTGGCTCAAAGAAGCCTATATGTTAATAGTATTTTCTCATATGGGCATGATCCACTATTTTACTCCTTGTATAGATATTTCCAACAGTCTACCAAGTGCCCCAAATGGAGATCGTATCCAAAATTTATGACCCCGGGAAGTTGAATGTTCAACTTACCACCTTGGGGATGCCAAATTTATGATGGTTCATCTCATAGGGTTAGGTTTTTGGGTGTTCAGGGTTCTTTCCCTCATGCTTATGATAAATAGGCCCTTTAATATTTTTATGTATTCAACTTGTCATGAATGAGCGTAGCCATCGCATCTCTTCTCAGAGCTAAGCTACCACCATTCTAACTGCCTTATTTTACAGTTTGTTCTATTTCCACCATTTAATAGAATTTTTGTTTACTGTATCATTGTGTTCCATGCAATATATATGTGTATGTGGTTTTATATATGTTCTTTCATTTCATTCTCACATAAATATGGATCATTTTGTTGGTCTGAAACTCTTGCATCAGAAAGACATGGTTAAAGGATTACCCCTTATTAAGGAGCCAACAAGCACATGTGGGTGTTGCACTCTTGCAAAGAAAAAAAGGAAATTTTACCTAAAGGTGTGCCTCGAACGGCATAGGAACCCCTAGATTTGGTTCATACTGATTTGTGTGGTCCAATTGCAGACTCAGTTACTTGGTGGCATTTTTTATTTTCTTACATTCATGGACAATTTTAGTAAACAAACATGGGTGTACTTCCTTCGTCAGAAGTCATAAAATTTTAGCAAGTTCAAGGAGTTTAAAGATTTGGTTGAAAACCAAAGTAGCCATCAAATCAAGGTATTGAGATGAGATAGAGGGGGAGAGTATGACTCAAAGGATATTCATGCTTAATGAAAACAACATGGAATCAAAAGAGAATTCATGAGAATGTATACACCTCAACAAAATGGTGTTGTAGAATGGAAAAATATAACCATTATGAATATGGATAGAAGCATGCTGAAGGGAAGAAACTTGTATTATAATTTTTGGGGAGAGGCAATCGCTTGTTCCATTCATGTCTTGAACAGATTTCCCACCAAAAGTGCGAAGAACATAGTTCCACAGGAAGCATGTATAGGTACGACTTGTAGCATTGCACATTTTAGAATATTTGGTTGTGTAGCTAGCTTATACTCATGTACCTAAACAAATAAGAAGAAAGCTAGATGACATGAGTGAGAAATGCATCTTTTTTGGATATTGTGAAGACTCTTGTTGAAATATTGTAACTTCAAAGAATATTATATTTGTATATTATTTATTCCGGAGATGTTCCATACCTCCGATGTGATTATACTATAAATCCGGAGATGTTTATTCCTCCGAGTTGGGTGTGGTAACTAGGGTTATTAGACCCACCATGTGGGGGTCGGCCCAGTCAGTTATAATGGGGTATTTAACCTAATGGTTAAATACGAGCCTACATGTACTTGTGTAAAATACATATCAGAGTAGTGTATAAATAGAGGAGGTGTGTTCCTCATTTGATACACTCACACACTTGAGGATAGCACACTTGTGGAGGAGAGGTCTGCTATTGTGGAGGAGGAGATCATGTCTCAGGGTTTCATCTTTGTATATTGCTGGTCATCTATATTGAGGAAGCTTTGCTGGGTTTTCTACCACATGAGGGTTTCCCAGGATAAATCTCTGTCTCTTGTGTTTATGCTGTGCTTGTTGTTTCTTCAGTGATCATGTATATGCTATTATTGTGAAATGGAATGTAATGCTGCTATTTTATGTCTTAGCATATTAAATTTTAACATGGTATCAGAGCTAACCTGAAGGAAGACAAGGTATGGCACTAAAGACACTTGCTTTACTTACGACAATTTGAAGGTTAGGGTTTTACATAGCAAAAACCAGTCATCATAGCACTTTCGCTATAAATCCATTTTGGCAAAGTTTTCGGATCTGAAATTGTTACAGGACGAATATTAAATCTCCAGGTACCTTGTGTCCAAAGGACAACCTCTAATTCGTTGTACTTTGTGATTTATGATATGTACAATATAGGGTTTCTGCCTCTTCCAGATCTGAGTCAAAATCAGGTGACCTTGGGAAAAAGGTCATATCTTGGGTTAGGAAGCTCCAAATGAAATTTCGTAAAAAGTGACAGGTAGTACACAGTCTGTACTATCTCAGAAAACTTTTTCAGAGGCCGAAGTTGAACCAGTGACACGTGTCACTCCGTACAAGTTCGCCCTCCTGTATTATCCCATAAACAGGTCATGTTGCGACACTTGGCATAACTCTCTCTCAGAGAGTCCAATTGAGGTCAGACCTATCAATATGGAAATATAATAGGCCGAGCTACCTCAGAAAAGTTTTTCAGAGGCCGAAGTTCAAACAGTGACACGTGGCACGCCGTACAAGTTCGCTCTTCTGTTTTATCCCAAAACAGGTCACGTTGCGACATTTGACATAACTCTCTCTCAGAGAATCCAATTGAGGTCATACCTGTCAGGATGGAAAGATAACAGGTCAGGCTATCTCAAAAAACTTTTTCAGACCCTGTGGATTGAAAAGTTTGGAGTTACACCAGAAACAATCAGGTACACATTTCTGTCAAAACATAATTATTTTTGAGTACCTTCATTCATGGCTTCCGGAATTTAGGGCTTTGAAGAAAGTTGGAATTTTTGTAAACGGAGACCACGGCTGAATTCTACTCATCAAAATAGAAATTTAGAGACCAAGATCAGATTTTTTGGTTGGGCAGAAGGCCAGGCTTGATCAAACCCTAGTTCGGGACTTTGATCAGAAAAGTGGAAAATTAGGGCTTCTGTAAAAATGGGAATTTTTGAAATCTGTGACCATGGTTGGAAGCTCCTCAAAAAAATAGAAGCTTAGAGCTTTGGATCAAACATTTTGATTGGGTAGAAGAGTGGGATTCACCAAACCCCAGTTCAGGGTCACGTCTAGTGAATCCGGAAGTTTCAAAGGCAAAATTTAGGAGTGAAACTTTGCAGTTTTCAAATTCTGAATATATCAGTTTGATCAGCTCATCAAGGCGCATATTTCTATCCTTTCGAAAGTTTGAAATTCAAAGTTTGAATTTTTGGGGTTTCTCTGACAAACCCATATCCAGCTCCAGGTCCAGTTCTTGCAAATCAAGTGGATAGGGTTAATCCTAGAAGAAGATGGATTGGTCACCTGCATAAGTGAAGGAGTTACTGTTTCAGAGGGAGATGAGGCTAAGGCTTTACATAAGGAGATTACAAGTGATCTCGACAGGTATGACTCATCGAGGTATGTTTTGAGATTTGTTCATGATTAAGTTTATGGTATGTTTTTCTTCATGTTATTACGGTTAGTACAATCTTGATTTTAGATTTGTTGTATCACCTTAACAAAATTATGAATGCATGATAGAAGATATTCATTGGTTAGGGTGTTGACACTTATGATTGTACTAATGCATTATGATGTTGTGTGAGGTTGATGTTGTCTACTAACAAGATACAGGTACATCACAAAAGACAAATCAGGCTCCATGACCATGAAAACATGAAGACAAAGACTCATCCATAATCTTTGTTCTACTTACGAGGTATGTATGACTTTGTTATATTATGCTTAACCTATGAGACATGCAGGTTCTAGCTCAGGATCTCTAAATCATTGAAGAGATTGTTTAGGTATGTTGTACATAACCAAGTAGGTATACTAATCCAGGTATGTTTCCCATGAATCTTACCTTGTGTTAGGATCCCTTATATAAGTATACTTGGAATGATTGGTTATGCTTATTCATAAAGTTAGTAATCAAGGGATTATGCATATTATATCTTTTATCTTGATTGATGATATGCATGAGTAAAAGAAGACTTCCCTGAAATCTTGAATACTAATGTTTATTAACTATAATCATGACTATACATTTTCAAGATTATTTAGTACTATAATGTTTTGATAGCATTTAGAAGATACTAATGAGTGTATGTTTGTGTATGAGATCATGAGGATGACTCTTGAGCATGCACAGTGGTACAGAATGAATAGAAGTTCAAAAGACATACAGAAGATCAAGCGGGAGGCAGCCACACAAACATAAAAGATAAGTATTTGAGTTGTTATTTGAAATAGTAATGATATTGCCTGTAATAGGTTGTATGCATATTTGTATTCCTATAATATATCATGCTGAGTGTAAATATTCATAGAACATTGAACAGTATACTACTAATATGCATATGATTGGTAAGTTGGACAAACATTCCACTGTTGCTTGTCTAGAATGAAACCTCTTTGCTGACATGCTGAGAGTTGTGCACACTCTCGATAGTATGTTCTGGTAGAGATGGAAGGCATCTAGATAGCCACTGTATGCATACAGGATATGGGAAAGTGTTGTGCCAAAGTATTGGTCAAAATAGTTGCATCACTATGTAAATGATATCTGTATGCATAATAGGTTATCATGTCAATATGATTTGATGATTATGAAGTATTACTAATCATGTACTTAATTTTGATTTGTAGGAAAGGTCATGAAGAATGATGGACACCGTACAAGTGGTGGATGTTCAAACAAGAAGATTTACAAATCAAACAAAATATAGAAGGCTCATGGCTAGAAGATTCTCTTAGAAAGGGGAAGAGAATCACGACAAGATGTTTGCTCCAAGTATGGTGTAATTAAAGAAGAAGTGTGAATCAGGTTCTGTATAGGTACCTAGGATCGATAATAAATTGATAAGCTTAATGATCACCATGGGTGATGTGGATCTCAACCTTTGCTACAAGGTTGAATATGATTTCTATACACATATGACATGGATGCAATAAGGAACTCACCACAGAGTTCGAATGATATTGAGGCTCATATCAGTAGACCCATCTAACGAGAGATGGCACAGATAGATATGCAGAAGATCATTCAATGCAGAAATGAAAATGAAAGATCTCAAATTGATGCTTTACTTCCTAGGTCTGGAAGTATGGCAAGGCTCAGAAGGAATATTTCTCAACCAGGGAAAGTATGATGAGAAATATGACTTGAGGTGTTGGAATGGCCACTCTTATGGATTCCAACTTGAAGCTGTTAGGGGATAACTCATCAGAGTTAGTTGATATAACTCTGTACAGTCAAATTATTGGGTCATTGATGTATCTAACATATACTAGATTAGATATATGCTTTGTTGTGAATACCTTGAGTCAGTATCTAGTGGAAACTAGATATTTTCACCTGATAGTTGCAAAGCATGTGATGAGGCACCTAAAGGATACGATAGACTTTGATCTGTGCTATCTTGGAGATCATGACTTCAGATGGCTACTCAGATGTTGATTGGGCAGAAAGTGTATCAGACAAGAAGAACACATCAAGAGGATGTTATTGTCTAGGATTAGCCATGATCTCGTGGTTTAGCTGGAAGCAGTCTAGTGTGGCTCTCAGCACAAGCAGAAT
The DNA here is from genome assembly GCA_027924585.1 of Larix kaempferi. NCBI lineage: Eukaryota > Viridiplantae > Streptophyta > Pinopsida > Pinales > Pinaceae > Larix > Larix kaempferi. Next base: position 3,293,576 of record BSBM01001095.1, on the reverse strand, counting down.
ATATGGCTGTTTGCTATGCTAGTTGTGAAGAAGTTTGGCTTCAGAATTGTTTGACTTAGAGATAGAACCAACTGTGATCCTATGTGACAAATAGAGTTGTATCAAGATGACATAGAATCCAGTGTTCCATGATAAGTCAAAGATCATAGGGATCTAACAAGATATGACACAGAAAGGAACTATAAAGTTTGAATTTGTAACAGGTTACCAATGTACTAACCAAACCTCTACCTCAAGTGAAGAAGTTACCAACATACTAACCAAGCCTCTGTCTCGAGTGAAATTTGAATACTTTCGAGACAAGCTTGGTGTAGCTCAAAAGGACCCTCCTCGAAAGGGGGAGTAGTATAGTCACTGATGATGTGATTCTCTCATCGAACAACAAGGTTGATGATGAGGTAACCTGTTCTCTACACCTAGATACCTAGAAATATTTAGATTTAGGACTCGTATACTTAGAATACTTAGTTTTACTTATACATGCTTTTGATGTTATATGTATTGGTGAGAATACATGCTTATGATGATAAGATGTATTGGTAAGAATACATACTTTTGATGACACATGTATTGATTAATGTACGTGTATGGTTGAGGATACTTGTACTTGTATTGATGAGAATACATGTGGGGATTGTATCATCCTTGAACACATGTTCTAAAGTGAGCCGTAGACGTATGGTCTCCGAAAATGAAGTCCTTAGTGGACAGGTAGGGATTGTATCATCCCTGGACTTCGGTCCCTGAATAGATCCGTAGACGTATGGTCTCCGAAAATGAAGTCCTTAGTGGACAGGTAGGGATTGTATCATCCCTGGACTTCGGTCCCTGAATAGATCCGTAGACATATGGTCTCCGGAAATGAAGTCCTTAGTGGACAGGTAGGGATTGTATCATCCCTGGACTTCGGTCCCTGAATAGATCCGTAGATGTATGGTCTCCGAAAATGAAGTCCTTAGTGGACAGGTAGGGATTGTATCATCCCTGGACTTCGGTCCCTGAATAGATCCGTAGACGTATGGTCTCCGAAAATGAAGTCCTTAGTGGACAGGTAGGGATTGGATCATCCCTGGACTTTCAGTCCTAAAGAGAGCCGTAGACGTGAGGTCTCCGAGAATGAATTCCTTAGTGGAAAGTTGAGGGGATTGGATCATCCCTGGACTTTCAGTCCTAAAGAGAGCCGTAGACATGAGGTCTCCGAGAATGAAGTCCTTAGTGGACAGTTGAGGGGATTGGATCATCCCTGGACTTTCAGTCCTAAAGAGAGCCGTAGACGTGAGGTCTCCGAGAATGAAGTCCTTAGTGGACAGTTGAGGGGATTGGATCATCCCTGGGCTTTTAGTCCTAAAGAGAGCCGTAGACGTGAGGTCTCCGAGAATGAAGTCCTTAGTGGACAGTTGAGGGGATTGGATCATCCCTGGACTTTCAGTCCTAAAGAGAGCCGTAGACGTATGGTCTCCGAAAAGTGGGGATTGTATCATCCCCGGACTTAGGTCCCTGAATTGATCCGTAGACGTGAGGTCTCTGAGAAGTGGGGATTGTATCATCCCCAGACTTAGGTCCCTGAATTGATCCGTAGACGTGAGGTCTCCGAGAAGTGGGGATTGTATCATCCCCGGACTTAGGTCCCTGAATTGATCCGTAGACGTGAGGTCTCCAAGAAGTGGGGATTATATCATCCCCGGACTTAGGTCCCTGAATTGATCCGTAGACGTGAGGTCTTCGAGAAGTGGGGATTGTATCATCCCCGGACGTAGGTCCCTGAATTGATCCGTAGACGTGAGGTCTCCGAGAAGTGGGGATTGTATCATCCCCGGACTTAGGTCCCTGAATTGATCCGTAGACGTGAGGTCTCCGAGAAGTGGGGATTGTATCATCCCCGGACTTAGGTCCCTGAATTGATCCGTAGACGTGAGGTCTCCGAGAAGTGGGGATTGTATCATCCCCGGACTTAGGTCCCTGAATTGATCCGTAGACGTGAGGTCTCCGAGAAGTGGGGATTGTATCATCCCCGGACTACGGTCCCTGAATTGATCCGTAGACGTATGGTCTCCGAGAAGTGGGGATTGTATCATCCCCGGACTTCGGTCCCTGAATTGATCCGTAGACGTATGGTCTCCGAGAAAGTGATTTTTGATGTGGTTACTTGTATCGGTAGGATACTTGTATTGATGATGTGGTTACTTGTATCGGTAGGATACTTGTATTGATGATGTGGTTACTTGTATCGGTAGGATACTTGTATTGATGATGTGGTTACTTGTATCGGTAGGATACTTGTATTGATGATGTGGTTACTTGTATCGGTAGGATACTAGTATTGATGACGATGCTGACGATCGTGTGATGACGATACTGATGATCGTGTGATGACGATGCTGATGATCGTGTGATGACGATGCTGATGATCGTGAGATGACGATGCTGATGATCGTGTGATGATGATGCTGATGATCGTGAGATGAAGATGCTGATGATCGTGAGATGACGATGCTGATGATCGTGTGATGACGATGCTGATGATCGTATGATGACGATGCTGATGATCGTGTGATGACGATGCTAATGATCATGAGATGACGATACTGATGATCGTGAGGATCCAGATGTTGATGTTGTTGTAGTTGTTCGAGTGCTGCAGAAGATAAAGACTCAGTACTGAAGATGTTGATGTTCCAGTATTGAAGATGTTCCAGTAACTGCTTGAGTTACTGATGATGTTGAGAAAGCTTCCAATGATTTATAGATGTATCATGTATGATGTTGATGACTCCTTGCTCGTGCAGATACTATTATAATATCCTTCTCGTTAAGGGGGAGTGTTGAAATATTGTAACTTCAAAGAATATTATATTTGTATATTATTTATTCCGGAGATGTTCCATACCTTCGATGTGATTATACTATAAATCCGGAGATGTTTATTCCTCCGAGTTGGGTGTGGTAACTAGGGTTATTAGACCCACCATGTGGGGGTCGACCCAGTCAGTTATAATGGGGTATTTAACCTAATGGTTAAATACGAGCCTACATGTACTTGTGTAAAATACATATCAGAGTAGTGTATAAATAGAGGAGGTGTGTTCCTCATTTGATACACTCACACACTTGAGGATAGCACACTTGTGGAGGAGAGGTCTGCTATTGTGGAGGAGGAGATCATGTCTCAGGGTTTCATCTTTGTATATCGCTGGTCATCTATATTGAGGAAGCTTTGCTGGGTTTTCTACCCCATGAGGGTTTCCCAGGATAAATCTTTGTCTCTTGTGTTTATGCTGTGCTTGTTGTTTCTTCAGTGATCCTGTATATGCTATTATTGTGAAATGGAATGTAATGCTGCTATTTTCTGTCTTAGCATATTAAATTTTAACAACTCTTAAGCTTATAGGTTATATAATCCTATGACCAAAAATTTCATCATCAACATAGATGTATTATTCAAAGAACACGAGTCATGGGACTTAACCATAGATAATGTTATTGGAGCTACATTACCTCAACTAGAAGATGAAGAAGAATATGAGGGGATTGAACATAATGGACAACAAGATCTAATAGCATAGTCATAGCAACAAGTACCCCAACAACAACACCCAGAATTTTAGTTCAAATTGAAGCATCAAGGTTAGCATATAGACATACTCCTAGTCCTCAATGAAGTAATGAATCTAATCATAGTAATATAAAGACTAGAACTTTACAATAAATTTATGATGAATTAGATGCAAATTTCAATTTTTCCTTTCTTGTTAGTCAACTTATATTCTTTGAAGAGGTAGTAAAAGATGAACACTGGGTAAAAGCAATGGATGGAGAGATAGATTCCATTGAAAGAAACATGATATCTTATTGACTTGCCTAAAGATAAGAAACCTATGGGTGTGAAGTGGGTCTATAAGACAAAACATAATAACAATGGTGAAATTGACAAGTACAAGGCAAGGTTAGTAGCAAAAGGTTTCTCGCAACAACCATAAGTTGATTTTGGAGAGACTTTTGCACCAATAGCTACATTGGACACAGTAAGAATAATCTTAGCAATTGTAGATCAAAATAAATGGAAAGTGTTTAGATGGATGTCAAGTCAACATCTTAAATGTGATTCTAGAATAAGAAATTTAAGTACATCAAAATCAAGGATATGAAATAAAGAACATGAAGAGAAGGTTTGCAAGATGAAGAAAGATCTATATGGGATCAAGCAATCTCCAAGAGCTTGGTATATAATGGAATTGATTCTTATCTGATCAATAATGGATTTAGAAGAAGCAACGACGAACCGACAATATACACAAAGCTAAATCAACATTGATAGATTTTGATAGTTTGTTTATATGTTGATGATATGATTTTTACAAGCAATTTGTTAGTTGATGAATTCAAAGAAGCTATGAAAAGAGAGTTTGACATAACAGATCTAGGTTTGATAAATTTCTTGCTTAGCATAGAAGTAGAACAATCAGAAAAAAGGTATATTTATTTGTCCAAGAAAATATTAGAACAATCAGAAAAAGGTATATTTATTTGTCAAAGAAAATATGCTAAGGATGTGCTTTAGTGACTCAAAATGGTTAATTGCAAACCAACACATATACTAGTGTAAACATGTACAAAGTTGAGCAAAGAGGTTACAAGTTCCAATGCAGATCCTACACTGTGTAAGAGACTCATAAGAAGTCTCATGTATCTTACAACGATGAGATTAGATATAATGTATGCAATTAGTTTGATTTCCACATTCATGGAGTTTTCCAAAGACTCATACTGGCAAGTTAGCAAAATGATTTTACGATATGTTCCCTGAATGTCAAATTATGGCATTTTATACTCAACCACTGAGTGTGATATTTTGACAGGTTATACTATCATCAACTTTGCGGGAAATTTGGATGGTTCAGGGGTGATTTCACAAGCATCCAAGAAGCAGTCCATCGTGACCATTTCATTAGCAGAAGAAGGATATGTAACACTGATAACAACAACGTATCAAGCAATTCGGTTATGCAGAGTTTTGGATGGTCTTCAATAGAGACAAGAAGGGATTGTACAACAATTCAGTGATCGCCCTATCCAATTGAGTGATGGCTGTATTATTCACAACTGAGTTGAGTTATAATAGATTTTGTAGAAAAAGAAGAACAAAAAGAAGGAAACGAAGTGATGTATACATAAATTATGGCGAAAAGAGAAAACAGAAGAACTAGTAATGGAGGACGGTGAGATTGTATTTAGTGACTGCGTTGCCGGTAATTTGATGAAGGAATGAGTGCGCACTTGAGCGTAGCCTCGAGCTAATCGAAACAACCCGCTGCCTCCCACGATCGCCATTTCTCTCACTTTATCGAAAACAGCATTCTTCCCTACCATGGCGAGGGTGCTGCCGTTATATTTGCCGCTCTCGAAAACAACCGTGAAAGCCATCAGCAGATGGACTTTCTGTTGGGACGAGGAAACGTAAATACCCTGCGCTCTGCCTACCATGTTGGAAGTCGCCTCCGGCCCTTCCGTCAACCAGTCGTCCATAACCATTACCTTGCCGAACACAGTTGGCGAAGAATTGGTGGTGGGAGCCGAGGCCACCTCCACGGCCGTCACATTTTTGCTGGACACTATATCGTGAAAATAGAAACGTACGTGGCTTATTTTCTCCCGCCATACTTTCGTCTTTGCCTCTGTCTCCGTTGTGTGCAGGCAAAACAACGAAAACAACAGTACAGCGGCCAAATAGCCCTTGTTCGCCATCTCCAAAGAATGCCTCAATGAAGAGAAACCAGGGAAGAAATGTGTGATGATGAAAGTTGAAAGAAATGTGTGGTGTTTGGCTCCAGTTTTATAATGCGAATGCCCGTGAGAGACACGCTACATTTCATTATTATTTTGTTTCAGGTTGGGCCATCAAGTGTGACCTTTAAGCTCCACTGTCTGACAGAATTCAACCTCACAATGACGTGAGCCAATTGATTTTTACCGCGCCTACAGTCTTCATGTCGTCTTATCCACTGAGAAATGGGATTATTTAGTCCAACAACTAGAACTTCTATTAGCAATGCCATGCTATACCCACCGTAGTATATATTGGCTTCATTTTATCAACAGCCGGGATTTCTTTGTGGCAAAATTGGGTGACATAAATAGATAAAGAAATATAACGGGTCGTGTAAGCCATATGTTGGCTTTTGAGTGCATTGTCTCACCATTAGTGAGTGGAATGTCTTTTGTTTTGAATATTTTTTGATAGCGAAAGATGTCAAAGCCGTTCTTGAGTAGGGAGAATGACATCACTTCACTTACCAGATTTCATTTTTTATTTGCAAATAGATTTCAAGTTATCTAGCATACTTTATGTGTTTGTTTGCACTTATATAGATGTCAAAGTTAGTTGTTATTTAGTTGTTATGTGTTTGTTTGCAGTTATATAGATGTCAACGTTAGTTGTTTTTGTGGATTCTGAGGTGTCGTTTTTTATTCTTACGACGAGACTTATAAGCAAAGTTGAGCTTCTTATCGAGATGAAGCCAATCGACTAAACGCTATTGCATTCTATTCGTGTCAGGGTTTGGGATTTGAGACCTGGCGGACCCATATGCTCCTCTAAGGCCAAAGGAGGGCTCCAAGGATGGCCTTTGACTTTACGGATGACTTTACGGAAGAGAGAACTGAAAGAACTATAGGAGTAACACCAAGATGAGTCACAATTTGTCCAACAAGTGGCGGTACTATGACTTTCAAATGTTTCTTTCCATGAATGCTTATGAAACTCCACCTTCCATCTGTTCCAATGAACATGGGAGTTCATAATACTACATCGTGCGTGCCTCTTTAATATCTTATGCGCATCGCTTCGCCCAACTTTTTAGCTTGTTGCTCTCACGTGACATAAAGCAACCGCTACTAGAGTGCCATTTCAGCCACCCTTGTATACTAAACAAGTCCTAAAGCACCATAATTTGTAAGTGCTTGTGTTCAAGGTCGGAGGTACGGATAGATACAAATAAATCAACTAGTACCCCCATTTTTCAATGGATCGTTGTTAATGCTCGAGGAGGGAGCCAATATCTAACTAAGGATAGACACAAATAAATCAGATATCTAGCGAGGGATAGACACAAATAAGTCAAATAGTACCCCATTTAACAATGGATTGTTGTTCATGCTTGAGGAGGGAGCCAAGACACAAATAAGTCAAATAGTACCCCATTTAACAATGGATTGTTGTTCATGCTTGAGGAGGGAGCCAAGACACAAATAAGTCAAATAGTACCCCATTTAACAATGGATTGTTGTTCATGCTTGAGGGACCCAATTTACAAAAGATAGAGTATTCCTCACCATAATAATTAGCAACCCACACTCCAACGAATTAAACCGCATACAGTGCGAAACTCCAAGGTATATAAAACAATCGTCTCCCTAATGCTTGGCAAAATGAAGTCACCCTCCAACATCTTAAACCCACACACATCACCAAGCTCCTTTATTTTTCCCTTCGTAATGAACGACACACATGATCACAGGAAGGGATATGACGAGTGACATTGATGTATTCACTTGCTATCCCATTGAGATTGTTTGATTTGATAATGGTTAAATGTGGAGGGCTCGCCATAATATTCTGGCATGTCATGAGGGGAGTCAAATATTGCAATCCTCATATTTCACATACAATCAATTTTAATATGGCACCCTTGTTTCCTTGCTTATTTATGAGCATGTTTTGTTTCTAAAGACATGGAAGATTTCAATCTTTTCAAAGAGTTGGGATTTTGATAAGATTCTTTGCACCAGTCTTGATAAGTTGATGATTGTTGGGAGGATTTTATGTTGGATGGATCTTAGGATGATCACTAAGTTTAGTACTTCCAACATTGCTACAATCCCTTTGTTTTTTAGGATAATGATTTTGTACAATGCTGACACTTCAACCTCCTTATGTGTTAACATCCCAATTCCTTGAGAAAATTCTTCTTCTTTTTTTTACCTTAGGGTCAAAATAAGCCCACACCACCCCCATCCCGCTCCCCTTTCCACCCTTGGATTGTCTTTAGAATTGCCATCAATGAATAATATGTGACCTATTTTTGCATCATCCCCTATCCTTGAAACTCCATATCACCCAATTTAGGCTACCATTTTTCTCTATGACTTGGTCTACTTATGTGCACTTTGCATTGCTTAGGATGATCTTGGATTAGATATTTGACCCAAGACTTTTCTTCTACATGATAGTTTATTAAAAAATGATCATCTTCCCATTTGATTATACTATCTCATACAATAAGGATTTAGCTTTACTCATAAATTTCCATGGATTAGCAGGGGTTTCCACCCTTTCCACCTTCTTGTTTTGGTGCACTCTTGGGAAGATAGATGAAATAGTGTTTTGATTCCTCTCTCTATCTTCCAAGTTGACTTTTTATCTACTAGAAATGAGGCCTCGATTAAGGGAGGTTTAGCCATTATCCTGTCTTCCCATATTCTATTAAGTTTTCATTTTCCTAGAACCCATGATAACTCAGTTTGAATAATAGGAGGTTAGGACTTGGATAGTGCCCAAATGGGTGAGCCACTTATGATAAATGTGGGATTGTCCAAGCTTCAAATCCTTCATATTATTGCATCGAGAGTAGTGAAGTGCTCTGAAACCCAATATGGGGGAGATGCGCCCAGTGAGGTGCTTTGCAACCCAATCTTGGGGTGATGTGCCCAGTGTGGGGGAAATGTTGTCACATAACATAATGTAACATGACATTACCAAAAATAAAATGTAATTAAAAAAAGTCATGTCAACTCATAAAATTAAAAATTAAAATCAAACGAAAAGTAATTAAAAAAATCCATCTCGGCTCATAAAAAACTATTAAAGGGCATGTGCAAGCTAATGAGGGCCACTTTTGGCACGCTAGATGCAATAGAAAACTGAAAAATCAGGCATCCCTCAACTTACTTTGTTTTTTTGAGATACGTACACAAGATATCTTGCATCGAGTAAAAAATATGAAATGTAGGAAATTGAGTCACGTTTCCGAATATATATAAGTTTTAAGTATTGAAAATTTACATAACTATGTCAAATTTCATCTTTTCTAACAATCACTTTTTATTTTTTTGGCAAATGATAAGGTATATGTTTATGTGGGTGCATCCTTTGAGTGCCTAAATGATGGTTTCGGGCTACAAAAATTGGTAGACATGTATAGAACCCGTAGCACTAGTGCAACACTATTTTTCCAAAATTAAATGTTTAATTTAAAAAAAAAATTATGTAAGTGATCAAACCTCGAGAACAGTACGTCAAATGTGGGTGCAGCTTTTGAAGGTCTTAATACAGTTATTTCGAATTGGATTTTTTATAGCATGTAGAGGTTGGTGTCTACTAGTGCGACATACAATTTTTTTTTAAAATGAAAAAGTTATGAAATAAACACTAAGAACATGTTTTTTGACTTAAGGAATGATGACACAAGAAAATTAGGAAACAAAAAGAAAAAATGAATATTTTTTAAAAAAAATACATATTTGAAATCTGCATAAAAAATGCTATCTATGACTAAAATTTCGTCAATAATGGTCATGTATGTCATGCTGTAGAGAGCGGTGAAAAACATGCATATTGAGAAAAATGGTGGAAATGCCTAATTAGCTATGGTTCAATAAATTCCATAGCACAGGTTTGGTAAGTTCAAACCAACCACATAGGATTGTGGTTGACATGCAGGCGCGGGAGTTGGGGGTTATTAAGTGTTCAGGAACATGCGCGCATTCTATTTAAATTCAAATATTTTGGTTGGCGCACTTGGTGTTAGAAGAAACACGCACGCGTTTTGTATATACAAAATGCTCGAGTGTTATTATTCACATAACGCGTGCGCGTGTTATAAACTTCACAAATTTATGTTTTTAAGATTTGAATGGAGATAAAGGGGCTAAGAGAGAGAAGAGAGAAGTGAGAGGGGGGCCAAGGAACATATATTTAAGGAGTTGGGGAGAGTAATAATAAGGGAGGGAAATTAAAGGCCTAAACCCATAATTCCTAAGTCTCAAACCCCCTAAATACCTACACCCATAAGCACCTAATCCCTTAACACATAATCCGTTACCCCATTAATAGTTGATCCTAAATCCCTTAACCTACAACTTGGTATTACTCCTTAAATCCCTAGTCTCTTAATTAACCCTTTATCTCCCCTCACTCTTATCCTTATCCTCTAATTCCCTAATCCTTTAACACTAACCTCTTAAAACCTGACCTCCTAAGCCCAGAGTCCATAATCCATTTACCCATAAGCCCAAACTGCTAAACCCCTTAAGTCCTTTAATTGTTTACCTGAAATCCTTTAACCATTAGCCCTCTAAGCTCTAGTTTACCCTATACAAGTAAAATAATTCTTTACCTCTACAATACATTTGCATGTGCGACCTCCCTTGTGCTAGCGTGCCCTACATTTTCTTTTGTGCTCTACGTTTTCATGTGTGGTCTTCGTTTGCATGATATCTCTATGTTTGCTTGATCTCTCTCCCTCTAGATTGATCACTCCTCTCTCATCTTTGGCATTCATGCTTGGGATTTTGCATTAGTCTCTTTAAGCTCTAATTTACCCCTTATAATCCTTTAAGCCTTTAACCCCTTCACCATTAATTCCTAACCTCATAATCCTTTAATGCCTAACATGCTAACCTTAGAGCACTAAATCAATTAACCCTTAAGGCCGCTAACCCCTAAAACTCCTAGCCACTTTATCTATAATCCCACAACCCCTAACCCCTAATACCTAGTCCACCCCTGATCCCTAAACAATTTAACCCATATTACTTAAAAAGCTCAAATCCCTAAATCCCTAACCCCTTAACCCTAGAAACAATTAAACATTTTCCACCTACTCATAACCCCCACCCCTAAGCCCATATTCCACCTACTCATAACCCCCACCCCTCTCTATCTGAAAACCCCTAAAAACACCTCCCTACCCACCACCCACCCCTCTCTATCTCTCTCTCTAAACCCTCCTCTCCCTCTCCCTAATCCCCAACACTCTTAAACCCCCCTCTCTCTATATCTCTCCTAATCCTGTCATTGCTAACCCTCGCTTACTCTCTCCCCTTCTACACCTAACCCTTACTAACCCCCTCTCTCTCTATCTCTTTTGTACTCCTCCACCAACCCCAATACCCCATTCCTCTCTCTCTTCTAACCCCCTGACACCCTCCTCCCTCTCTATCTCTCTATAACCCCTTAATCCACCCCACCCACACCTAACCACCTCCCCTCTCTTATTGTCTCTCCTACTCCCCATACCCCTAACCCCCCTCTCTATATCCCCTCCTCCTTGTAACCCTTACAAACCCCCTCTTTCACTCTCTCTTCCCTACTTCTACACCTCTCTCTCTCTCTCTCTCTCTCTCTCTCTCTCGCTAACCTCTCCCCCATCCATAACCATCCTGATCCTTCTATCTCTCTCCTACTCCCCCTAGCCATAAATCCCCTCCTCTCCCTAGCCCTTACTAACCCCCTCTCTGAGTCTCTCTCTCTTCCCTACACCTCCACCTACATCTAAACACACCTCCCATCTCTCTTTCTCACTCCCTACAACTAACACACTCTCCTCTCTCTCTCTCTCTCTCTCTCTCTCCCCCAACCATTAATAACCCTCTCTCTCTCTCTCTTTCTCTCTGTCTCTCTAACCCCCCTCCTATCCCCTTACCCCTAACTAACCCCCCCTTCCCCTCTCTTCTAATCCCCCCCCCCCCTCTCTTCTAATTCCCCCCCCCCCCCCTCTCTTCTAATCCCCCTTCCCCTACCACTAACCACCCCCCATCTCTAACCCCTAAGCCCCTTAACCCTTTATAACCTAACACCAAATCCCTATTTAACCTCCTAACCCATAGAACATGAAGCCCAAAACCTTTCAAGATAAGTAGGGATCTAGGGAAATAAAGGAAATTTATTTTCTTGGGAAGAAATTATTAAATAAGGTTTTGATGAAAATGCAAATTGTGTAGATTACCATAAGTCTAATGCGTTTTTGGATGAAGAAATGCTCGCGCGTTTTTGGCCACTAGACTTTATTTTTTCACATTGAATAAACATGTGTGCATTATAGTTCTAAGAAACGCTAGTGTGTTTTGTGTATCCATAACAATAGCGTGTTTTTCTTGTGCAAAAATTCAGTGAAATACTCTACCTATTTCATACCCAAAGTTTGCGTTTTGTCTCCCCGACAGCGCTGCAAAAAAAAATCATACTCTGTGTTCACAATCAACAATCAAGGAAATTGTGGAAGCTTGATACTCTATGTTCACAATCAACAAGCTTGAAGAGGATTCTATAGTTAGCATTGGGAATTGAGGATTCTACATTCACAGTTAGCAAGCTTCAAGAGGATTCTACATTCACAATTTCAAGCTTCAAGAGCAGGGATAATTTTAAGGACCCATACTTATTTAAAAGTGTATAAACCTTGGTGAATATTACCAATTTGTAAAATATCAACTATAAAATATTTGGTGCTATTTTTCTAAAATTATTTCAATTCCTAAGGATTTTATATAGTTTATATAATAATTTGGCGATTTTTAGAGTGAAAAAAGTTGACCCCATCAAAATTGGGTGAAACGGGGCTTCAAAAAATGCAAATTGGCCAATGTTTTTTTGGAAAAAAACATGGAAAAATAGCCCATGGGCTAAATTTCGCCCCTAAAATTATCCTTGTTCAAGAGGATTCTACATTCACAATTTCATGCTTCAAGAAGATTCTACATTCACAATTTCAAGCTTCAAACATTCACAATTTCAAGCTTCAAGAGGATTCTACATTCACAATTTCAAGCAATCTTGAGGAATCTATATGAACACAATTGAAGAAGAGTCTACATTCACTATTGAGCAAGCTTGAAGAACCTATATTCACAAATGAAGAATTTTCTATATTCACAAGTGAGGTAGAAGTTACTTTCACATTTGATCAAGCTTGAGGAATCTATATTCACAATTGAGGAAGTATCTATATTCACAATGGAGCAAGCTTGAAGAACCTATATTCATAATTGAGAAAGAATTTGGATATTTGAATAGTTGAGCACACCTCTAGAATCTATTTTCTTAGTATTTCTCATTGTGTTCATGGGAAATTCACGCAATCGAAAAATGAAATCGACAAGGAAAAAGAACCCTCAAGAAACCATGGAAGAAGTTAGAGAAAAGAAAATATTGGACATGTGGAATCGAAGACATTCCATGGAAACTCATCCAATTCCAACTATAGATGATGCCAAGGTCGTTCCTACCCATCCACCTTATGAAAAATGGAAAAATTCACTAGAGGGGCCCTCAATTTCAACAACATTTGATGAAAAGCGCCCAATGGCACTAGTCAAGAAGTAAAATGTAGGTGCTCATTGGGGGATATTTCCATTCCCAAATCAAGTCAACCTCAGATTATGGTAGTGAATGACTTGTTGGGTTGTGGTTATACAAGCGACGAAGTTAGGGAGGCATTGAATGAAGGAAGAAAATTTTATGGAAACCTTCCAAGAGAAAGTCCAATTTCCCATATCCAACTACCAACAAGAGAATGAAAGACAAGAGGCTCCTATTGAAGCGTCGGAGGGTCCTGGTGATGTTGTACATGCTCAAGTTCCAACACCCTTACCTCCATTAGCAGTGACACGCCAAAGAACTCCGTAACGTATACAGGTTGATGAAACTCTCATTTGTTCACTTGAAGGTACGTTGTCTAAACATGCTATTGCTTATCAAACTCAACAAATACTTGATAACTTTTTTTATTATAAATGTGATGGGGACAGGTGCAAATTATTTTTATCATTGTTAAAATATAGATCTATGGATGTTGTTAGAAGAACGTTAAGGATAAAGATGACCAAAATGTTAGAACCAAGTTCTCATATTGTTGAAAGTTTAATAAATGCATTTAGTACAATTGGAAAGAAATCTTGCTCAAAGGATCGCAATGCGGCTCGTCGTGTGTTGTCACAATCAATCGTGAACAAAAACATTAGGGCAATTTGTTTTCTTAAACATACCTCCAAAATTATTAATTTGAATGTGAAGACACTTCGTGGGTATTGTTTTAGAAAAGAACAACTTGAAACTAGTCAAACAGATGTTTGGGCGTTCATTGGCAGGTTTCCACGCTCTGATATGAAGCTCATTGATGCGGTAAAGGGATTAGTGCAAGCTTTTTGGCATGCCAGCACTAGACCTTCTTCCAACCAAAAAGATGTATTAAAATTGAGAATGGGTTCAAAGGATCGTCAACCACACATTAAATTTTTTCTTTATATGACACAAACATAATTATATGAGAGATTTAGGAATGAACATAATGAGCTTAACTTGGTTCAAAGATCCTTTGAAAAATGCAAACAATGGTATGTTAAAATAAACACAATTCGTAACACATGTTGTTTTCGATACCACATTGAGTATGGTTACTATTATGACACATATACATATATTTTTCGTGTATTGCATAACACTCTTGTGCACATGATATTAAAAAATACCCCTAATTTCACTAAATATTGGAAAATGCATCCTAAAATTGTATTGTTGAAAACCCCTCCTAATATTCCTTTCCAATTAAGAAAACCCTTAGTTTCACCAAATATTGTAGGTATCCATTTTTATAAACCCATTTTTAACACCCCCTTTATATCATATTATCAAGTTGTAACAAACATGATCCCTAACAAATCTTAGTATAAGCAAACAAGATGCTAAATAAAATAATAGTATAATGCTAATAATGATCCCATTAGGATTGCAAGGGCGATTGATCAATTGGTAGCATTGGATAGTGGAACACCCAATGAAATAGTATTGGGGAAGGAAAAATGTGTAAAACGCAACCTAGTCAAGAGATCAACATAACAAAGAATGTAAAAGACCGATAGTCCATTTTTTAGTACAATGCTTAGAAAAGATGAGAATTCCAGATGTTTCACACCACAACCTACTAATATACCAATTTTATATCATGTAAATACGAATATAGCTATAGAGAACTCATTTTTTCTATAAGCTTAATAAATTAAACTTCATAAAAATAAAAAATTGAAACCCTTTTATGGATGGATGCCCCTACCTTCCTATAAAAAAAAACGTCATTGATGTTTGAACCCAAATGAACATAGAAAAAATCTTTTTACTTTTCAATAACACCATATGATTATGTGCATAGCTTGGATTTGGGTCATTCACAAGATCCAATGAATTTCCTCCACTTCATCTACATTTATTCTTGCAATCAAGCGAATTAACAACATTACTTACCTTTTCTTTGGTTATATCTAGTTTTTTTAATCTTTAAAGGATAGGTAAAAATCTCCATTTTTAGGCTTCAAGCATGCAATAGTTAGAAAGATACACAGATGGCGAAACTTATATGATACCATTTCATGGCAACGATAACAAATAGGGTATGTAAATAAGGTTTTAGATTTTCACTTATGTTCATGTTAATTCCAATAAAATATTAAGATGTATGCCTTACATATAAGAATTGAAATTAGAATTATGAATGTGCTAAATATAACTCAATCTAACAACTATTCCTAACTGGCAATATGAAAATATTAAAGAAGGATACAAAAAGTTGAAAGCAATAATTAGTCAAGAAACATTGATCTAACTTTTCTTGGTTCTAGTGAGCCAAGAAAGATTGATATCACTTTTATTGGTTGTCATGGAGCAAGTTTTAATTGAATCTCAATGCCCACCTAAACCCCAACCTAAAAAATGAAGAGTTAAATCTTTTACTTGAATTCCTACAAAGAATACAATACAGTTGTTCAAGTTTGGAACTCCCGATTACCTAACTTAAAGATGAAAAAAAATATAATGTCAATTCAAACCAAGCCTAAAAAATCCATTCAATGAGGATTGCTCAAGGCCAATAATCCAAAGAGACTTCCATCGATATTATCATTGGTACAATATTATCAGATTTATGCAAAACTTAGGATCATAACCAATATCAAATAAAAATTGAAGGTCTTTAAGTTTTAGGTGGGTATGAATTGAGCCTGTGATTTGGAGGTATGAATCCATCCCACGATTTGGAGTGGAGGTTATTCCTCAACACACCCAAATAAAATAACCCCCAATTATTATAATACTATGTCAAATTAAAAACACCCCTTGACCCCTTAATATAGGGCAATATATTTTTGAGGTTTTTAAGAGTATTCAACCCCCCAATATGAATGGACGTGATATGATATTGCCTCACTAGTGAACCCCCCGTGCTCTTGTGTGGGAATGCTCAGCTACATTACCACCGATGTCATCTAGAGACTTTATTCATAGCATTTTGTGTAGCAGGCCAAACGATTGCACATTTTATCAAAAAACTTGCATAGATGGGACATGCCTAGGGTGTGGTGTGTGAAGAACCTGCAATAATTAATTAATGCAAATACACGAGATATCATAAATAATAGAACTCAGAATCACTTTTATATTGATCATGGGCCACTTCGAGGGGGTAACCTCCTTTGATCAAACTCAATACAATTAACTTCACGGTACCTTCATAGGCCTCAACACACACTTATATACTAAGTCTAGGCGCCAATACCATGGGTCAATACTATGTGTCAATACAAACCATGGGCTAAGTCTAGGTGCCAATACTATGAGTCAAAACCATGGGCCAATACAAACTATGGATCAACAAAACTATGGGCGACTTACAAAGCATATGTGCCAACAACAATAACACAAACTATGGATCAACAAATACTACAGGATGACTTACAAAGCATATGCATCCAACAACAATATACTAACAAAGTAAAGACATGGGTTCCTAACATCCCCTCTCCCTTAGAAAAAGCTTTGTCCTCAAAGCTTTAGATGTGGAAATTGATGCAGAATCTGAAGGAGTGGGTCCCCTGTAGCATCCTCGGGTTGCATTCTGAGCCACTGGCGCCTTTGGAGTTTCAGGGAGGATAGCGTGGAAGGATGTAGACAAAGAAGAACCATATCAGCGATGTGAAAAGTGCACTCAGAATGGTGCTGATCGGCTTGTTGTTTCAGTCGAATTCTTGCCATGTGAAAATTGTCCTGCAGAATGAGAAGAAGTTGATCACGATTTCGAAGAATCGAGTCAATTGCTTGAACTGGGGAGCTGCTGAAGGTGTATGGAAGAAGAACTAGTGGTTCCTGTCCAGAGACTACTTCATATGGTGTCCTTTGAGATGTGGTACTATACCACTGGAGCGCTTCTAGGAAATCCATAGAAATAGTTTTCCAAATCTGTGGAGGGATGGGAAAGGGTTCGAGCAATCCTGAAAGGAGGGTCGTTTCACCCTTGTTGACCTAGAAAGTATCACGGTCAACCACCATCCATTGAATTGTCCTTTTAAGTCCCTGTCAAAAGAAGTTACATTGTTCCTAGTCATATGTTTTGAGGAACCCAGAGTGCCCTACTGATGAAGAAGCATGGAGTTCAGAGAAGAGATAGCCCCATTGAACAGATTGCAACCAATTTGGAACAAGCAGAGAAATAGCTATAAGAGAAACTGGGTCATCAAATGTGCAAGGAGGATCTTCCACCATATTGTCCTTACCCTTCTGGTAAGTGGTCGCATATTCATAACCCATGAGTTGGATAACCCATTTCAGGTGTGCTAGGGAGGAGACCCGTTGTTCCAGGAAATTTTCCAGACTCTGGAGATCAGTCTTGATGCAGAAATAATTCCCCAATAGGGATGGCTGCCACCTCTGTACTATATGCAAAATAGCCATCATGACCTGCTGAGATGTAGATGCGGCTAAATGCTTACCGGAAAGGTCTCGTGAAGGCAGAAATCCCACCGGTGCAACAAAGACACCTGCATATCTATCCAAGGAAGTAGTGGCGACCATTGGTGGGTGCATCTAAAGGGAATGGAGATGAGCAGTGACACCATGTGAATTCTTCTTAAGGATCTTTTCCAGGCGATGTGAACTGATGATGTGGAGAGACCCTGCTTGTAATCCCATAATTTTTTGTTGTGTCCCATTGGCTGAAAACTGCATCCAAAGTTCAGCAAAATCCCATAAGATGGGGCCAAGTGTGCGTAACCATTGAATGCCCAAAACCACATCACATCTGCCTAAGGACAAGGAAAACATGTCAGAGCATAGGTTATAATCTTCCATAGAGATATGCACATTGTGACACTTCCCCTTGAAAGGCAAGGTGCCCCCATTGGCAACCATGACTTCAAAGTTGGAGCAAAGATGGAAAAAACAATCAGCCTGTTTGGAAATCCGAGGGTCAACGAAGTTATGAGTGCTACCATAATCAATGAGTATGGTAAGAGGGAGCTTCTTGAAGTATCCTCTGACCAACATTGTTTGTGGGGTGGTGACGCAGGTTACAGCATGGAGAGAGATCTCGAGTGGGTCGTCCTGAGATGGGGTGTCAACAGGCGGGTGTTGAATGTCGACCTGATCATCTACTGTATCTGTAGCTTCTTCACCAAGTGCTGAGGCAAGCGGAGAATCCACATCCAAGAGATAGAGCTTTCGTTGAACACATCTATGTCCCCGAGCAAATTTCTCATCACAATTATAACAAATCCCTTTTTCTCGGTGTGCCTGCATCTCTGTTTTAGACAAATGCTTGATAAGAGTTGGTTGAGGAGCCAGCGTGATGGGAGGTTGTTGGGAAACCATATTTCTGAAGGAAACAAAGGTGCGTTTGGAGCATTGCTGAGCTGCGATCTTATACTCTACCAACTTAGCCAACCCTAGGACTTCCATCATTATGTTGGGACAAAACATTTTGACCTCTGAGCGGATTTCATCCTTGAGACCACTGATAAAACAACTCCTGTATAATTCATCAAACAATCCTTCTGTGTGATTGGCCAATTTCTCAAATTATGTCTGATACTCTCTCACTATGCCC
This sequence comes from Larix kaempferi, assembly GCA_027924585.1. Taxonomy (NCBI): domain Eukaryota; kingdom Viridiplantae; phylum Streptophyta; class Pinopsida; order Pinales; family Pinaceae; genus Larix; species Larix kaempferi. The sequence continues at coordinate 3,274,656 of BSBM01001095.1, read as the reverse complement.
ATTTGGTGAAGTTTAGTGAGTGCTCCTGTGAAGTCATCAAAAGCACTAGGACCAAATCGTGGAAAAAGGAGTTGGCAAAAATCTGTCCAGTTTGGCTCGGGATGAGCTTTGATGTACCAACGGTACCAGTGAAGGGCTTCCTATTCCAAATGAAAGGATGCAAGTGGAAATTTTTGGACATCAAAAGTATTATGCAGACTGAAATATTGTTATGCTCGGTATATCGATCCATTCGGATCAGTACCATTGAAGTGAGGAAAATCAAGCTTCGGCCCACGAAAATTGCTGGAAGAAGAGAATCCGGTGGCTGCAAAAGATTCTGGTTGTCGATTATTGTTCATGGTTGAATGCTGAAGATGGAGGCTCAAAAATTTTTCATCCAGATCTTGGAGTTTGGTTTGGATGGCTACAAGTGCTTCCTCCATGGTGTGTGCTCCTGCATGGGTGACAACCATAACCAGGGTTTTTTTTTGTTTTTTTTTTTGGAATGGGTAGAAAAACACAAACAAAAGTTGATTTAGTAAAGGGAAATTTGGATTGGGAAAAAAATCTGAGGGGTAATTGGAGTTTGACTAGATTTTGGACACTGTCGAAAGGACAGAAAGCAGAAAAGGGAGATTTCAAAAGCAGAGTGAAAAAATGAGAAAAGTTGGCAGAGAGGGACAAAGAAGCAGAATTAGAAAATGAACTCTGTGGTAAAATTTGAAGGCGATCGGGTGAAAATCGAAGAAGTTATGGCAAACCCTAAAAATAGACAAATGTGAGATTTCAGGTGTTGGGAAGTGGAATGTGGGATAGGGTCCTCAGGAATGAAATATGCAGAATGGGATTGTAGGGGTGTCAGAGAAGTTTGAAGGGAAACAGAGTTAAAACAAGGGAGATATGGAGAAAAAACTGATTTTCTTTTCTCAGAATGGAGCGGCTATAGCTCAGAAGGGATCAGAAACAAATAGATCTGCAACAGCCCAGAAGTGAGCAGAAGCAGAGGGATATGAAATGGCACTGAATGGATCGAAAATGGTTAGATTTGAAATAGATCTGAAACGGCTGGATCTGGAATGGATTTCAGAATGGATCTGAACGGCTTGATCTGAAACGGCGTAGCAGTGATCAACAACAGTTCAGCTGAAAATAGATATGGACCCCAGGTATGTGCGACGTCCTAACAATTCAGGGGTTTCACTCGGCCACCAATGCTGTCTAATGGCTTGCATATTGGGGCAGTACCCCTCACTCCATGGCTCAGGTAAAACTGATAACTGCTTTGCCACAAACGACAACTCTTGGTTTACCTCACGGGTGGGAACTAGTCAATCAGGTAGGGGTCGTTGCCGTTTTCGTTGGCAGGTCCTCTCAATGGGCCAACTACTTCGGGGTTCCTGTGGTACTCCTCACAATGAGTTTTAGGGCTTATTCCCAAGTACTTCCCACAGTTAAGCGGATAGCCCAAATACGAACCTGCAACAGATGCGAAAAAAAAATTTGGCAGAAATTTCACCCAGCGAGCCCAAGAAAGTGCTCTGATACCATATGTGAAGAACCTGCAATAATTAATTAATGCAAATACACGAAATATAAAAAATAATAGAACTCAGAATCACTTTTATATTGATCACAGGCCACTTCGAGGGGGCAACCTCCTTTGAGCAAGCTCAATACAATTAACTTCATGGTGCCTTCATAGGCCTCAACACACACTTATATACTAAGTCTAGGCACCAATACCATGGGTCAATACTATGTGTCAATACAAACCATGGGCTAAGTCTAGGTGCCAATACTATGAGTCAAAACCATGGGCCAATACAAACTATAGATCAACAAAACTATGGATGACTTACAAAGCATATGTGCCAACAACAATAACACAAACTATGGATCAACAAATACTATGGGATGACTTACAAAGCATATGCATCCAACAACAATATACTAACAAAGTAAAGACATGGGTTCCTAACATGGTCGATTGGCATTATTGGAAAAATTCATACATGTGACCAATGAACATGAACTTGGGAGGTAGGAGGTGAACTTGCAGTCATTCAAATATGTCACGTATGATATTGATGGAGGGAATGAAAGAAAAAAAATACAATTGGTCACTTCTCAGGTTGGTAATGAATTATTGAATACTATTTTTTCTTCAGACTGCAATTTCATATGTAACAATCTATTTATATATATCTCTATTGTTGATCTACCAAGTACGGGTTTGCGACTTCATGGAGGAATTCTTTGAAAAGACACAATAGTATGTAAAGCATGTACATGTGGCTTGTTGGAAAGATGAGTAATTTAGAATGTGAAGGGATACATTTCCTATTGGTACTATCCCGTCAGTGGTCGATTTTGTGGAAAACTACACTCTTCAACATGCAGGGATACATTTCCTATTGGGACTATCCCATCAATGGTCGATTTTGTCAAAAACCACACTCTTCAACTGCAACTTCATGGAGGAATTCTTTGAAAAGACACAACAGTATGTAAATCACATTGCACATGTGGCTCGTTGGCAAGATTAGCAATTTAGAACATGCAGAGATACATTTCCTATTGGGACTATCCCATCAGTGGTCGATTTTGCGGAAAACTACACTCTTCAACCGCAAAATGAGATTCATATTCAATACTATCACTCAGACCAGGTCAGCATAATGGTCCATATCACCTATAGACATGGGGAAGATAGTATTGAAGACAATAGGATTATATTGAAGGAGTATCACTTCTACATAAGTGATGACAGGTGTCACACCTTGGCTTTTGTACAACACAACTTTCAAATGTTATACAATCACTTGAAGGATAATAGTATACAGATGGAACAACATTGGATTTGATCTGACAGTTGTGCATGGAAATTCAAAAATTCCTGTGTATTCCAATGGTTGTGTATGCTCCACAAAAGGAACAAGGTGCCACATATTTGGAACTATTTTGAGACTAGACACGGAAAAGGTGAACATGATGGAGCAGGTGCGTGCATCAAGAGTACATTAAACAGGTAAGAAATGAATTTCACAAATGTATAACTCATCCAAGATGCAAAAACCATCGTTGAATGGTGTGCTTCAGTCATGGGGGAGGGAGCAAGAAGGAAGGAAGATAACTCAACCAGGAAATCACATGTACATAGATATTTTTGGGAGGTAGTGGATGTAGATTGATCATAGTTATATGAGTGCAAGACCATCCAAGGAACTCGTGTATTTCATTCAGTTAGAACGTAATACAATGCTATACTTGAAATGTGGGCATGGAAACTCTCATGTTTTTTTTCTCCATGCAGTAGTGGTCAATGGGACGAATGCGAATCCACAGATTGAGTTGATAGGTGGGACCGTGTATCACTCCCCATTGGTCGATGAATAGCTACAGAATTATCCCAGTTGGAGGAGGACCAATCAAGTATTTCACCAGACTATGAGCACATATCATATCTCGTACAACCAAGTTCGATTAATATTTTGATATTTTTGACAACTAGTTGTGTCTAATTAGTCATGTATATTTTTTATATTGTTTACAACTAGTTGTGTTTAATTAGGTGACTAAAACATTGGCACTATATTTTATCCAGGTCACATATATGCAGTGGTTTCCCTGAGACGCAATGCATGGCGAACCGACTATTGACTGTCACGTTGCTTAGAGGGGAAGAAAACCCTAAATGTCCAATTACGGGACTCTGAGGCCAATGATTTTTTGATTGGGTCGATGGTTATAAAAGGAGAATATTTGAACCAGGTTTCCCACTCAACAAATAGAAAAGGGTATACATATGAATATTATAGACCAGGTGAGATTGTATACCATTATACAAACTTAGTTATTGGCACAAACCTCCAGCTGCAAACAATGCCAAGGAACAACTCATCAAATGCACGATACTTATTGCCTTACTCCGAGCATGAGAGGTTAAAGGAAACCCTTGGTATTCAAGGTGATCCTGATGGTCTAGTCGAATGACCATAGGTAGGTAATATGGTATATGGTTTGCATGTTTTATTGTGTACTATGTTATAGGTATGTGGTGTACATGTATGCTATGATTTTGTTTCGTGGTCTCATTGAGTATTGACATTAATATTTTGACTATTTCATCCAGACATTGATAGCTTAATAGATTGATAAATTGCATAGACTTGGTACAACTTGATAAATTGCACAAGTTTCGTCATGTATTTTTTTTCTTTGTTTTTTCATCCCATCTAAGTAAACCATAATATTTGCATCCTCATGCCCATCTTCATTCTCACTATCACCATCACCATCTCCATGCTCATTATCACTACTGTGACACCATGAATATCACCACCGTGCTCTTCCTACCCATATCGTCACCATCACCATCCCCTTTTTCACCATAAGATTCTCATCCATAATCCACACAAATATAACTATTAGATATCCAATTTAGAAACCTAGAAACCCAAACCACAAACATAGAAACCTAATCTAAGCTTATAAATCTAGTCTACCCTAGAAACACAATTATAACCTTAGCAACCTAATCCTTAACAATAGAAACCTAGAAACCATGCCAAAAAACCTAGTCATAATCCTAATATATATACATGCCAAAAAAACAATAGAAACCTAATCCTAGTAAATGCATGCCCAAAAAACTTCATATATTCATGTGCATCCACTTGTATCTAAACCATTGTGCTACAAATATGCACAAGAGTCCAAGAAACCATAATTTGTATTCTAAACCCCTTAATGCATCTTTGACAAAGATTGTATTGATTCTAGGTGTGTTTCATGGATATTGAATTTGAGAAGTAGCATTTAGGAAACAAAACCCTTTTTGTCCTCCCTTAACCTTGGTAAACCTAGAGACCCACTCTTGGTTCACAAGTAATGTAGTCATGGTACCCATATCACCCTTGCAAGTGATAATTAACATACACATGTGGTTCACGGGCTCGTACATGGTGCTTGATCCTAAGAATCAAGGTTTAGCATGAGAGGGTATTGTTTCCATATCAACTATTGTAAAGGGCTCAAGACCCATCCATGCTACCGAAGACCTAATACCCATTAAAGAATCCCCAAGAATGAGAATGTTTTGTGGATTCTAAATATTTTTCATGGGGATTGAGCCTAAGAAGTGTTACATAGGGAATGTGCCCATTTTTTTACTTACTTACACTTGATACACCTTGAGACCCATTATTGGTTCACAAATAACCTAGTCATGGTGGCAATAACATCCTTGGAGGTGATTATTAACCTATATAGGTTTAATGTGGTGCTTTGGGGACTCATAAATGGTTCTTTCAAATGAGAAGGAAGGTTTAATACTTGATGCTCTTGTTTCCCTCCCCCAAGTAGATTTAAGGACTTGAGACTCATCCAAGATGCCCAAGACTTGATCATTGTGTCCATATTCAACTTGAATTCCAAATACTCCTTGGAGAGGTATTCTATCATATGTGGAGGCCCCGCAATGCATTCATTGTCCTATGTGGAGGTCCAATGACACATTCATGAAGGTTGAGCCTAAGAAGTTATCTTTAGGACCTAAGGTTGTTGGTTCCCTCCTCTAAGCATGGTCAAGGACCTAAGTATATTGTTTCCCTTCCATGATCATGGCCAAGGCATGACTACCCATATGTGGAGTAAAAAACATCTTATTGGAACCCGTATCCAACTAGGGTTTTTCTCATTAAGAGGCAAAGAAGATTTTGCATTAAAAGGTCAAATTCATAAAATTTTTGCATGAGAGTTTATGGAAAATACGCTCATGTTGTGTCTCTCCCAAACACACTTTCCAAAAATTACAACATTCAGTTTTGTTGCTTGGTTTGGTTATTATGCCCAAGAATGAATTTTCCATCTCTCCTTGAGACACTTTACCTAAATGAAATTGAAGGAATGCAATGATAATTGTGCATTGAAAGGACATGCCATTAGTTGCAATACATCTATTTTAGTAGGGCCATCCTCCCCATTCAATCATTGAGGTATGACACATTTTCTCTGGAGTTTAAACAGGCCTAGAAATCCTAGCTAGACATTGATAGCTTGATAGCTTGATAAATTGCATAGAATTGGTACAACTTGATAAATTGCACAAGTTTCATCATGGATTTTTTTTCTTTTTTTTTTCTCCCATCTAAGTAAACCATAATATCTGCATCCTCATGCCCATTTTCATGCTCACTATCACCATCACCATCTCCATGCTCATTATCACTATCCCCATGGTCGTTGTCACCATCACCATGCCACCATGAACATCACCACCGTGCTCTTCCTACCCATGCTTTCACTATAACCATCCCCTTTTTCACCATAAGATTCCCATCCATCATCCACAGAAATATAGCCGTTAGATACCTAATTTAGAAACCTAGAAACCCAAACCACAAACATAGAAACCTAATCTAGCCTTAGAAATCTAGTCTACCCTATAAACACAAATATAACCTTAGCATCCTAATCCATAACAATATAAACCTAAACCATGCCAAAAAACCTAGTCAAGAAACCATAATTTGTATTCTAAACCCCTAGTGTAGAAATCCTAGCCTAAAAACCATATTTTGTAGCCTAAACCCTAATTTGAGTTATAAACCTTAGAAACCCTAGTTTGTAGCCTAGATGACATCAATTTTAATATCCATTTGAACTCAATGGGAACTCAAATGGATGGTAACAATTACCCTTTAAAATTATGAGTATAGTCATCTTTATTATTTTGTTGGATTTTCTCGTGTATAGCCATCTGTAGGTGTCCCTAAAAGCCTTTGGGGTGTGAGTTTAAACGGGCTATAGAATGGTGGTATTTTCTCGGATCGACAAACTGTTGACTCCATTGGACTCATGACATTGGGATAGTGCTAGGGGTGCCCCTCTCCTCTGGTCTCATGGCCCAGGTGTCAACTTTTAGGTCCATTTTGGAAACTAGGGTTTTGCTTAGTAAGGGACTGCGCAATTTTCACACATAGGGGTCAACTTTGAAAAATAATCGACCGGGGACTTATGGCTAGAGTTCCCAGTTGGAACCTTCCTATACACACTTTCAACACTTCCCAGAACCTGATTTTGTTGCACGGTTGGAACTCTATGCCCCCGGTAGGTATCCAACTAGTGCCCCTGAAGGCCTTTGGGATGCAGGTTGGAACGAGCCATAAAAGGATGACCGTGGATCAGATCAAAAAATTGTCAAATCCATTGGATTTAGGACATCGTTATAGTGCTAGGATTTCCCCTCTCCTCGGGTCCCATGGCTCAAGTGTCAACTTTTGGGTCCATTTTGGAAACTAGGGTTTTGCTCAGTAAGGCACTATGCAGTTTTGCACATAGGAATCAACTTTGCAAAATCATCGACCGAGGACTTATGGCTAGTGTTACCAGCTGGAAAATTCCTATACACACTTGCAACAATTCTTGGAACCTGGTTTTGTTTCACGGTTGGAATTCTATGCCCCCGGTAGGTATCCAACAGGTGTCCATAAAGGCTTTTGGGATGCGAGTTGGAATGAGCCATAGAATTATGGTTGTGGCTCAGAACGACAAAAATTCAAATCCATTGGATTTCAGACACTGGGATAGTGTTAGGGGTGCCCCTCTCCTCCGGTCCCATGGCCCATGTGTCATATTTCCGGTCCATTTTGGAAACTAGGGTTTTGATTAATAAGGGACTATGCAATTTTCGCACATAGGGGTCAACTTTGCAAAATAATCGATCGAGCACTTATGGCTAGCATTCCTAGTTGGAACCTTCCTAGACACACTTGCAGCACTTCTCGGAACCCAATTTTGCTTCATGGTTGGAATTCTATGCCCTCGGTAGGTATCCAACTGGTGTCCCTGAAGGCCTTTTGGATGCAAGTTGGAACAAGCCATAGAATGATGACCGTGGCTCGGATCGAAAAACCGTCGACTTTGTTGGATTCAAGACATTGGGATAGTGCTAGGTATTCCCCTCTCCTTCGGTCTCATGGCTCAGGTGTCAACTTTTGGTTCCATTTTCGAAACTAGGGTTTTGCTCAGTAAAGGACTCTACAGTTTTGCACATAGGGGTCGACTTTGCAAAATCATCGACCAGGGACTTATGGCTAGCATTCCTAGCTGGAACCTTCCTAGACACACTTGCAACACTTCCTGGAACCTGTTTTTGTTGCACAGATGGAATTCTATGCCCCCGATAGGTATCCAACAGGTGTCCCTGAAGGCCTTTGGGATGCGAGTTGGAACAAGCCATAGAATGATGATCGTGGCTCGGATAGAAAAACCGTCGAATCCTTTGGATTCAGGACATCAGGATATTTCTAGGGGTTCCCCTCTCCTCCGATCTTATGGCCCAGGTGTCATTTTTTCAGTCCATTTGGAAACTAGGGTTTTGCTCAGTAAGGGACTGTGCAATTTTCGCACATAGGTTTCAAATTTGCAAAATAATCGACCAGCGACTTATGGCTAGATTTCCTAGATGGAAACTTTCTAGACACACTTGCAAGACTTCCCAGAACCCATTTTTGTTGCACGGTTATAATAATGTGCCCCTGGTAGGTATCCAACAGGTGTACCTGAAGGCCTTTGGGATGCGAGTTGGAACGAGCCATAGAATGATAATCATGGCTCAAATCGACAAAAGGTTGACTCCATTGGATTTAGGACATTGGGATAGTGCTAAGGAAGTCCCTCTCCTCCGGTACCATGTCCCAGGTGTTATCTTTTCGGTCCATTTTGGAAACTAGGGTTTTGCTCAGTAAGGGACTGTGCAATTTTCACACATAGGGGTCAAATTTGCAAAATCATCGACCGAGGAATTATGAATAGTATTCCTGGTTGGAACCTTCCTAGACACACTTGAAAGAATTCCCGGAACCCATTTTGTTACACGGTTGGAATTCTATGCCCTAGGTAGGTATCCAACAAGTGTCCCTGAAGGCCTTTGGGATGCGAGTTGGAATGAGCCATAAAATGATGACATGGCTCAGATTGAAAAAACTTAGAATTTGTTGGATTCAGGAAATTGAGATAGTGTTAGGTGTTCCCCTCTCCTCCAGTTCCATGTCCCAGGTGTCATCTTTTAGGTCCATTTTGGAAACTAGAGTTTTGCTCAGTAAGGGACTGTGCAATTTTCGCACATAGGGGTCAACTTTGCAAAATCATTGACCGAGGAATTATGGATAGAATTTCCAGCTTGAAACTTCGTAGACACACTTGTAGCACTTCCCGGAACCCGATTTTGTTGTAGGGTTGGAATTCTATGCCCCTGGTACGTATCCAACAGGTGTCGTTGAAGGCCTTTGGGATGCAAGTTGGAACTAGACATAGAATGATGACCATGGCTCGGATCGACAAACCGTCAACTATGTTGGATTCAGGACATCGGGATAGTGCTAGGGGTACCCCTCTCATTTGGTCCCTTGGCCCAGGTGTCATCTTTTCGATCCATTTTGGAAACTAGGGTTTTGCTTTGTAAAGGACTGTACAATTTTCGCACATAGGGGTAAAATTTGAAAAATCATTGACCGATGACTTATGAATAGCGTTCCCAGCTGGAACCTTCCTATACACACTTGCAGGACTTCCCGGAAACTAGTTTTGTTCCACATTTGGAAATCTATGCCCCCGGTAGGTATCCAACAGGTGTCCTTGAAGGCCTTTGGGATGTGAGTTGGAACGAGCCATAGAATGATGACCGTGGCTTAGATAGACAAAACATCGAATCCATTGGATTCAGGACATTGGGATAGTGATAGGGGTGACACTCTCCTCCGTTCCCATGGCGCATGTGTCATATTTTAGGTCCATTTTGGAAACTAGGGTTTTGCTCACTAAGGGACTCTCAATTTTCGCACATAGGGGTCAACTTTGAAAACTCATCGACTGAGGACTTATGGATAGCATTAAAAGCTAGAACCTTCCTAGACACACTTTTGTCACGTCCCCACCCATCACACCAGTGCAATGGAGAGGATCGTGAGGCTAAAACCGGGCATCTAGCCCCATAAACTTATAACCAAGCACTCACATGATTTAAAAGAGCTATGGGATTTATAATTAGGGGAGAAATACAACGGAAATAAACGATTTCACATCCATTATACAGTCAGTATTTTCATGCCATTCATCAATCTAAACAATATCAAACTATCAAACGAGAATACTTATCTTAAATCAAGTAGTTCCCGAGCAACCAGCTACGCTTCTGCAACGTTCCACCCAACCGTAGGCCAGTGTGCTCCTCAATCTCTCAGCACCACTGCCACCCCCGAGCTGGGCATGATCTCCACAAGGAAAAGGGGAAAACAGGCTCTCACATAGCCAAAGGTATATCAAAATCAGCCAAGCCAATCAGCAATTGGGTTTCTCAGGCTGTTAAGAGATGGGTGCATGCATCATCAAAAGCATAAGTGTTGGGCATGAGAAAAACGCCTATACAGTGAAGTTTCCAACAGTGGGTTTCTACCAGTTCTAGAAAAATGTGGGTAGACTCAAACGAATTGGCCACTAGGAAAAATCGACTAGGAGAGCAACCCATTCCAGAAAAACGCCCCAAGGGCAAAAACGACCTCTCCCTCAGTCCAAAATCGCATCCCTCCTTCCCCAGCTGCTCCAAAATACCAAAACGACTTTCTGGGCATGGAAAAACATAGGGTTATGGCCAAAAAACGTGAGGATAAAATTCAGGGAGCTCAGACTGCGTGAAAGGAAGAATGGCCATGGGTGAAGAATGGCTTTTGGGCCAATTTCGTGGGGGTTTTCTTGCCCAACAAGCAAAAACACGATTTTCCAAGTTGATGGCTTGCCCATGCACGAAAATTGACAGCCATACCTCTCCCATCCCAAGGCATTTATTGTCTCAACCAATCTTTGGAAGAATTAAATGATTGGGTGCATGAGACAAAATGGGTAGTTGGTGGTTTATGGGTTTTCTCATTGACACCTGGATTAAAACCATTGGCTCAAGGGTTCGGTTATTTTCCCTCCCTCTTCCTTGTAAAGATCATGCCCCCATCTATTTTGTTGCATTGCGTAGCTGGTTGTGGGTTTTCTCATTAAAATTGCATATTTACATGATGTCCGATTTTACATTGTGCACTGCTAGCACAAGGACCATATGCATCTATTCTAATTGCCGATACATAAAATGATAAGTCAGTGGCGGGGCCTTGGCCTTGAGCTCCTCACCATGACTAAATGACAATATTTACATCATTTACAATATTAATGCAATAGGGTTAAGCAGGGGACGTTACAACTTTCATCACTTCCTGGAACTTGGTTTTGTTGCACGGTTGTAATTCTATGCCTCCGGTAGGTATCCAACAGGTGTCCCTCAAGGCCTTTGGGATGCGAGTTGGAATGAGCCATAGAATGATTACCATGGCTCGGATCGACAAATCATCAACTCTGTTGGATTCATACATCGGGATAGTGATAGGGGTTCCCCTCTCATCTAGTCCCATGGCCCAGGTTTCAACTTTTTGATCCATTTTGGAAACTAGGGTTTTGCTCAGTACGGGACTATGCAATTTTCGCACATAGGGGTCAACTTGGAAAAATCATCGAAAGGGGACTTATGGCTAGCGTTCCCAGTTGGAACCTTCATAGACACACTTGCAGGACTTCCCAGAACACTATTTTTTTCCACGGTTGGAATTCTATGCCCCCGGTAGGTATCCAATAGGTGTCCTTGAAGGCCTTTGGGATGTGAGTTGGAACGAACCATAGAATGATGATCGTGGCTTGGATCGAAAAATCGTTGACTACATTGGATTTGGGACATCGATATAGTGCTATTTTTTCCCATCTCCTCCGTTCCCATGGCTCAAGTGTCAACTTTTAGTTCCATTTTGGAAACTAGGGTTTTGCTCAGTAAGGGACTGTGCAGTTTTGCACATAGGGGTCAACTTTGCAAAATCATCGGTCAGGGACTTATGGATAGCGTCCTTAGTTGGAGCCTTCCTAGATACACTTGCAGGACTTCCCAGAACCCAGTTTTGTTACACGGTTGGAATTCTATGCCCCCGATAGGTATCCAATTGGTGTCCCTGAATTCCGTTGGGATGCAAGTTGGAACGAGCCATAGAATGATGACCGTGGATTGGATCGAAAAACCGTCTACTCCATTGGATTCAAGACATCGAGATATTTCTATGGGTTCCCCTCTACTCTGGTCCCATTGATCAGGTGCCAACTTTTAGGTCCATTTTGGAAACTAGGGTTTTGCTCAGTAAGGGACTATGCAATTTTGCACATAGGCGTCAACTTTGCAAAATTTTGATTTTGATTCTAGAACTAGACATTCAAAGAGTGGCAATCAACCCTACCACACTGCACCCTTTGTAGATTGCTATGTCCTTAGTGTTCCATGTCATTTAACATCTCCTTAGTGTTCCACTATATTTGCATTTTGAGTAATTAATGTCATTTTTAAAAATTCAAAGTTCCAAATAAAAAATGGAGGCGATGTTTCATTGATGATATCCCTCTGATCCTTGCTAGCTTTGTTAGATCAAAGTCACCATGAACCTTTTCCATCAAGTTATGGGGGAATACTTGCCAAATCACAATGAACAACTATTACATCATCATTTGTATCAATCAAGTACATTCAATTTTAAATACATTTTCATATGAGGGTAATCCATCCTTTTTACAAACAGAGGACCATGAACATCTTATTTTCCTTCATCAAAACAACATTATCAAGGAATATCATTAAACTAGTTAGGTATTTCATTTTCCATGGATTCCGTATGATTACTTTTGCATTATGACAAGTGGAAAATGGACATATGAAAGAGGTAAAGCACAAACCAGGGTCTTACATACTAGGGTTTAGTAAGGATAGGGTTTATATATTCAACGATTTTATGAGAGTGAATTCATGACCAACTATTGGTTAGCATATTGGAGCAAACTAGGGTATATTTGTTGTATATTTGACCATATGTACATGAAGGCCCAATGAATTTTATTACACTTTAGTTCATGCATTCCTTGCCATTGTTTTTAGTATGCTATATTAGTCACACTTAAACCGAACTTCATAGATGCGCATGTACGTATCATTTGATGAAATACGGTAGCATTGATGAAATGTGTAACATCCATTAGACTTCCTCTTAGTTTGTGAAAATGTCATAGGATTACATTGATGATATGCGTAGCATGTTTTACATGACAGATGTTATTCAAACATATTTTGACTTATTTTGTTAACTTTTGTTTTTTCCTTGGAACCCTAATCCTAATCAATGGGTATGAACCCTTGGAGTTGAAAAAAACCACAATTTTAAATTAGATATCAAATTAGCATGCATGTACTGATTTCAATGAACTGTTGAATGATATTATTAGTTTGTTCCATTAAGATAATGTTTTCATAACACAATGGTGAGATGTTACTTGATCAATGCAATACATGTAAGAGAATAAATATTGCTTAAAATGTAATTATATAAATTTCAATAGCATAATTTATCAATTTGTGGAAGAGATAAATCATCACAAGCACAACTGGAAACTCAAGGGAAAATATGCAATATATTGTATCATGCATTGATAACTGAACATTTGTAATACAAAATATGGCAAAGTAGCTGACACTTAAATGCCCTGTCAATGTACATGTATCCCTAAGTACAACAATCTACATGTATGCCAAAATACATATATATAGGACTATGCAACATCAAAAATCAATCTTTCGCTCATTTTTCCCTGACTTTCCTCTTTCAACCATCTCCCTAGGATCGCTCTGCATCTCAAGAGTCTCCAAAACAAATATCATTATTTTTATCAAATAACTGCACTAATACCCTACCATTAACAAACTTAAAAAATTAACTTATGGCCAAATTATTTATGACAAACACTCACCAAATCCAGTCAGCGATAGATGTCTGCGGTGTGCTCATGGAAGGCCTCTCTATAATTGTGCTCTACAAATAAAAGATCATATCTCAATTAATTCAACAATTCAGCATTGATCAACATGTTTGGGTAAATTGAATAGAAATATTTGGTCATTAATGAACATCTCACAATAAGAGGAGACCCGGTCACAAAAATGGATTGAGCGGAGGGGTCGAGCACTGGTGTTGCTAATGGCTACAATCACCAAATGGGGAAATAGTTAGACATGCACGAATAAAAAATATAATAACATGGTTAAATACTATGCATTGTAATTGTTGAAATAGTTACCTCTGTATGAATTGTGGCTATTACAGATGCAACACTAGCTACAGCATCAATGACCCTTGTTAGGTGACGGGTAGATGGATCTCCCGTCTGTCTTCTATAGAGGACATCCACACCCTTTCTAGGAGTGGAGCCTCTCTTATAAACGTGTCCCTTTTTCACATTTGGACTACGAGGAGAGGAAATTGTTGATTGTTTCCTAAGTATAGAAGTTGGTGGCTACAATCACCAATTATTGACGTAGTTAGAAATGCATTGGTCAGTGAAATAGCATGTATTAACAAACTTTCAATGATGAAATACATACCGATGTACTGTATACTTCAATCAATTCTAAGAAACGTTCTGCCACCCGGTATGTCTCTATGGGAACACTATCACTTGTATTCCCACCGGGGGGGAGCTCACTAGATGGAATCATTTCCCTCTGAAGGGGATATACAACCTACAATTTAGAAAATTGTAAATATTAGATCGTGTAGCATTAATTAAGTAACATGTGATAACAAACTAACATGTATTAAAATAATGTCTTATTGAAATAGTTACCTCAGTGTGAGTTATACATCAGGCAGTTCTTGTGCATGAGCCTCTGGACTATCCTCTACATCATCAATGGAAAAGTATTGCCCCTTGTGCCCTTCTTGTAGAAACTACAAGTTTTAAAATCATTAAAAATATTAGCAATCTATATATGTGTATACTAAGGAAAAATAATTTACAAATGACACTAAATTGTTAACCATTTACTCATGTATTAAAATATTGTCATGTTGAAATAGTTACCTCAGTGTGATTTGTTGTCACTAAAGGTATGACAACATCTTGTACATTAGACGGTTCTGGTGCATGAGCCTCTAGACTATCCTCTGCATCATCAATGGAAAATTATTTCCCCTCGTGCCCTTCTTTTAGCAACTACAAGTTTTAAAATCATTAAGAATATCAGCAATCTATATATGTGTATAGTAAGGAAAAATAATTTACAAATGACACTAAATTGTTAACCATTTACTTACCCGTGTAAAATACCCAATAAATATATCATTTGTTTGGACATGACCAAAGCAAGGATGACCGCATACCGTGCATGGGTGGGGCTCTCGGTTGTGCTTTCGATATGCAGGTGTAGTGCCACTACTAGATGCTCCTCGACCATTGGAAGGTGGTGGCTCTACCCGATCGGGAGGTGGTGTATCTACCCCACCAGGAGGTGCTGTCTCTACTCCACCCATAGATGGTGGCTCTGATGGCCTTTTCTGGTATGTACCTTGAAGATACGTGCTATGGTGAACAACCTTCTGTGCCAACAGTAGGAATGAATCCTGCGTCTGTGGGACCAACTGATGTGCAAGCAGCACATATGGCCTGGGTAGCTTCCTGTGAGGTGGAGCTACTGGCATATTGGGATCTATGTGCCTTGCATTGGGATGTTGTTGAGGCATCCCCATCCCAACGCCCTGGTAATCCAAGATATCAAAATAATTAACATGATTCCCCCAAAAAAATTATGCGTACATCTTTCTAAGAAAATATAGAGGCATTTCCTTATTGTTATGTGGTGGTATATCAAATACCATGTACCATCGGTCCATCGAATTATCTATGAATGGTTGATATGTATACCACTCGATAGAAATATGAATTTTGTATACATTCAGGATTTAACCCGTCCGTGGATCTCTAAAAAGGGAAAAGATATGTTGTTTCGTAATCTTCAATTTCTTAACATCTTTGTAGCTAATTCCATCAGCATATTCTTTCCTCTTTCGCTCTCTGCATGTAGAAATATCTTGTAGTGCACCATTTGACCTACTAAAGGTCTCTATCATTGCATCCAAATTGGATGCAAGCATATGGTGCCTATCATCAACAATTGTTATTGAGGCTTGAATGTCTCTACGCCTCTCTATTTCTCTTTCGATGTCTGAATGTGCATCCATGGTCATCACTATAATCAAACAATAAAAAAACAAATCACTAGAAACATATACATGTGCTATAATGACATCTCTCAAAAATGAAAAATGTACAAACTTTGTGCAAGAACAAATACATTACAAACATAAATATCATCTCAATATACTATAATAACAACTACATGTAAACCAAAGTGTAAGGTGAGGATCAACCACATGTAAATCGATTAATGATCGATGGCAAAGAGCTCCTAATTCAATTAATACTAAAGGATCGAGACAATGTGGGCCTTAAAATCACTTTATGTACACTTTTCTAGAGCTAAGGTATTGGAGAAGATGTTATTCGTCATCCTCTACCTTCAGAAATTTCTCTTTTGTATCTAATTCATTTCATGTTCATGGCCCTTTCCTTGCTCAGAATCTAGTGTATGATGAGGAATATTTGGTGGTGAAGTCCTCTTAGTCATTAAGAAGGGGCAATATTTTGAATGTGAGGGTTGATCTATGCTTGTCCATGAATTAAATATATTATCGGTTGCTAGGTATGAAGATCCAAATCCATCGATTGAGTGTCTTGGTGGTGAAGGAGGTCAAAAAATATGTGGTAGTTCATCTTAGCAACAAAGTAAGCAGTGTGTCTACAAAGGAGGGGAACCTAGTCCCTTGGGTTTTGGGGTGTTGAATTTTCTGAATTTACTTCAATCTTATCTAGGATCTTAACTGAGAGAACAACATGTACAGCATATCAATCATGGAGACAATAATGCAAGCACACACAAGAGACACAAAGATTTACTTGGGGAAAACCATAAAGGTGAAAAACCCCAATAACTTCCTCAGAGATAGATAGAGAAATGATACAACCAACCAATAGAGATAGCCATAACCTAGCAGAAATCCTCCTCCTCCATAAGTGCGCCTCTCCTCCTTGAGAGCATGTGTGTGTATTGAGTGAGTAAATAGAGTGCCTCCCGCACTCTATTTATACTTGACTTGACTTGCCTTTTTACCTAACTCATGTCGGCTCGAACTTAACCACATAACATAATGCTGAGTGGGCCGACCCCCAATAGGGTGGTCTAATAACCCTTTGACCCACATGGCCGACCCCCAATAGGGTGGTCTAATAACCCTTTGACCCACATGACTTATACAGGGCCGACCCCAAACAAGGTGGTCTAATAACCCATCAAGTATAAGTTACGACACTTACAATATAAATGACGACACTTCCTTATAGAGGAATAATACCATCTCTATAGGAATACAATATACATATATGTGAAATACATTCCGAAGTTACATATACATCAACACTCCCTCTTAACTAGGAAGGTATTTCTCAGCACAGTTCTTCTAGCACAAGTCATCTTCTCTGGATCATCGTCACTGGATAATCGTCATCGAGTCATCATCATCGTCACTGCTGCTGCTATCTCAATCAATCTCTGAATCTACTCGTCATAGGAAGTTCTACAGAGCCAGTCCTTTTTCATACTGGATGTAGGCCCACCACCTGCAGGTCTTCGTCATCACTGGCCATACTGTGGAATCCTCAGGACTTATTATGTGCGTCACAAAACCTCGAAAGAGCATCCCAGGATGTTACGGGTACACAACTCCGACCTGTAGGATCTCCCAGGGCGCTATTACATGTGACCCCACCACAAAACCTCGCAAGAGCATCTCAGGATGTTACGGGTACACAACTCCGACCTGAAATCTCCCAGGGCACAAATTACATGTGGTCCACCACAAAACCTCGCAAGAGCATCTCAGGATGTTACGGGTACACAACTCCAACCTGAAATCTCCCAGGGCAACGAATTACATGTGGTCATGGCAAAACCTCGCAAGAGCATCCCAGGACTGATTACGGGCACACAGCCCAACCTATCGGATCTCCCAGGGAAACGAATTACATGCCATAGGACAAAACCTCGCAAGAGCATCTGCCAGATATCCCAGGGCGCTATTATATGCCATAGGAAAAACCTCGAAAGACTATCTGCAGATCTCCCAGGGCAACGAATTACATGTCCTCCCAGAGCAAAACCTCGAAAGAGCATTTGCCAGATGTCCCAGGGCACCGAATTACATGCCATAGGCAAAACCTCGAAAGACCATCTGCAAATCTCCCAGGGCAACGAATTACATGCTCATCTGCACAACCTGATCCACGGCCACAGAGTATCAACCTGAAACTCACCATACATCATCCTGATGTATCCATGATCATCCTGATCATCATCACTGCAACGTCCTGCTGCATGTCATCTGGAGCAACATCCTGAAGCTCGTCATCTATGATCATCCTGATCATCACTGCAACATCCAGCTGCATGATCCACCTGATCATCAATGCATCTACCTGATGCATACCAAGTATCATACATGATCCTCCTGATCATCAATGTATCCACCTGATACAAATACATGATACATATCATCATACATGATCCTCCTGATCATCAATGCATCTACCTGATGCATACCAAGTATCATACATGATCCTCCTGATCATCAATGTATCCACCTGATACAAATACATGATACATATCATCATACATGATCCTCCTGATCATCAATGCATCTACCTGATGCATACCAAGTATCTACCTGATACATATCATCATACATGATCCTCCTGATCATCAATGTATCCACCTGATACAAATACAAATACATGATACATATCACCATACATGATCCACCTGATCATACAATGTATCCACCTGATACATATACAGATACATGGTCCAAGCATCCAACATGATGCATACATACATACATAAAATGATCCAACTGATCATATCCAAGCAGAAACCAGAACATCATCCTGATGCTCATCATCCAGCGCTTACATCCACAGCCATGTGAAGGATCCTCCTTCTAACATGCTTGGAATGGCTTTAGCAAATGTGTCCATCACTTCTTCCTCGAAGTATCCTTGATCTGAAGCACGCCAAGCCTCTCTCTGAAGTACTCGAACTTCACCCTGGCTAGTGGCTTCATCAGCACATCTGCAATCTGCTCGTCCGTCGCAACATACAGGAGCTTCACAGCTCCTCTCTGCACCATATCCCTGATATAGTGATATTTGATCTCTATGTGTTTCGACCTGTCATGAAACACTGGGTTCTCGGACAGCTTCACACAACTCTGGTTATCACAGAAGATACCAGTAGCCTCCAACGGGAGATCAAATAACTCAGACAATAGCTTCCGTAGACATACTGCCTCACAGCTAGCTGAACAGGCTGCAACATACTCTGCCTCAGCTGTACTCAGTGCTACGCAGGACTGCTTCCTGCTAAACCAAGAGATCACACCTGATCCCATACTGAAGCAACACCCAGATGTGCTCTTCCTGTCTGTAGCACTGCCAGCCCAATCTGAATCAACATAACCTTCCAGGTTAAACTTTTGATTCGCCTCATACCTGAGCCCATAATCCACTGTACCCTTCAGGTACCTCAGAACATGCTTTACAGTAACCAGGTGAACACTTCGCGGATCCGTCAGGAACTGGCTCAATGTCTTCTCAGCAAAGCAAATGTCTGGTCTCGTGTTCGTCAGGTACATCAAGGACCCAATCATCTGACGATACATAGAGACATCAACTGACTCAGATGAAGCATCACATAGAAGCTTCAGATTCGATGCCATAGGTGTGGCCATGGCCTTGTAATCCATCATCCCGAACCTCTTTGGGATCTCTACTGCATACTTCCCTTGTCCAAGGAAGATTCTATCTGCACTTTGCCACACCTCCATGCCAAAAACAAATAGTGCATCATCCCCAAGTTCTTCATCTCGAACTCGGTAGTAAGCTTCCGCTGCGTGTCGGCAATCAATCTATCTTCACCATACCAAGTTCTGGGAGCTTGCTTCAAGCCATACAAGGCTTTCTTCAATCTGCATACATATGACTCCCTGTCAGGTCTTGGGACTGCATCCCAAACATCTTCTTCATGATCTACGGATCATGGCATTCCATTTCTTCATCCCAGATCCTGGGAACTTCAATATCTTCAATAGATATCTTTCTTGCTGGAACAAATGTTGTAGTCCTTTTGTAGGAGATGGCATATGATCTTTCCTACACAACAAGTTAAATTGCATGATTAGAAAACATCTTATAGTTTTCAGAACAAATTCTTACACATAAAGAAATATGCCATACAGTCATGCAATTATCTTAGCCAGTGCTTCAATACAACATTTATCCATATCCCGTAATTTTCTAGATGCCTTCCAATCTCTACCAGAACATTGTTAAGAGTGTGCACAACTCCCAACATGTCAGCAAAGAGGTTTCATTCTAGATAAGTAGCAATGGAATGTTGTACAGTGCCATAGGCCACTTACCTATGTATATTAGTAGTATACTGTTCATCAATGCAACTATTTTAATATGCACAATACATATCCTAAGTCTAGGAACATGAGCATATACATTATTGAACAATTTTATTTAAACAAACAAATATGCAAGAAATGATAATTAAAACACTTATCTTTGTTTGTTCGTTGGGTGGACTCCCTCCGAGTCTTCGCTTCCTTGCAGGAGCTGCTGGAGTCCTAATTTGAAGTAGCTTCTTCTACACCTTTCTGTTGTGGAATGTAGAGAGATGGTCAACTCCCTCTGAATATATGCATCCTTGCATAAACCACTGGAGTGTACTCCCTCTTGATCTTTGCTTCCTGGATTACCTGTTCTTCAACTCATATTCATCCTTGGTCCCTATGCATGCTTATTAGTATCATGATTGAGTTATCCTTGTGATCTCATATAAAATCATACATTCATTAGTATACTATTAAAACACAATAATCTCAAGCATGTATACTCATGATCATTTCAAACAGAAAATAATAAGCATTAGCATTCAAGGTTTATGTAGGATTCTTATGGTTAGTCAAATCATAAGAAACATAACATGTCTAAACCTGTAATTACTCAAACCTATGACTCTTCGGCTTAGTTGAATCATCAATCAAGATAAGATATAAAATGCATAAAACCTGTGATTATTCAAGCCTATACTTTCATGATTCTTCTGGTTAGTCATATCATCAATTATAATAATATACATCCAACCATGATTATTCAAACCTATGACTTCATGAATAATTATTATCAACAATAGTATAAGATCCTAACACAAGGTAGGATTTTAGCTTGATATAGGAAAAACATACCTGGATTAGCATGCTAGCTATTTATGTCTAACATACCCGCATAATGTCTTCTGGTTCTCTTTAGTGACTTGTGCTAGTAACCTGCATGTCTCATAAGTTAACCATTATAAAACTAAGTTATACATACCTCGAGAATGGATCTTCTATGAGATCCATGGCAATGGATGAATCTTTGTCCTCATGATCATATGTTCTTGAACTAGAACATGATTTGTCTTCTTGGTGTACCTTTCATGTTAGTAGACAACATAAAACTCATACAACATCACAATGTGTTAGTACAAACATAAGTTTCATACTCCTAATAAATGAATGACTTCTATCATGCATTCATAATTTTATTAAGGTGATATGACAAGTCTAAAATCAAGATTGTACTAACCGTGATAATATGAAGACAAGCATACCATAAACTTAATTATGAACAAATCTCAAAACATACCTCGATGAGTCATACCTGTCGAGATCACTTGTAATCTTCTTATGTAAGGCCTTAGCCTCATCTCCCTCTGAAACAGGAACTTCTTCACTTATGCAAGTGATTAACCCAATCCACTTGATTTGCAAGAACTGGACCTTGAGCTAGATATGGGTTTGTCAGAGAAACCCCAAAAATTCAAACTTTGAATTTCAAACTTCTGATAGGATAGAAATATGTGCCTTGATGAGCTGATCAAGTTGGTATATTCAGAATTTGAAAACTGCAAAGTTTCACTCCTTAATTTTGCCTTTGAAACTTCTAGATTCACTGGACGTGACCCTGAACTGGGGTTTGATGAAGCCCACTCTTTTTCCCCATCAAAATGTTTGATCCAAAGCTCTAAGCTTCTATTTTTCTGAGGAGCTTCCAGCCGTGGTCACATATTTCAAAAATTCCCATTTTTACAGAAGCCCTAATTTTCCACTTTTCTGATCAAAGTCCCGAACTAGGGTCTAATCAAGCCCGGCCTTCTGCCCAACCAAAAATTCTGATCTTGGTCTCTAAATTTCTATTTTGATGAGTAGCATCCAGCCGTGGTCTCCGATTACAAAAATTCCAACTTTCTTCAAAGCCCTAAATTCCGGAAGCCATGAATGAAGGTACCAAAAAATAATTCTGTTTTGACAGAAATATGTACCTGATTGTTTCTGGTGTAACTCCGAAATTTTTGATCCACAGGGTCTGAAAAAGTTTCCTGAGATAGCCTGACCTGTTATCTTTCCATCCTGACAGGTCTGACCTCAATTGGATTCTCTGAGAGAGAGATATGCCAAATGTCGCAACGTGACCTGTTTTCGGATAAAACAGGAGAGCGAACTTGTACGGCGTGCCACGTGTCACTGTTTTAACTTCAGCCTCTGAAAAAGTTTTCTGAGATAGATCGGCCTGTTACCTTTCCATCCTGATATGTTTGACCTCAATTGGACTCTCTGAGAGAGAGTTATGCCAAATGTCGCAACGTGACCTGTTTATAGGATAATACAGGAGAGCGAACTTGTACGGCGTGCCACGTGTCATTGGTTCGACTTCGGCCTCTGAAAAAGTTTTCTGAGATAGTGCAGACTGTGTACTACCTGTCACTTTTTACGAAATTTCATTTGGAGCTTCCTAGCCCAAGATATGACCTTTTTCCCAAGGTCACCTGATTTTGACTCAGATCTGGAAGAGGCAGAAACCCTATATTGTACAGATCATAAATCACAAAGTACAACGAATTAGAGGTTGTCCTTTGGACACAAGATACCTGGAGATCTTAGCTTCGGCCTGTAACAATTTCAGATCCGAAAACTTTTCCAAAACGGATTTATAGCGAAAGTGCTACGATGACTGGTTTTTGCTATATCAAGCCCTAGCATCGTAAGTGCAACAAGTGTCATACATGCCATATCATGCCTTCTTTCAGGCTAGCTCTGATACCATGTTGAATTTTCTGAATTTACTTCAATATTATCTAGGATCTTAACTGAGAGAACAACATGTACAGCATATCTACAGCATATCAATCATGGAGACAATAATGCAAGCACACACAAGAGACACAAAGATTTACTTGGGGAAAACCATAAAGGTGAAAAACCCCAATAACTTCCTCAGAGATAGATAGAGAAATGATACAACCAACCAATAGAGATAGCCATAACCTAGCAGAAATCCTCCTCCTCCATAAGTGCGCCTCTCCTCCTTGAGAGCATGTGTGTGTATTGAGTGAGTAAATAGAGTGCCTCCCGCACTCTATTTATACTTGACTTGACTTGCCTTTTTACCTAACTCATGTCGGCTCGAAATTAACCACATAACATAATGCTGAGTGGGCCGACCCCCAATAGGGTGGTCTAATAACCCTTTGACCCACATGGCCGACCCCCAATAGGGTGGTCTAATAACCCTTTGACCCACATGACTTATACAGGGCCGACCCCAAACAAGGTGGTCTAATAACCCATCAAGTATAAGTTACGACACTTACAATATAAATGACGACACTTCCTTATAGAGGAATAATACCATCTCTATAGGAATACAATATACATATATGTGAAATACATTCCGAAGTTACATATACATCAACATGGGGGATGATGTAAAATCCATCATGCCATTGAGTTGGCTTCACAAGCATTGGTTGGACATTTTTAGGGTAAAATAATGTGTGGGAAAAAAACATAGGGTTTGGTTGAGTCAAGTCTAGAAAGAAATCCTAGGTTATAGTCCATAGTTCCTCCTCCTAGCCAAATGGTGGATGGCTTTACTTTTCCAATTTGCAATAAATGTGGAAAAAATATTGAAGAAAATTTGGTGTTGGGATTCAAATCCCTTATTGCTTAGGTGGATGCAAAATTCATTAAGGGGATTGATAGTATGGAGGAATTTCCATATGTTAAATAACAATTTTTAAAATTTTTAGTTTTGGAATTTCATTTACATGTATTTTTAATTTAGGGAAATATAAAAATTTATATTTTTATTGAGGAAATGAGGCAAGGATGAATGTTTTGGATGCCTACCTTTATAATCCTCCTTGATCTTCGAATTCACCCTCCCTCCACTTCTCCATGTTGATGTTGGAAGCTCTGATCGCTCGATCGTTTTGGTTTATTCGGTCAATGAATAGTGGACACGGAAGCAGACTGTTTTTTAGATTTTAATATATTAACCATAACGCGCGTTCGTTATGTATCACTATAACGCTCAAGCGTTATAGTGATACATAAAGCACGCGCGTTATTGAATCTTATCCTATGTGTTAACTAACATGGTAGGCTTGTGCCATCCCATGCATAATTCAAAGAAATGTGCGTGCATTTTCCTTTTACTAAACTTTAGCGCATTTTGTGAAAGCACGATTGCATCTAAAAGGTCCCTCAACTTTGTGCAAGGGCCCTAAAACCAACATAGATCCATCTTAACCCTAGATCTATTAAGCACTGAAATATCTATTAAGCACTGAGAGGGATTAGAACTCATGAGGTGTAATTTTTTTGGATGTGTAAAAAATTTATTACACTTCGAGAAATTGGATCCTTCTTAGTGCTTGAAAAATCCAGGTTTAAGATGGATATATGTTGGTTAGTGATAATTTTTGTAATACCTCTTTTCATCACTATGTCGTACCTGACATGTAGCACAATGGTGTTAGTGCTTGGTCCATTTATGTTGGGTCTCTTATTTCCAACTGTATTCCATTATATGGTTCTCTTATAATATTTTAGTTTACCAAGTGGTAAGTTGTTATCATTCCCCCCTTTCCACATGAATCTTTGAATTTATTTTTGCAAGAATTTGTATTATCCCTACTCGAAACATGAGGCAAGAAATTAGGGTGATTGGGATAACATATAGGTTTTATTAGGACTACCTTGCCTGATTGATTAAGGCATTGTGACCATATCTAGTCATTTCATTCATAATTTTTTGAAGAATCAACATCCAATCCGGGGCTTTGGGATGATTAAGGGTAATTGGAATGCCCAAGGACTTAAAATATATTATGATGAGAATGTACACAAAATTCAAGGACCCTAGAAATTTAATGCAACCTCTAATGGGCAATGTTCCTTCCATATATATTTTGTTTAGAGATGTTGGTTTCCGACCTAAAATAATAAAGATAATGGTTGAATAACTTATTGAATATTTGGGCTATAGTTACTAGATCTACTCCTAAGAGTTGAATATTATATACAAATTGGTAATGGTTAATTTCCTTGATACCCTTCACTAATTTTCAGCCCCATTATGTTTCCATTTATCCTTTCCTACCTTAGCTTCCTTCTAGCCAATTATTCCATCAAAATGAACAACATAGTATAAATCAAGTAGCCCTACCTCAATCCTTGAGAAAATTGAAAGAAATGGTTTGATCATCCACTCACCAACGGAGAAATCCAAGGCTTACTTAAACAAGTATTATTCGATCCAACAAAATAATCTCCAAAGCCACAAAAATTTAGTACTTCAAAGAAGAATTAATTCCTTACCTTGTCAAATGCACTTGCTATGTCAAGCTTTATTACCACTACTTATTTTGTAGAATTGTATCTTCTTCTAAATTTCCTTGATATTTTAGTGCTAGGTTCTCTATGGTAGGTAAAACTTCCTCATTAGTTTCCTAGACCAACATATAAATTTCATAGTGTTTCATATTTTCCACATTCAATACTAAGTGAAAGTGCATATATAAGGTTAGAGTAAATATGTAGGCATTATTGTTAATTTTTCAGAATTTACTTCAATCTGATCTATGATCTTAACTGAGAGAACAACATGTACAACATATCTACAGCATATCAATCATGGACACAATAATGCAAGCACACAAGGGACACAGAGTTTACTTGGGGAAAAACATAAAGGTGAAAAACCCCAATAACTTCCTCAAAGATAGATAGAGCAATGATACAACCCAAGCATAAGAGATAGACATCTCCTAGCAGTAGCTTCTCCTCCTCCACAAGTGCGCCACTCTCCAAAGAGTGAGTGTGAGAACAGAATGATGAAATAGAGTGCCTCCCGCACTCTATTTATACTTGACTTGACTTGCCTAATAACCTTTACTAGGTCGGCCTCAACTTAACCACATAACACAATGCTGACTGGGCCAACACCCAATAGGGTGGTCTAATAACCCTTTGACCCACATGGCCGACCCCCAATAGGGTGGTCTAATAACCCTTTGACCCACATGACTTATATAAGGCCGACCCCAACAAGGTGGTCTAATAACCCATCAAGTATAAGTTACGACACTTACAATATAAATGATGACACTTCCATATAGAGGAATAATAACATCTCTGTAGGAATACAAACACTTCCATGTAGAGGAATAATACCATCTCTATAGGAGCACAATATACATATATGAAATACAATTCGAAGTTACATACACATCAACACTCCCTCTTAACTAGGAAGGTATTTCTCGACACAGATTTGCTAGCATAAGTCTTCTTCTCTGGATCATCACCAACAAATCGTCATCATCGGCACGGCTGTTGCTATCTCAATCAATCTCTGAATCTACTCGTCATAGGAAGTTCTACAAAGCCAATCGTTTTTCATACTGGATGTAGGCCCACCGCCTATAGGTCTTCATCATCACTGGCCATACTGTGGAATCCTCAGGACTGATTGCGTGCATCAACAAAACCTCGAAAGAGCATCCTAGGACTGATTACGAGCATACTGCTCAACCTATCGGATCTCCCAGGATCTTTTACATGTAACTGCACAACCTGTCCACGACCACGAACTATCATCCTAATACTCATAATCATACTGATCATCATCCACGAAGCATAGTCCGTATGCACACAACACAGCACTTACACTCACCGGCATGGAAGGACTTTCCTCTTACCATCCGAGAAAGGTTCAGCACTCATATCAACACACATGGGAGAACACATATGACACCATGTCAGAAAGGATCTGCACTTACATCAACGCACATGGGAGAACACGTCTACCACCATGTCGAAAAGGCTCTACACTTACATCAACGCACATGGGAGAACACATCTACCACCATGTCGGAAAGGCTCTGCACTTACATCAATGCACATGGGAGAACACATCTACCACCATGTCGGAAAGGCTTTGCACTTACATCAATGCACATGGGAGAACACATCTACCACCATGTCAGAAAGGCATTGTGCATCTGTGTCTTCGGAACTCATCACACATAATCCAATTGATTATGTAATGTATCCACCTGATACATATGATCATCCTTATCATCATCATAGCATCATCCTGATGCATATCATCTAGAGTATCGTCCTGATACTCATCAGTGCATCGTCCTGATGCATATCTGGAGAAACATCCTCAAGCTTGTCATCCATGATCATCCTGATCATACAAGGCATCCACATGATGCATACATAGTATCTGCCTGATACATATCATCATACATGATCTACCTGATCATACAATGTATCCACCTGATACATATACAAATACATGATCCACCTAATCATACCTGATACATATCAACATACATAATCTACCTGATCATACAATGTATCCACTTAATACATCTACAGATACATACACATGATCCAACTAATCATATCCAACATCCAACATGATGTGTACATACATATACATATAAATGATCCAACTGATCATCTCCAGCATCCACCTGATGCATATACAGAGCAGTAACTGGAGCATCATCCTGATGCTCATCATCCAACACTTACATCCACAGCCATGGGAAGGATCCTCATCTCACCATGCTTGGAATGTCTCCTGCAAATGTGCCCATCACTTCTTCCTCAAAGTGTTATCAATCTAAAGAACACCAAGCCTCTCTTTGAAGTAATCGAACTTCACTCTGGCTAGTTGCTTCGTCAACACATCTGCACCTACTCATCTGTCGCAACATACAGGAGCTTCACTGCTCCTCTTTGCACCATATCCCTGATATAGTGATATTTGATCTCAATGTGTTTTGACCTGTCATGGAACACCAGATTCTCAGACAGCTTCACACAACTCTAGTTGTCACAAAAGATACCAGTAGCCTCCAGCAGGAGATCAAATAACTCAGACATTATCTTCCAAAGCCATATTGTCTCATAACTAGCTGAACAAGCTGCAACATACTCTGCTTCAACTGTACTCAGTGCTACGCAGGACTACTTCCTGCTAAACCGAGAGATCACACTTGATCCCATACTGAAGTAGCACTTAGAGGTGCTCTTCCTATATGTAGCACTGCCTTCCCAATTTGAATCAACATAACCCTACAGGTTAAACTTTTGATTCGCATCATACTTAAGCCCATAGTCAACCATACACTTCAGGTACCTCAGAATATGCTTTACAGCAACCAGGTGAACACCTCTGGGATCTGTCAGGAACTGGCTCAATGTGTTCACCGCAAAGTAGATATCTGGTCTCATGTTTGTCAGGTACATCAAGGACCCAATCATATGACGATACACAGTGACATCAACTAGATCAGATGAAGCATCACATAGAAGCTTCAGGTTCGATGCCATAGGCGTGGCCATGGCCTTGCAGTCCATCATCCCGAACCTCTTTAGGATCTCTACTGCATACTTCCCTTGTCCAAGGAAGATTCCATTTGCACTCTGCCACACCTCCATGCCTAGAAAATAGTGCATCATCCCCAAGTCCTTCATCTCGAACTCAGCAGCAAGCTTCCTCTTCGTGTCAACAATCCATCTATCATCACCTATAACAAACAGGTCATCCACATACCAAAGTAGTATCACTGGATTGCCTTCCTCAACCTTGTAGTAAAGGTTGGAATCCACTTTACTCTTGGTAAAGCCCAAACTGGATAGAAAGCCATCTATCTTGCCATACCAGGTCCTAGGTTCCTGTCTCAAACCATACAGGGCTTTCTTCAATTTGCACACATGTGACTCTCAGTCATGTGTCTCAAACTCGAGTGGCTACTCCACATACACTTCCTCTTCGAATACACCATGCAAGAAAGCTGTCTTGACATCCATCTGGTGTATCTTCCATTTCATCACTGTAGCTAGAGAAAGTACTAATCTAATGGAAGTGTATCTGAATATAGGAGCCAAAGTCTCTTCATACTCAATCCCTCTTTCTGGGAGAAGCCACGAGCTACAAACCTCGCTTTGTATTTCTCCATGCTACCATCTACAGCATGCTTGATCTTATAGATCCATTTGGAAGTCACAACAGACTTCCCTTCAGGTCTTGGGACTGCATCCCAAACATCATTCTTCATGATCGACTGGTACTCCTCGATCATGGCATTCTTCCCGAATCTTGGGAACTTCAATATATTCAATATCTTCAATAGATAACTTTGTTGCTAAAACAAATGTTGTAGTCCTTCTTTTGTAGGTGATGGTATACGATCTTTCCCACAAAACAAGTTAAATTGAATGATTAGAAACATCTCATAGTTTTCAGAACAAATTCTTACACATAAAGAAATATGTCATATAGTCATGCAATTATTTTAGCCAATGCTTCAATACAACATTCATCCATATCCTGTAACTTTCTAGATGCCTTCCAATCTCTACCAGAACATTGTTAAGAGTTTGCATGACTCCCAACATGTCGGCAAAGAGGTTTCATTCTAGATAAGTAGCAATGGAATGTTGTACAGTGCCATAGGCCACTTACCCATCACATGCATATTAGTAGTATACTGTTCATTAATGCAATTATTCTAATATGCATAATACACAACCTAAGTCTACGAACATAAGCATATACATAATTGAACAGCATTATTTAAACAAACAAATATGTAAGAAATGACAATTCAAATACTTATCTTTGTTTGGTTGTTAGGTGGACTCCCTCTGAATCTTTGCAACTCCATTCTGATGTGGATTGTGACAAGTGGTTGACTCCCTTTGAATATCTGCATCCTTGTAGAAACTACTGGAGTGTGCTCCCTCTTGATCTTTGCTTCCTGGATTACATGTCCTTTAAATAATATCCATCCTCGATCACTATGCATACTTACAAGCATCATTATTGTGACATCCTTGAGATCTCATACATAATCATACATTTATTAGTATATTCTCAATACTATCAAAACACAATAATCTTAAGCATGTATAGTCATGATCATTTCAAACAGAAATAATAAGCATTAGTATTCAAGGACTCTTATGGTTAGTCATATCATAAATTAAAGTAACAAACATAATATGCCTAAACCCGTGATTACTCAAACTTATACTTTCATGACTCTTATGGTTAGTCATATCATCAATTAAGGTAAGAAACATAATATGGATACACCCATGATTATTCAAACCTATCAATAATCATTATCAATCATGCCATGTATACTTATATAAGAGATCCTATCACAAGGTATGATTCTAACTTGATATAGAAAAAACATACTTGGATTAATATGTTAGCTAGTTATGTCTAACATACCCACATGACGTCTTCTTGTTCTCTTCAATGACTTGTGCTAGTAACCTGCATATCTCATAAGTTAATCATTATAGAACCAAGTTATACATACCTCGTAAATAGATCTTCTAAGTGATCCATGACAATGGATGAATCTTTGTCTTCATGTCACCATGATCATATGTTCTTGAACTAGAACATGATTTGTCTTTCTTGGTGTACCTTTCATGTTAGCGGACAACATAAACCTCATACAACACCATAATGCATTAGTACAATCATAAGTGTCAACACCCTAATCAATGAATATCTTCTATTGTGCATTCATAATTTTATTAAGGTGATACAACAAGTCTAAAGTTAATCAAGATTGTGTTAAATTTTCTGAATTTACTTCAATCTGATCTAGGATCTTAACTGAGAGAACAACATGTACAGCATATCTACAGCATATCAATCATGGAGACAATAATGCAAGCACACAAGAGACACAAAGATTTACTTGGGGAAAACCATAAAGGTGAAAAACCCCAATAACTTCCTCAGAGATAGATAGAGCAATGATACAACCAACCAATAGAGATAGCCATAACCTAGCAGCAATCCTCCTCCTCCATAAGTGCGCCTCTCCTCCTTGAGAGCATGTGTAAGAAGTGAGTGAGTAAATAGAGTGCCTCCCGCACTCTATTTATACTTGACTTGACTTGCCTTTTTACCTAACTCATGTAGGATCGAACTTAACCACATAACATAATGCTGACTGGGCCGACCCCCAATAGGGTGGTCTAATAACCCTTAGACCCACATGGCCGACCCCCAATAGGGTGGTCTAATAACCCTTCGACCCACATGACTTATACAGGGCCGACCCCAACAAGGTGGTCTAATAACCCATCAAGTATAAGTTACGACACTTACAATATAAATGACGACACTTCCGTATAGAGGAATAATACCATCTCTATAGGAGTACATACAGCATATATGAAATACATTCCGAAGTTACATATACATCAACACTCCCTTTTAACTAGGAAGGTATTTCTCAGCACAGTTCTTCTAGCACAAGTCATCTTCTCTGGATCATCGTCACTGGATAATCGTCATCGAGTCATCATCATCATCGTCACTGCTGCTGCTATCTCAATCAATCTCTGAATCTACTCGTCATAGGAAGTTCTACAGAGCCAGTCCTTTTTCATACTGGATGTAGGCCCACCACCTGCAGGTCTTCATCATCACTGGCCATACTGTGGAATCCTCAGGACTTTTACGTGCGTCACAAAACCTCGCAAGAGCATCCCAGGCTGTTACGAGCATACTGCTCTACCTATAGGATCTCCCAGGGCAACGAATTACATGTGACCTCACCACAAAACCTCGCAAGAGCATCCCAGGCTGTTACGAGCATACTGCTCTACCTATAGGATTTCCCAGGGCAACGAATTACATGTGGTCATGGCAAAACCTCGCAAGAGCATCCCAGGCTGTTACGAGCATACTGCTCTACCTATAGGATCTCCCAGGGAAACGGATTACATGCCATAGGACAAAACCTCGCAAGAGCATCTGCCAGATATCCCAGGGAAACGAATTACATGCCATAGGCAAAACCTCGCAAGACTATCTGCAGATCTCCCAGGGCAACGAATTACATGTCCTCCCAGAGCAAAACCTCGAAAGAGCATTTGACAGATGTCCCAGGGCAACGAATTACATGCCATAGGAAAAACCTCGCAAGACCATCTGCAAATCTCCCAGGGCAACGAATTACATGCTCATCTGCACAACCTGATCCACGGCCACAGAGTATCAACCTGATACTCACCATACATCATCCTGATGTATCCATGATCATCCTGATCATCATCACTGCAACGTCCTGCTGCATGTCATCTGGAGCAACATCCTGAAGCTCGTCATCTATGATCATCACTGCAACATCCTGCTGCATGTCATCTGGAGCAACATCCCGAAGCTCGTCATCTATGATCATCCTGATCATCTATGCAACATCCTGCTGCATGATCTACCTGATCATCAATGCATCTTCCTGATGCATACCAAGTATCATACACGATCCTCCTGATCATCAATGTATCCACCTGATACAAATATATGATACATATCATCATACATGATCCTCCTGATCATCAATGCATCTACCTGATGCATACCAAGTATCTACCTGATACATATCATCATACATGATCCTCCTGATCATCAATGTATCCACCTGATACAAATACAAATACATGATACATATCATCATACATGATCCACCTGATCATACAATGTATCCACCTGATACATATACAGATACATGGTCCAAGCATCCAACATGATGCATAAACAATACATACACATGATCCAACTGATCATATCTAGCATCCAACATGATGCGTACATACATACATAAAATGATCCAACTGATCATATCCTGCATCCAACATGATGCGTACATACATACATAAAATGATCCAACTGATCATATCCAGCATCCAACATGATGCGTACATACATACATAAAAATGATCCAACTGATCATATCCAGCATCTAACATGATGCGTACATACATACATAAAAATGATCCAACTGATCATATCAAGCAGAAACCAGAACATCATCCTGATGCTCATCATCCAGCGCTTACATCCACAGCCATGTGAGGGATCCTCCTTCCAACATGCTTGGAATGGCTTCAGCAAATGTGTCCATCACTTCTTCCTTGAAGTGTCCTCGATCTGAAGAACGCCAAGCTTCTCTCTGAAGTACTCGAACTTCACTCTGGCTAGCGGCTTCGTCAGCACATCTGCAATCTGCTCGTCCGTCGCAACATACAGGAGCTTCACAGCTCCTCTTTGCACCATATCCCTGATATAGTGATATTTGATCTCTATGTGTTTCGACCTGTCATGAAACACTGGGTTCTCGGACAGCTTCACACAACTCTGGTTATCATAGAAGATACCAGTAGCCTCCAACAGGAGATCAAATAACTCAGACAGTAGCTTCCGTAGCCATACTGCCTCACAACTAGCTGAACAGGCTGCAACATACTCTGCCTCAGCTGTACTCAGTGCTACGCAGGACTGCTTCCTGCTAAACCAAGAGATCACACCTGATCCCATACTGAAGCAACACCCAGATGTGCTCTTCCTGTCTGCAGCATTGCCAGCCCAGTCTGAATCAACATAACCCTGCAGGTTAAACTTTTGATTCGCCTCATACCTGAGCCCATAATCCACTGTACCCTTCAGGTACCTCAGAACATGCTTTACAGTAACCAGGTGAACATTCCTCGGATCCATCAGGAACTGGCTCAATGTGTTCACAGCAAAGCAAATATCTGGTCTTGTGTTCATCAGGTACATCAAGGACCCAATCATCTGACGATACATAGAGACATCAACTGGCTCAGATGAAGCATCACATAGCAGCTTCAGATTCGATGCCATAGGTGTGGCCATATCCTTGCAGTCCATTATCCCGAACCTCTTCAGGATCTCTACTACATACTTCCCTTGTCCAAGGAAGATTCCATATGCACTCTGCCACACCTCCATGCCAAAAACAAATAGTGCATCATCCCCAAGTTCTTCATCTCGAACTTGGAAGAAAGCTTCCGCTGCGTGTCGGCAATCAATCTATCTTCACCTGATACAAACAGGTTATCTGCATACAAAAGTAGTATCATTGGATTGCCTTCCTCAACCTTGTAGTAAAGGTTGGAATCCGCTTTACTCTTGGTAAATCCCGAATTGGATAGAAAGCTTTCTATCCTACCATACCAAGTTCTACACACATATATGACTACACCATGTTGTCTTGAAATCCATTTGGTGCATCTTCTATTTCATCACTTTTGTGTTTCTCAATGCTACCATCTGCAATATGCTTGATCTGATAGTTCCATTTGGAAGTTATAACAAACTTCCCTTCACATCTTGGGACTACATCCCAAACATTATTCTTCATGATCGACGGATCATGGCATTTCATTTCTTCATCCCAGATCCTGGGAACTTCAATATCTTCAATATCTTCAATATATATCTTTGTTGCTGGAACAAAATGTTGTAGTTCTTCTTTTGTAGGAGATGGCATATGATCTTTCCTACACAACAAGTTAAATTGCATGATTAGAAAACATATCATAGTTTTCAGAACAAATTCTTACACATAAAGAAATATGCCATACAGTCATGCAATTATCTTAGCCAATGCTTCAATACAACATTTATCCATATTCCGTAACTTTCTAGATGCCTTCCAATCTCTACCAGAACATTGTTAAGAGTGTGCACAACTCCCAACATGTCAGCAAAGAGGTTTCATTCTAGATAAGTAGCAATGGAATGTTGTACAGTGCCATAGGCCACTTACCCATGTATATTAGTAGTATACTGTTCATCAATGCAACTATTCTAATATGCACAACCTAATTCTAGGAACATCAGTGTATACATTATTGAACAGTATTATTTAAACAAACAAGTATGCAAGAAATGATGATTAAAATACTTATCTTTCTTTGTTCGTTGGGTGGACTCCCTCTGAGTCTTTGCTTCCTTGTAGGAGCTGCTGAAGTAGCTTCTTCTACACCTTTCTGTTGTGGAATGTAGACAGATGTTCAACTCCCTCTGAATATCTGCATCCTTGCAGAAACTACTGAAGTGTGCTCATTTTCTTTCTTGCAGGAACAACTGGAGTGTGCTCCCTCTTGATCTTTGCTTCCTGGATTACCTGTCCTTGAACTTACATTCATCCTTGGTTCCTATGCATGCTTATTAGTATCATGATTGTGTTATCCTTGTGATCTCATATAAAATCATACATTCATTAGTATACTATTAAAACACAATAATCTCAAGCATGTATAGTCATGATCATTTCAAACAGAAAATAATAAGCATTAGCATTCAAGGTTTATGTAGAATTCTTAAGGTTAGTCAAATCATAAGAAACATAACATGTCTAAACCTGTAATTACTCAAACCTATGACTCTTCAGGTTAGTTGAATCATCAATCAAGATAAGAGTATATAATATGCATAAAACCTATGATTATTCAAAGCTATACCTTCATGATTCTTCTGGTTAGTTATATCATCAATTATGGTAAGAAACATAATATGCATACCACCATGATTATTCAAACCTATGACTCTTCGTGAATAATCATTATCAACAACACAATAGTATAAGATCCTAACACAAGGTAGGATTCTAGCTTGATATAGGAAAAACATACCTGGATTAGCATGCTAGCTATTTATGTCTAACATACCCGCATAATGTCTTCTGGTTCTCTTTAGTGACTTGTGCTAGTAACCTGCATGTCTCATAAGTTAACCATTGTAGAAACAAGTTATACATACCTCGAAAGTAGATCTTCTATGTAATCCATGACAATGGATGAATCCTTGTCTTCATGTCACCATGATCATACGTTCTTGAAGTAGAACATGATTTGTCTTTCTTGGTGTACCTTTTATGTTAGCAGACAACATAAACCTCATACAACACCATAATGCATTAGTACAATCATAAGTGTCAACACCCTAACCAATGAATATCTTCTATCATGCATTCATAATTTTGTTAAGGTGATACAACAAATCTAAAATCAAAATTGTACTAACCGTAATAACATGAAGACAAACATACCATAAACTTAATCATGGACAAATATCGAAACATACCTCGATGAGTCATACCTGTCGAGATCGCTTGTAATCTTCTTATGTAAGGCCTTATCCTCATCTCCCTCTGATACAGAAACTTCTTTCACTTATGCAGGTGATCAATCCATCTTCTTCTAGGATTAACCCAATCCACTTGATTTGCAAGAACTGGACCTTGAGCTGGATATGGGTTTGTCAGAGAAACCCCAAAAATTCAAACTTTGAATTTCAACCTTCCAATAGGATAGGAATATGCGCCTTGATGAACTGATCAAATTGGTATATTCAGAATTTGAAAACTGCAAAGTTTCACTCCTCAATTTTTCCTTTGAAACTTCTGGATTCACTGGACGTGACCCTGAACTGGGGTTTGATGAATCCCACTCTTCTACCCAATCAAAATGTTTGATCCAAATCTCTAAGCTTCTATTTTTCTGAGGAGCTTCCAGCCGTGGTCACAGATTTCAAAAATTCCCATTTTTACAGAAGCCCTAATTTTCCATTTTTCTGATCAAAATCCCGAACTAGGGTCTGATCAAACCCGGCCTTCTACCCAGCCAAAAATTCTGATCTTGGTCTCTAAATTTCTATTTTGATGAGTAGCATCCAGCCGTGGTCTCCGATTACAAAAATTCCAACTTTCTTCAAAGCCCTAAATTCCGGAAGCCATGAATGAAGGTACCAAAAAAATAATTCTGTTTTGACAGAAATATGTACCTGATTGTTTCTGGTGTAACTCCGAAATTTTTGATCCACAGGGTCTGAAAATTTTTTCTGAGATAGCCTGACCTGTTAGCTTTCCATCCTGACAGGTCTGACCTCAATTGGATGTTCTGAGAGAGATTTATGCCAAATGTCGCAACGTGACCTGTTTTGGGAAAATACAGGAGAGCGAACTTGTACGGCGTGCCACGTGTCACTGTTTGACCTTCGGACTCTGAAAAAGTTTTCTGAGATAGCTCGGCCTGTTATCTTTCCATCCTGATAGGTCTGACCTCAATTGTATTCTCTGAGAGAGAGATATGCCAAGTGTCGCAACGTGACCTGTTTATGGGATAATACAGGAGAGCGAACTTGTACGGCGTGCCACATGTCACTGGTTCAACTTCTGCCTCTGAAAAAGTTTTCTGAGATAGTTCAGACTGTGTACTACCTGTCACTTTTTACAAAATTTCATTTGGAGCTTCCTAGCCCAAGATATGACCTTTTTCCCAAGGTCACCTGATTTTGACTCAGATCTGGAAGAGGCAGAAACCCTATATTGTACAGATCATAAATCACAAAGTACAACGAATTAGAGGTTTTCCTTTGGACACAAGATACCTGGAGATCTTAGCTTCGGCCTGTAACAATTTCAGATCCGAAAACTTCGCCAAAACGGATTTATAGCGAAAGTGCTACGATGACTGGTTTTTGCTATATCAAGCCCTAGCATCGTTAGTGCAACAAGTGTCATACATGCCATATCATGCCTTCTTTCAGGATAGCTCTGATACCATGTTAAATTTTCTGAATTTACTTCAATCTGATCTAGGATCTTAACTGAGAGAACAACATGTACAGCATATCTACAGCATATCAATCATGGAGACAATAATGCAAGCACACAAGAGACACAAAGATTTACTTGGGGAAAACCATAAAGGTGAAAAACCCCAATAACTTCCTCAGAGATAGATAGAGCAATGATACAACCAACCAATAGAGATAGCCATAACCTAGCAGCAATCCTCCTCCTCCATAAGTGCGCCTCTCCTCCTTGAGAGCATGTGTAAGAAGTGAGTGAGTAAATAGAGTGCCTCCCGCACTCTATTTATACTTGACTTGACTTGCCTTTTTACCTAACTCATGTAGGCTCGAACTTAACCACATAACATAATGCTGACTGGGCCGACCCCCAATAGGGTGGTCTAATAACCCTTAGACCCACATGGCCGACCCCCAATAGGGTGGTCTAATAACCCTTTGACCCACATGACTTATACAGGGCCGACCCCAACAAGGTGGTCTAATAACCCATCAAGTATAAGTTACGACACTTACAATATAAATGACGACACTTCCGTATAGAGGAATAATACCATCTCTATAGGAGTACATACAACATATATGAAATACATTCCGAAGTTACATATACATCAACAGATTGTACTAACCTTAATGAAGACAAACATACCATAAACTTAATCATGAATAGATCTCGAAACGTACCTGGATAAGTCATACCTGTCGAGATTGCTTGTAATCTTCTTATGTAAGGCCTTAGCCTTATCTCCCTCTAAAACTAGAACTTCTTCACTTATGCAGGTGACCAATCCATTTTCTTCTAGGATTAACCCAATCCACTTGATTTGTAGAAACTGGATCTGGAGTTGGATTGGGGTTTGTCAGGGAAACCCTAAAAATTCAATCTTTGAATTTCAAACTTCTGAAAGGATAGAAAGATGCTCCTTGATGAGTTGATCAACCTGGTATACTCAGAATTTGAAAACCGCAAAGTTTCACCCCTCAAAATTGCCTTTGAAACTTTAAGATCTTCTCGACAGGATCCCAAACTAGGGTTTGATAAATCCCACCCTTATTCCCAACCAAAAGGTTCGATCCAAAGCTATAAACTTCGATTTTTCTGAGGAGCTTCCAACTGTAGTCACAGACTTAAAAAATTCCAACTTTTGCAAAAGCCCTAATTTTCCACTTTTCTGATCAAAGTCTCGAACTAGGGTTTGATCAAGCCCGACCTTCTACCCAACCAAAAAATTTGATCTTGGTCTCTAAATTTTGATTTTTCTGAGTAGCATTCAGTCGTGGTCTCCGATTACAAAAATACCAACTTTCTCCGAAACCCTAATTCCCAGAGCCATGAATGAAGGTGCTCAAAAAATAATTCTGTTTTGACATAAATATGCACCTGATTGTTTCTGGTGTAACTCCGAACTTTTCGATCCACAGGATCTGAAAATTTTTCCTATGGTATCCTGACCTATCATCTTTCCAACCCCACAGGTTTTACCTCAAATGGATTCTCTGAGAGAGAGAGAGTTATGCCAAGTGTCGCAATGTGACCTGTTTATGGGATAAAATAGGAGAGCGAACTTGTACGGCGTTCCACATGTCACTTGTTTAGTTTCAGCCTCTAAAAAGGTTACCTGAGACATTACAGTCCGTGTCCTACCTGTCACTTTTTACGAAATTTCATTTGGAGCTTCCTAGCCCAAGTTATGACCTTTTTTCCTAGGTCACCTGTTTATGACTCGGATATGGAAGAGGCAGAAACCCTAGATTGTACAGATCATAAAACACAATTTACAATGAATTAGAAGTTGTTCTTTGGACACAAGGTACATGGGGATCTGATCTTTGACTTGTAAAATTTTTCAGATCCGAAAAATTCTCCAAAATGGATTTATAGCAAAAGTGCTACGATGACTGGTTTTTTCTATATCAAGCCCTAGCATCGCAAGTGCAACAGGTGTCATACATGCCATACCATGCCTTCTTTCAAGCTAGCTATGATACCATGTTAATTTTTCAGAATTTACTTCAATCTGATCTAGGATCTTAACTGAGAGAAAAACATGTACAACATATCTACAGCATATCAATCATGGACACAATAATGCAAGCACACAAGAGACACAGAGTTTACTTGGGGAAAAACATAAAGGTGAAAAACCCCAATAAATTCCTCAGAGATAGATAGAGCAATGATACAACCCAAGCATAAGAGATAGACATCTCCTAGCAGAAGCTTCTCCTCCTCCACAAGTGCGCCACTCTCCAAAGAGTGTGTGTGAGAATAGAATGATGAAATAGAGTGCCTCCCGCACTCTATTTATACTTGACTTGACTTGCCTAATAACCTTTACTAGGTCGGCCTCAACTTAACCACATAACACAATGCTGACTGGGCCGACACCCAATAGGATGGTCTAATAACTCTTTGACCCACATGACTTATACAGGGCCGACCCCAACAAGGTGGTCTAATAACCCATCAAGTATAAGTTACGACACTTACAATATAAATGATGACACTTTCGTATAGAGGAATAATAACATCTCCGTAGGAATACAAACACTTCCGTATAGAGGAATAATACCATCTCTATAGGAGTACAATATACATATATGAAATACATTCCGAAGTTACATATACATCAACAATTATCACCTTCCTTATGCAACAATTGAAAAGGGACCATAATCTAAATACTTGACCTTCTTACCAATTTCCTATACCCTTTATTTATTCATATGCAATATATAATGTCTCCCACATTGAATTTCATCTCAATTCTAAGCTAAAAGTGTCAAAACTTGTATTTTTCCTGTGACCTCCTTAATGTCTCTCAAAATTGCAAACAGATTTGTGTGATATCATCAATGATTTTTTAGCTTTAAATGATTCTATTGAGGTTGTATTCCCCTACTACATCTAGTTTACCACATACAATATCTAAGGGCGAAGGTAGGAAATACACATATAAACTCTTAAAAGGGCGCTTACTAGTATCCTATGTGGATTACTTTGTTATAAGAGTGTTGCATATAAATCAAATTTTGATCTCAAGTCCTTGGATTCTTATGATTGTAACCCCTCAAAATATGAACCAATTTTTTGTTTACTGCTTCAACCTACCCATTTGTATGTGGATGGAAAGTTGCGGATCTCTTCAATTTGGTGTCCATTTTCTCTCAAAGTGTAGTCCAAAAGGAATTGATAAATGTAGTATATCTATCTGAGATTATGCTCTTTGATATCCTAAAGTGCACCCATACATTTTCAAAGAATATGGTTTATGTGTCTTCTCCCTTGATGGTATTTTTGCAAGGCATGGAAATGCACATCTCACTAAATTGTTAACTACCTCAAATGAATTATCATGTCCCTTCCTAGATCATTGTGAACCTCCCATGAAATACATGGATATTATTTCCCATGGTCTAATACACTAACATGCAAGGTATGTTATAAATATTACTTCATGTTAATGGGTGTGCTAATATAAAAAGTATGCATAATCTAATCAACCAAGCTACTTCTTCTTACATTCTGTGCCAATATGAATACCTCTATCGATTGTAAACTATCTTCCCAACACCAAAATGCCCTACAAGTTTTGAGGTGTTAGTCTCTCTGATAAGTTACAATATTTCATCCTTAGCAACACAAAGCTTGTCTAGCTTGTATAGTAACCCATCCTAGAAATTATAGTCATCCTTATTGTCAACTTATTCTACACATAGTTGGCCTTGTAGCTACAGAAGCACCTCTTTAAATTCCTCATCTTCTATATATGCCTTTTTGTATGCATCATGGGTGAAAGGGTTCATTTGTATAAGTTTATGCAAAGCTAGGATCTTGGATGTGTGTAGTCTTGATGTTAGGTGACCCATTGGGAAAATAGGAAGAAAATACATGAAGACAAGAAGATAAGCATAAAAGCACATCTATTCTCATTAATTAAATATGAATTTATACAATGAGAATATCCCTTGGCTTCAACTTCCCAAATGGACTCTTGGACTGCCAAATACTCTTCCCATTCACTAAGTACTTTTGGTTTTCGAATGTGAATAGGAAGTTTAATAATATGAGATTTTCCTAACACCAAGGATTAGGCTCCAACAAATCCCCCCTTAATTTGAAGGGTGTATGTGAGTCCAAGAAAAAGAGAGAGCTAAATAAATGGAAGTGGACAACTACCACTTGCTAAACATTTCCATCTTGACAGTCATTTTCTGAACAAGTTAGCTAGAATCTTGCACGAGATTCTGCTAAACACTAGTGTTCTCTGAAGGGGTGGTTTTGTATGACCAACAACTGGAAGGGGATAGAAGAAGTTGAAATATTCTACTATGTGTGTGGTTTAAGGATGACCACAAGTTTAAACCTATGAGCCTTGTATAGTGCCCAAATGGGTTTAAGGATGACCACAAGTTTAACCTCTGAGCCTGAGGTGGAAAATCTCGCTCAAATATTTTATAGAACTTGCCACGAAGGCTCATAGGTTCTATCTGGAATGGTGGTTTTAGGATGACCACAAACCAACTAGAGAGCTGAAAACAGGGAGTGAGCAGCTACCACTTGTTGAACATTTTCATCTTGACAATATTTTTCCAACTAAGTTAGCTAGAATCTTGCACTTCGTTTTGCTAAATGAAGGTGCTCTCGATACTGATGGTTTTAGAATGACCGACAACTCTTGAGATCAGTTAAACATAGATTTTCATAGGATTGCTTGTTCCATCTCACTTGTACTCGCTTGCTTGTTACTGATCGTCTTCATTCCCCCCTGTCAGGAACAATGTGAGGAGAGTATAGTCTCATGCTGTTACAACTAAACACAAAACACATGAATACTCTATGGAATGGTTCTCTTCTGCCATCATGATACATGCATCTCAATATCTAACATCTCTGAATTTGGTGGTCTCCCAAACTCACTATGGCTTAGGCTCACTTGGTGTGACTTACTTGAAGAAGGCTATGAGTGTTTATTGTCAGAAGGAAAAGG
Source organism: Larix kaempferi (assembly GCA_027924585.1). Classification (NCBI taxonomy): domain Eukaryota; kingdom Viridiplantae; phylum Streptophyta; class Pinopsida; order Pinales; family Pinaceae; genus Larix; species Larix kaempferi. The sequence continues at coordinate 3,231,757 of BSBM01001095.1, read as the reverse complement.
ATTCAAAACTTGAATCTTGACATCGTGTTCCCCCCTGTCAGGTATAAAGTAAGAAGCAGTATGTAATATTCTGCTGCAATGTTCACTCTTGCAGGCTACTTTAGCTTTACACATTGATATGAAGAATGGTTACGCTTCCCACAATGCTAACAAGGATGAATATCAAAACACTGATCTTTCATATGGCCAACACAGTCACACTATTGGCATCTGGGACTTTGAAGAGGTAGTACATATGACATGATTTCACCATTTTTTTCCAACTGATAGGAATCATCTTCAAACAAAGGGTTATTTTGAACAACCACTAGTTCAAAATATTGATTCCTGTGTTGTGCATCTTTCTCTTTTGCTTTCAAATTCTGCAGTTGATTGATGAAAATTTGGAGTGTGTCTTTGTTGAATGTGATTGAATCATCTACATTTGTATGTACTACAATGTTCAACAATTCTAATGTTTCTTCTCTATTTGAAATTGTGAGGAAAGTTTGAGGCCTCCTTATGCAGGTAGGATCAAGTACAAAAGACTTAATCAGATTTAAGGATTCTTGCAACTCCACCCTTTACAAGCAATACTTTAGTAGATTCAAACTTAAAAAGTGAGGTTGTCAATCTCAGTAAAAAAATGCACCCACATACAATGTACAATTCAAATTAACTTCAGTTTTGGTACTATACAAAACCACATATGCAAGTACCAAAATAAACACTAAACTTACAAGTTGCAAGTTACAATAATGATTGTTGAATTGAGGAATCTACTATACCTAAATGATGTGGATCTAGTTTTGCAACTTACTTTCTTTTGGAGCAGCTGTAGCAACAAATGCAAGCTTTCCTCACTCCAAATAGGTTTCAGATCTTCTATGGCTGCAATTTATCTTACACAATACCCATGACCAGTCACCGTAGGATAACTAATGGCTAGAAAAGAGCTTTCAATATTGCATATACATAGTGCATTTCAAGAAACTGTGTGCACTATGTAGGTATGCATACACATTTTGCAACACAAATTTAATTCTACAACAGTTTCAAAATTCAATTTTTGCAATGCCATTTATTTTGCAGCACTATTAAAACATTTCTGCAATGCTTATTAAAAGCAATTATGTGGTAGCATGCAAATCTATTATGCAGCATCATGCAATTCTACAACATCATACATGTTCAATTATGCAACAACATGCAAATCAATTCTATCGGTCTATGAATGCTATAATTTTAATTCTACACAAGCACCATAATTTTTAATCACATAGTCATTCCAAACCTAGAGATTCACATTTAGCCCCATCTGCGGCTCAAATATCCATCGATAATACATGAGTAAACTTTCAATAAATTAATACCATTACTTGTGAAAAAATTTGTATTTGTGGAGGAGTTCGTGCTCTTCAGTGATATTTAGTCGGAGAGGAGTCGCAGCTCCCAGACTCCATGCAGAGTGTAAGAATTGGCAGAATATTTCAATGGAGATTTTTCTCTTCAGGTGGAGATCGTGCTCCTTCAAGAAAGCCTTCAAAACTTCACAACAAGAATCATGTTCAAATATTGCAATAATGCATAGTTCACAACCAACACTATGTTCTTTTGGATCACCTTCCAACTGAAAGCCACGAGTTCATACCAAGCGAGCAAATAAGGATTTAGTGCAGACAAATAGTGTATGGATAGCTCACACACTACAGGTTTGGAGGAGCATTCCCACACAAATCATAAGATATGAATCACAACTCAGCTCACTTGGATAGGAGGAGAGGTATGTGACAATTTCGATCTAGGTTAAAATTAGGGTGTCACTCCACTTCAAGTAGCAACAATATACAATTTACAAAATTATGAGAGGAAGCAACAGTGGCTTCAATCTCAGCTCTTCAATCCAAATCATAGCACATTTGGTTGAATTCACATCAGCTTCAAATATGTGGATATACTCCATGTTAGCACTCAAAATTATTACATAAAATTACCATGTTATTGATCCAAAATATTGGGAAGTTTTGTTAGAGGGCACTCTTATTCATTCATCCTAGCAGAAGTTCTCATTCTGTAGCGAAAATTTTAAATTTTAAATGTAAAGACGATGTAGAATGAGGTTCCATTCTTCAACAAAATTCAATTCTCCTTATACACAGGCGATGTAGAATGAGTCATGATTCTGTAGCAAAGGTGCTGCAGAATTAGTCGTGATTATGTAGAAAAGGAACTGAAGAATTGAACTCGATTCTAGAGCAAAAGTTCAAGTCTCTTAGTATGAAGGTGTAGCAAAATCCTACCAATTTAGTGGACACGTGTCTCTTATCACAATCCATGACCCATATGATTAGGAAAGTGTAATGATGCCTATACAGTTCATGGAATGGTTTATATTTATTTTCTTAAAAGGAAATATTTTTATTTCAAAAATACAATTTTATCTCCACAACCATTTTATGTTCTACAACACCTTATCGAGCTTGCATTCTTCAACTACCATATTGCAAACTCATCCATGGCACCTCATAAAGGTGGACACTTGGTGTTCCATGAACCTGGTAGTGTTCTTTTAGAACTTTATCTTGAATACAAGTGAAAATTTAAGGAAGCTGGTTTTTATGAATTTTGTCAGTGTCTTCAAGGGTATAACTAGCAGGCAGCCCGAGCCTTTGCTAAAATTTTTGGTCATCAAGATGTGCTTGGAGGCTTGAATATCGAAGTGGATAAAGAATCCATTGCATCCATGTGTCATCTACCCACATAGAGCGAAATATGGAATATGTGATTGCAATTCACGTCATTTTTCGAGTATCTAATTTTGGGATCGAATTCCGAGCAAACGGTAAGGAATATTCCAAAACAATTTAAAACCCACTTCCAGAATGGGGCCATTTATCCCTTCAAAGGGTGGTTTTCCAAATTTTGCAACAATTTAAGAGAAATGTGGGTTTGTTCAAGATGAAAGTTTCCATAAATTTGTTGCGTCGTGTTTTCAAATGCCCAGTCACCACAAAAACAACTCTAGATCACAGATTTGAAGGAATTTGACTTCAACTGCCCCAAATTCCCTGCAATAAATCATTGATTGTTTCTACACATAGTTTATTATTAAAATTTGATCCTAAAAGATGATAGAAGCTCTTATCTTGTAAAAGTTATAAATTTGATCATTTGTAATGTAAATGGGGTGGGATCTTTCTCTTGGAAGGAAGCAGGGGTTCGAAGAAGGTCTGTAGGGGGAAGCTTTCACTTTGTACATTTTCTCCAACATCTAGCATGATAGCAGTATTCTCATGTTTTGCGATCATCATTACATTGCTCAGGCCTTTCTTTTCTCATTTTTCTTCAGTTCCTCTTATTAGAATAATAGAGATAATCCCTTGTGGTGCTTAAATTGTCAGCAGGTAGGGTGTTTCTACATATTTCTTGAAACTTGAAGTCTGTTTTATAATACATGGTTCTCAGTTGAAATGGCACTTTGATTCTGGACATCCTCCTGTAAATGTATGGTTTCCTTTGCCATAAATTTACCTCCTTTTCACTATTCTTCATGTTCATGTTTTGTTTGGCCTCTAAGTTGCATGCCCATGATTTGTGAGATTCCGCTCTTTGTTTTAGACCCTTTTGACCTTGGCTCTCATATTATTTAATCCCTCATGAACCACTTTATTGAACCTATCCATCAACCTTAAAACCAACTATGATACTATCCCAAACAGTCGAGATGTGCTAAACTTTCCCTTCAAGCAATCGAAGGGCAAATTTTAGTGCTAACATATTTTGGCATCGTTGCTGGGGATGGAATTGAATATTTTTCCTTGGACAGTGACAATGATCAACTCTATATCTTGATGGTGAACAGGGGTTAGACACATTTTTTACTATAATCTTTCACCTAGCGGCTCCATGGTCGAAGAATCCACTGGCAAATCCATTAATCTAGAATGACGAAGGCAATGTATGTTATCTTAGCTCGAAGGTTTGCACCTTTTGATTTCTCAGTTGCTCCTGGCTATCCAAATGAATTTCCTACTATAGATGAATGGAAAGGTTGGATTCCCGAGTCCAAAGAGGGAAAAGAATATAATCATGTAGAGCACTTGTTTGAATTACATGAACACATGCATATGATGAACATTCAACATGAGGATGTGTTAATGAATCTTTTTTATGTTTTCATTGGAGGGAGATGTCTATGAGTGGTATAGATATCTACCTCCTTCTAGCATTTACTCATTGCAAGGATTTCATGTAGCATTTCATCATCATTGCAATTTTTTTTATCAAGTTGAACTGCTTTTTGAAAATTGTCGTGAGGAATTTGAAATGTATGTTGAACCTGCAATAGGATGTTCTTTTGATTGTGAGGTTGTAAGAGATGTTTATGTTGAATAAATAGAAGAAGAAACACCTTTCACTGCTCCACAGCCCCTCTAGCCATACCTTCCCTTTTATTTCTCTTCAAAGTGTGCATAGAAAGGTATCCAAATCCCTATCATCTTTGGGAGGTTACACTCTTCACTAGGTTTAGCAATCCAATTCTAAATCATCCTCTACTTTTGGTTGCTTACACACACAAGTTCAAGCCAAAACAAAGGATCCATCTAACAACAAGGCACAATTTTTGGGCATGGAAAAATGTTTTAATTGTGGGATGCACAAAACAAGATTCCCATGGGTTTTTCCAAATCGTGGCACCCCACAAATGACCTTTGAGATGGGAAAACGAAAACTAGGAGCCACCAATCGAATCCACAACAGGTATGTGGGAATTCCAATGGAAAAAAAGGCCTCTATGGTTCCCCAAATTGAATTTCTCTTCCTCCCAGTCATTCTGCAACACCAAAACCGTGTTTCCCAACTAGAAAATGAAGGAAAACTCAGGAAAACGTGAGGGAAAATGCACAGCAAGCCTAGAAATCGTGCGAGAGAAAAACTATTGGATGAATAAGGTACTGGGGAGAAAATTTATGGCTTTTTTATTTCCCAGGAATACAAACATGATTTTCCAAAAATGGTGTCTTTCCCATACATGAAATTGGACATCCATATCTCTCCATTTCCCAAAATAATAACTACGTCAACCACCTCTTGGAAGAATTAAATGATTGGGTGCATAAGTCAAAATGGGTAGTTAATGGTTCATGGGTTCTCTTATTGACACTTGGATTGAAACTATTGGGTTCAAGGGTTTGAATATTTCCCTCCTTATTCCTTGTAAAAATCATGCCCCCATACTCTTGTTGCATTGCATAGCTAGTTGTGGGTATTTTATTAAAATACATATTTGCATGATATTTGTAATTTACATTGTTCAATCCTAGCATGTGATCCACATGCATAGATTTTTAATTTCCGATACGAGAACAATAAATTGATGGTGGGGTCTTAGACTTGAGCTCATCACCATGATTTTATAACGATATTACATTATTTACATGTTTAATATAACGAGGTCAAAATCAGGGTGTTACATTCCCCTCCCCCTTGAATTAGCACTATGCTTAGTGTTCTTCAAAATCAAATAAAAATGGATATGCCACTTTCATGGAATCCTCCATCTCCCATGTATCCTCATCGGGATTGTAGTGCTTCAATTGCATCTTCACCTTCCTGATGGCTCTGTTTCGAAGCAATGTTACCTTCCTGTCTAGGATGCGCAATGGATCGAATTGGAAATCTCCCTCGAGTTCCACCTAGATCACATCCTAATTAATCACATGGTTAGGATCATGTACATATTTCTTAAGCAAAGAAACATGAAAAACATTATGAGATCTAGTGTTAGCAGGCAATGCAAGTCTGTATGCAATTGGCCCTATTATTTCAAGCACTTCAAATGGCCCACAATATCTGGGTGATAGGTTGGAACAACTCCCAAGATTCAAGGAACTCTTCCTTGGAATCACTCTAAGGTAAACATGATTCCCAACAATGAACTCCATATGCACCTTGTGATTATCTACATAGATTTTATGTCTATCTTGGGATGCTTTTAAATTTGGTCTGGTCTTTGCAATCTCCTGTTCCATTTCCTTAAGCAATTCTATCCCAAGTATAATTATGCTCATTGGATTATCCAAAGTCACTAACTAGTGTCCTACATTTCCAACCATACAAAGCCTCAAATGGACTCATGCCTAAGGATGCTTGCTGCCCATTATTATATGCAAACTCTACCAAGTGTAGATAATCCTCCCACTCAGATTGTTTATCCATTACAAACATGAGAAGCATGTCTTCAAGCACTTGATTTTCTCTTTTTATTTTCCCATATGTTTGAGGATGGTATGTGGTGCTAAATTTCAGTTGCATACCCAAATATGCAAAAAGACCTTTACAAAAATTTGAAGTGAATTTGGTATCTCTATCAGAAATTATTGCCTTAGGCAATCCATGCAATCTGAAAATTTACTTCATGAAAATATTTGCAATGGCATCAATTTTATATGTGGACTGAACCAGTATAAAATGTGATGCCTTTGTTAACTTTTCCACCACAACAATGATGGAATTGGGGGAAATTTTAAGGATCCATACTTATTTAAAAGTGTATAAACATTGGAGAATCTTACCAATTCTTAAAATGTCAACTATAAAATATTTGGCGATATTTTTCTAAAAATATTTCAATTTCTAAGGATTTTATATAGTTTATATAATAATTTGGCGATTTTTAGAGTGAAAAAATGTTACACCATCAGAATTGGATGAAATGGCACTTCAAAAAATGGAAATTGGCGAATCATTTTTTGGAAAACAAATATGGAAAAATAGCCCATGGGCTAAATTTTTCCCCTAAAATTTTCCTTGGATGGAATCATGTTGTCTCACAGTCATCGGAAAACCTATAATAAAATCCATGGAAATTACTTCCCATTTCCATTCTAGAATTGACAATGGATGCAATAAACCTGCTAGGTGTTGGTGTTCAACCTTCACTTGCTGACATTTCATGCACTTAGAAATGTATTCAACAATGTCCTACTTCATTCCTGGCCAAAAGTATTGTTTTCTGGCTATAGCAAATTTTTTTTATATCTTGGGTGATCGGAATATGGATCTTTATGGATCTCATCCATAACTTTCTCCCTCAAGTCTGCCATAAATGGAATATAAATTCTATTCTTATAAGTAAGAAACCTGTCATCTTCCAAATCATTCCCTTCACACTTCTTTTCAAAGTTTTGTTGTTACAATTTGTCCCTTATCCACGCATACATTTCATCTTCAACAATACAGTTCATGATCTGCTGCCTCAAATCTGATTAGCAGGTACTAAGGGATGCCACATGCATTTCATATATTTTTCTGTTGAGTGCATCATCTACCTTATTTTCTTTCCCCTTTATGTGTTTGATCTCAAAATCAAATTCACACAAAAATTCCAACCATCTAGCTTGCCTAGCATGTAATGTTGGCTGCTCAAACAAATATTTCAGACCACAATGGTCTGTCCTTAACTCAAATTTTCTACCCATCAAGTAGTGCCTCCACATATTTAAAGCATGCACTATGGATGCAAGTTCTATATCATGAGTTGCATAGGTTCTCATGCTCCTTCAACTTTAATGACTCATAGCATACCACATGGTTGTCTTTCATAAAAACTCCTCCAAGTCCTTGATTGCATGCAACAGTACACACCACAAAGTCTTTTTATGGGTCTGCAATTTTCAAAATTTGTGCACTCGTGAGAAGATTCTTCAACTGATGGAAGCTTTCTTCACATTTTGGCTGGGTATTTTTTAAGGATTTTAATAGTATACTTAAGTGTAGTATTCTAGGCAATTATTATGGATTGAAAAAAACATATATATAGGTAGTCAAATATTAATTATGAAACATCAATTTACTATTGAAAATTATAAATTTTGGTGAATATTATGATTAAAAAAAAGATATTTTATGTAAATATAGGTGATATTAGAGACTAAAAATGACCAAATAGCGATTTTTTTAAAAAAAGTCCAAATAATAGCCAATTGGCGAAATTTTGCCCCTAAAAATTACCCTGCATTTTGGTGTCCATTCAAATTTCATTCCTTTCTTCTGCAAATAAGTGATTGGATTAGCAACCTTGGAAAATCCTTCAATGAACCTCTTGTGGTAACCAGCAAGTCCCATAAATGATCTCACATCTGTCACGTTCCTTGGAGTTGCCCAATTCATAATGCCTTCAATCTTCTAGGGATCAACTGATATTCCTTCTTTTGAAATGATGTTACCCAAATAATGAATTTTATCTTTATAAAAGTTGCATTTGCTCATATTTGCATACAACTTATGCTCCCTTAGCAATTGCAAGGCCATTCTCAAATGTTCCTCATGCTCTTATTCATTATTAGAATAGGTAAGAATGTCATCTAGAAAAAAAGAACAAACTTGTCCAAATACTTGCTAAAAACACTATTCACGAGACACATGAATGTAGCTGGTGCATTTGTGAGACCAAATGGTACCACTACAAACTCATAGTTCCCATGCCTTGTTCTAAAGCTTGTCTTATGAATATATTCCTCTTTGATTCTTACCTGATGGAAACCAGACCTCAAGTCAATCTTTGAAAATACCTTTTCCCCTCTCATTTGATAAAAAAAGTCATCAATTCAAGGAAATGGTGGTTTGTTCTTCACAGTGACTTTGTTCAACTTCTTGTAGTCAATACATAACCTGAGTGTACCATCCTTTTTTTTCACAAATAGATCAGGTTCTCCCCATGGGGACACACTTGTCCTGATATATTTCTTTTCCAATAAATCTTGTAACTGGATTGTCAATTCTACCAATTCTAGTGTACTCATCATATAGGGTGTCTTGGACACTAGTGTAGCTCCTGGCATGAGGTCAATTGTGAAATCAATGTCTCTCTTTGGAGGAAGTCCTAGAATCTCATCAGCAAAACCATCCATGAATTCTTGTAACACATGGTAGTCCTCCAACTAGGAAATTTCATTTTATGTTTCCTGCAAGACATGGGATGCATACAATTGAGAACCCTTCCTACATAACTTCTTCAGCTACATGGATGAAATATTCCTAACAAAAATCACCTTTGGAATGCCTTTTACTACCCTCAAGTTTCCTTCTTCATCCATGCATTCAAAAGTATTGTTGTAGAAACCAAGTTTAACTCGGTGTGCTTCTAACTAGTCCATTTCAATGAGAATATCATAAGAACCAAGTGGAAAAATATTCAAATTTGCATAAGTGAATAGCCCATCCATCTCTAATGGACATTTCTCTACAATTTCACTAACTTTTCTCTTAGTTCCAGTGGCTAGTTGAACTAACCATGATTTACTATGCTTTAATTTCTTAAAAGCACAAATCTCAACAATTCTAGGAGTTATATAACTGTGAGTAGATCCAAGGTCAATCAAAATAGAAACAAATTTCTTAGCAATATTACCTTCAAATTCAACCATGGTTGATTGATGGTATTCTTGGAGATCCTCTAGTGTTGTATAGATGCTAGGGATGGTCCTTGCCACTTGACTCATAGTTTCATCTCCTTGGATGTTGTGAACTTTATTTACACTCCCATTCCGGTGTGGACAATTCCTAAGTATATGGTCCTCTCCACATCCCCAACATTGAAGTAGCTCTCTCGGCTCCTTTGGATCTCTTGGCTTGTCTCCCATCATTCTAATTGGCTTAGTCACACCTTGTGGTGGTTTCCTTTGGTGATTTATGAGATGAGGTGATTTGAACACCTTACTCCTTTGGTCAAAATTCTCATTTTTCATGTACTTCCATGCCTTATGGAAACCAGGTTTTCTTTTGTTTTGGTCATAACAATACTTAGCCTTTCTCATGGCCTCCTCTAGAGTTCGAGGTTCATCAAACTCGAAATTGTCTTTATATGACTGAGGTAGTCTGCTTAGAAAACATTGAATTTTCACCTTATCATCTCTGACATACTTAGCATATCTTAGAAGCTCCAATAATTTGTTCGCATATTCTTCCATCGTCATTTGTCCCAATTTTAGCTCATGCAACTCCTTGATTCGATCATCATAGTACCTATCCGAGAGGTACTTTTTTTTGAATTAATTCTTGAATGGCTTCCACGCAATCTTCCTTTCATTGATCTTCTTCACTTGCCTAAGGTGATCCCACCATATAGATGCTCTTCCATTTAGATTGAATATGGATACCCTTGCCTTCATGTTTCCAGAGTAGCCTTGGACTTGAAAATACTTCCTCATCCCAAGAAGCTATCAGCTTCTTAACCAGATTTTACCTCATGATCAAATGTAGGAGGTTTGGCTTTCTTAAATTCCACATGTGAATTGTTCTTGTATTGAATCTTCCTCTTATTCCTATGAGATGAAGATATTGAACCTTCAATGGATTCTTCAGAGTTGGATGATCCACTAGAAGATATTTCTGGAGTATATGTCCTATCTGTAGAAACTCTTCTTGAGCTATTGGACCTCTTGCGGTAGTTTATCTTTGAACTAATCCCACTCTTTTATGGATTTGCTGAGTGATTCTCAGAGTTAATCTTCCTTTGAATGTCTTTCAAAATTTGTAGCATAGTTGCATTCAACTAATTTTTTTCTTATTGATATTTAATTAGCCTTTCATTGTCTTCTCTACAACTCTGTAGTTCCACCCTTAGGTTCCTCATGGTGGCTCTAATATGTGGGGGATTCTCTTGGTTTCTTCTCCCATTGGATTCTTTCTCTGCATTCTCAACCTATATATTCTCTCCCATGGCATTTGTCTCAGGCTCATAGGGATCTTGTGCATCATCCATGATCATGATCCTCTTGGCCCAACCAAGACCAAATATTTCCCAACTGCATTAGACTAAAATGATGACCCTTAATTGTCACTGATATGATTCTGACTCTGAAAAATGTGTTCATAAACATAATTGTTAGCTACCTTATATGCTCAGAAAATTATAAATTTTGTTTCATGCATTATGGGAACAATCCATATTGACAATTTCTGTTAAGTCACAAAATTTTCTCACAATCACGATGTCTCAGGGGGACGACGGGGGTCAAGGGAGATTGCCCCCTTGTGGATTCCCTATTCCACTGCAGGGTGGGTTGAGGGAAACACCCTCGTTTTTTATTTTTGTAAATCTTTCGATTTCGCACAATATGGTGTATATGATCATTGCCATTTTTCAATTTTTGGTGCCTGAAAATGTCCTTGGAAAAACTACTCAATTTCACTATTTAGGAGGGATTTTCAAAAATTCACTGAAATGATGGTCGGAAGACTTTTCCATTTCATGCTGAAATTCATTTTGGTCACTTTTCCAAATTTCACCAAACTGTTTTGACGGATTTTTCCATTTTGCACCGAAATTCCTTTTCGAGGAATTGTTCCCTTCTCCATCGATCGTCTTTTCAACGACTTTAGTCATTTCCCTGTTGATTTGCTTTATTGGCTAATTTTTCATTTTTTCACTTAAATGTATCCGTGACTTTTTCAATTTGTTGCCGACAGTTTCAACGTACTTTTAAATTTGTCGCCGACCTGTTTCGGCATACTTTACCCTTTTTCGCCAAAATCCCTTTTTCGGCGAACTTTTCCATTTTTCGCCGATAGTTTTGGTGTACTTATCTATTTTTTGCCAAACACTTTCAGCAAAATTTCCCAAAATCCGTCGATATTTGTTGGTGCAACTTGCTCAAGTCCACTGACACACACTTAGGAAAAAAACTCAAAAACTTAGGAAAAATCTATTTTCTGTCTAATAACCAAAGGTGATCAAGAAGCTACCTTACATTGCAAATTGCATGACATAGCCCATACAGGCCCAATGTTGCAACCTCAATTTGATACCACACTGCCACGTCCCCTCCCATCAATCCTACTCAAGGAAGGGAACATGACTAAAAATTTGGGCCATTTCTACTTCTCAAACCCATTCATCATTAACAAATTCATGTAAACAAAAAAACATGTGCATATGCATAATCAAAATAAACACAATAGAAATGAACACTATCCACACACATCTATCATACATTTACTTGCATAATCATAATAGTCTTCAATAATAATAAAAAATATGCATAATGGAAATACAAGAAAGTACTTATCTTGAAATAAGTTGTCCCCAGCAATTGGCTATGCAACTGCAACGTTCTACCCAACCATAGGCCAACTGTGCTCATCAATATATCAACGCAGCTTCCACCCCCAAGCTGGGCATGATTTCCACAAGGAAATGGAACCTACAACTTATGCACAGCCAAATGAACACCACATCTCAGCCAAGCTAGTCCAAATTTGGGTTTATCAGGCTGTCAAGACAGTAGAAGGAAGGAATTGTTAAGCTAGTGAGCTCAACCATAGAGCCATTGGAAATCCCTCCAATATTTAACTAGCTTGGCCCCCAAAATACCTACACACCCAACAAAAGGAAGTATCCCCTTCACTTCTCCACAGTTCCTCAAGACATACCTTCCCTTCTAGTGCTCCTCAAGGTGTGCATAGAAAGGTAGCCAAAGCCCTATCATCTTTGGAAGGTTACACTCTTCACTAGGTTTATGAAGCCATTGCTAAATCCTCCTTTACTCTTTGTTACTTACACACATAAGTTCAAGCCGAAAAAAAGGATCCATCTAACAACAAGGCACAAATTTTGGGCATGGAAAAATGTTTTAAATGTGGGATACACACAACAAGATTCCCATGGGTTTTTTCAAATCATGGCACACCAAAAATGACCTTTAAGATAGGAAAACAACAGCTAGGAGCTACCAATCAAATCCCCATCGGGTCTATGGGCATTCCAATAGCAAAAACATCCTCTATGGTTCCCCAAATCGAATTTCTCTTCCTTCCAGTTATTCTACAACAACAAAAATGTGTTTCCCAACTAGAAAATGAAGGAAAACTCAAGAAAAACGTGAGGAAAAATTCCCAGCAAGCCCAGAACTCGTGAGAGTGAAAAACTCCTTGATGAATAATGGGATGGGGAGCAAATTCGTGGCTCTTTTCTTGCCCAGGAAGACAAAGACAATTTTCCAAAAATGGTGGCTTTCCCATACACAAAATTGGATAGCCATACCTCTCCATTTCCCAAAATAATAACTACCTCAACCACCTCTTGGAATAATTAAATGATTGCGTGCATAAGTCAAAATGGGTAGTTAATGGTTTATGGGTTCTCTCATTGATACTTGGCTTGATACTATTGGGTTCGAAGGTTTGAATATTTCCCTCCCTATTCCTTGTAAAAATCATTTCCCCATACTCTTGTTTCATTGCATAGCTAGTTGTGAGTATTTTATTAAAATACATATTTACATGATATTTGTAATTTTCATTGTTCCATCCTAGCATGCGATCTGCATGCATAGATTTTTAATTTTCGATACGAAAACAATAAATCAATGGTGGGGCCTTGGCCTTGAGATCCTCACTACGATTTTATAACAATATTACATCATTTACATGTTTACTGTAATGGGGTCAAAATCAAGGTGTTACACTATCATGAAAATTGATTTCCACAATCCAACATGCATTACACACAATTGAGCATTTATCATCATGTTTGCGAGGGCAAAGAGAATGGACCTCTATTTTATTCAAAATGAACAACAAATACTATTATACATGATCTCATTGTTATCACCTTCTAGAACCACCGACTGGGTTCCTTTAAACCTATGCCATTGATGATACACCTTTGAAAATTCCATATTCACCTCGAATAGTATGGAGAGGTAAACTATGGAATCTAGACTTCACCACTCGAAAGGAACATGGAAATCAGAAACAAGGGTTTTTAAGGGGAGAGGAATCATAAAAAATAAAAGACGACATGAGACAATTCTTCCACCATAAGGATAATAACAACATGATTTCCCCTACCTCTCCCATTAATCCGTGTTTCATACTTGTATTACATGGTCGAGATAGTAAGTAATCCGTGTTTCATACTTTTATTACATGGTCGAGATAGTAAGTGGGTAGTTCCAAGGAGTTACAATCATGAAACTACCAAAGGAACTATCTAGAATCTCGAAATTTGTGAATTACATATTTTTTTACAACTTTCAAGGCGCGCGTTCCTTTCCCAAAGGAAAAGAGCACGTACATGCATCTGCATGTACTCCTTAAAATGGGTATTTTTGAAGTGTTTTCAGTTGGGAAAATTTGCAAGTGTATTTTGATGTGGGCCACTCATTCATGGAAACAACATCGTTGTGTCAAATCATGACTTAATAATAGAACCAAAAAAAATTATGCTTCCTCTTTATTTCTCCTGAGTTGCATTGTATCGATTTGCATAGCCAAATACCGCAAGATGTTAATTTTCACATCTGCTAACATATTTTCTATTTTAATGTACATAATATTTGTTTTTTATACTTTGATGACTATGGGGTTATTTTTTGAATACTTTCTTTATGTCATCATAATTCAATTGAAATATGTCTCCATTTGAAAGGATATTCAACGTCTCCATTATCTCTTCTCTTACTCCTATTAGGAGGACACGTTTGATGGATCCTTCATTCAATGTGTAAATACGGTCTCTCTTATAACTCACACCATTGAAATATTTTTTCATAATACCATATAGACTCACATTCTTCTTGTACCATTCCAAAAAGATTGTCCCTAGTATCCCTTGCTTTACACTGGTTCTTATATTTTTGATGAATGTTTGCTTCAATTTTTTGTAACTTTTCATACTATTCCCTCTATACTCATAAATGATCTTAAGGATGATTCATTAGTATTTAAGGAAAGAGGTTGTTTTTTAAAACAATTTCTTATATAATCATATGCCTTATAGACAACCTCAAATTCAAAAAGTATTAGGGTCTTATGTACCAAGACCCTAGAAACAAGGGAGATCAATAAGATTGATGTTCTTCGTCTAGGTTGTATCTTCACTAGTTTCCCAAATTGGAAACTCAAATATCTCAAGTTATTATTATCTTTCTTTGGTCATGATGTCTTGGATGAATTACTTTATTTTGCTCAACTTCTCTATTAGCAAAAGGATTTACATTATAAGGTAAAGATTAATAAAAACACCTTCTCATACTTTGGGAATCTACACAAAATATTCAATAAATTGTTGGATGTCTTCATGATAATGTAGTTGTTCACTAGTAACTACTCTAGCTATACAAGAAACATAATTTTTTGATAAAATTCTTCTATTTTTATCTCTAGGTTGATGCATGCAAACTAATTGTACAATGTTTTTTATTATAGAATTTTCAACTTTATCCTAGTGCAATTTTAGTAACCTCCTTACCAATGATGCCAAAAAGTGATGGACCAAGAAATTGTAAAAATAGATATTGAATAAATAATCTCACTTTAAATGTCAAGTAGGTGTTTGTGAAAACTAATGAGGCGTTGTGCACTATGTATGCAACTATGTAGGCCTAATTTGAACTTATTTATTTTGAATTATTCATGACGGAAATGCAAAATTTCGATATCTCATTCAACTAACTATTCATACACCTAAGTTCATGACTTTGAATTCTATCCCTTTTGTTAATAAATAGATGACAATGAAGGTCTAGGGTCACTTGGAGGAGCATTAACTGCATGAGCATCCACAATCAATGGCTCAATGAAGCTTATTAATGACCATGTACTAGATCCATAGGGTATATTTCAAAGTATTGAACATTCTAAATAAAAATAAATGAATGAATTATAGGAATGACTCAAATGATGCTACTACTTAAGAAATTAAATAAATTTAACACAATTGCTTGAGAATAACATGAAATAAATTAGTACTCTACTTTCCTACAAAAATCTATCCACTTGCATAAAAAAGTAAAAATGGAAGAAAGAAATGCATGTAAGGTGTCTCAGTAAAACCCTGAGAGGCCCCTACTCAAGGGTTCTCACTCAACCCTTGCTAAACAAGAAGCATGGAAATATGTAGAAAAACTATCTTTTCTTTATTTAAAACATGTTATCAACATGAGGGAAGCAAGATGCCTTCTCCTACAATTTGAATTACTAGCAACATTTAGGGAAATTATAACATAATAATAATAAACTCCTATCAACCTATACTCTTATTTATAATTGAAGGGGATACCTAATTGAGCCCCCAATCAATTCCTTAATTGATGGTAATTGTACTGTTATCACATCCATGTTAGTTAGAGCTACCATGATGCAGATTCATTGTCAGATACTTTTAGAGCCAGAGCATACATGAGTTGAGCATAACTAGAGTCATGTGCAGTGATGATACACTACCATTTTGCAGAGTTAGCTAGAGCATTATAGAGTATCTTTCCAGGCCCCCTTTTGTCATGGTTACTCTTACATGACCCCACTGAGATGATTTTTCTTGGTCATGGTACTTGAAGTAGCAAATTTCAGTTTTGGTATGCCTTTCCCTTTCCCATGCATGTCAAAGGTCACTCTTCAGATCCACTTCAGCAGAGAAGGTATATGGAAGAGCATGTATATGGTATATGCACATATATGTTATATTTTGGCTTGTTTATTTATATTAGTAGTCTAACTTGGGATGTAGTGACTTGTTTGGTGATCTAGTTTAAATTTTTATGTGGTTCATGATGGCCTCTAGAAAGGGAAATTTATCACCTTGATTTCAAGGCTCCCTTGTTTGCACATTGGTTACATCCCTAGTTGTGGTATAGGCTTGGTCATTCTCCCTATTGTTGCTAACCTTGGATTCACTCATCATTGTCTCCACCCATTCGATCCATCTATATTAGATCATGTCCCTTACTGAGCTTGATATAGGTGACCTTGAGGACCTCCCCCCTATGACCTCTATGTATGCTAGACTCCATGTTGCATTGTGTCTCGGATCTGGAGTGTGTGTATGCACTTTGAAGCCTATGATTCACTTTGGTTGATTTCCCCCAATGTTGTGATGCAGTATAGGACTTTGTAGTTCATTGCGATGTTCCCCATTTTTCCTTGAAGCATGCAACATTTCCACCATTACATGCATATGATTATTATTATCCTATCCAAAGAAATGCAGTAAATCCAAAAAGGAAAAATAAATTCAAATCAAGCCAAAAGGATAATGTGAAATGAAATGAGAAAGGGCCAAGCAAACGAGGATCACATGCTAAATAAAAATAATTGCTTGGCCACATGAGAAATTAAATGTAATGGTTATTCCTCATGGAGTCCCGAAAGTGGCTTGGATGTGAGATGGAGCAAGGGACAACTAATTATAAGTGTCCCCTAGTATCTCAAATTACGGTTGGTTGTGCACCAAGCACGACGATTCTAGAAAAGATCCACATGGAGCTTGAGGAAGGATTGGATGTGAGCTACGGGTTGCATGTTAGAGGCTAGTGGTGGTTTCCCAATCACTCTATTCCATTTTTTAGGCACCTCCCTCCCCTAGTGTCCTCTAGTGCACATATGTCACTATGGTCCTCTGTATCCCATGCTTATACAAATGGTCACATTGTCAAGGTCTTAGTCATTCCATACTACCTTTTAAGCCTTGTTTTATCCACCTCATCCATGGCTAGGAGTCTGACCAAGTCTATAAATGTGCATACTTTGGAGACATCATGAAAAAGTGATGGGCCCACCTTGACTTAGTCATGTTTTATGGAATGTCTTATGTTGATCACCATGACTTGGCACTTATTGTTGTATTTAGTATAATAATATAAATAAGAAAGCCTATTTCATCTTATGTTGCATGCAAGGACTTACAGGTTCATCTCTTTCCACTATTTTAACGAGTTTGACTTGGTCAACCCTGTTTGACCATGCCAAATATACGGTCCTAGGAAAATTTTGATCTAGAGTTGAGATTTTGGCTTTTTGGCATCCATTAGGGTCCCATACATGACTCCATGCATCATTTGTCCAAAATATTACTTGATTTGGGAGATTTTTAATTATTATTAGTTATCATGGCCTTGTTTTAATGTGTTAAGCGTGGATTGAGATAAATAATTCATATTTGATGCATTACAGTGGTTCTTGTGACCAAAATTAGTGGAATTTAGTTCTCGAATCTCATTAGTACAATTAGATCGAGGTTCCGGGAAAGGGAAATGGCCTATTTTTTCATATTAAAACTTCAACCATATATACCAGCACAATTAAATAATGAAAAATAACCATGGACCAAGTGAAATTATTAGAGTGGCTAATGTTTGGGTAGCTAATGGAAAAGGGGTGTTTATATTATGTTTTGGACCTTAGAACACATTATTATCACTTATGTGGGGCCCATACTTGGCTCAGCTCCTAGAGAGGGCGAATTTGGCTCAATGGGGGTGCAATTGGACACAACAACTCTTATATTATGATGTATTTGATGCATATCTTTATTGTAGTGAGCCCAAGGGGACCAAAATGGCCAAGAGGAACCCCCTTGGTGACCCCTCTTATGTTATATCGCTAGCACATGATGTACTTTCCCTATAGAGGGTGCACTTGGTAAACTATGTAAAATGTAATGTGATAAAAGAACACATCTCATCTATTGATTTTGATGTTGGGGATTTAATCTGAGACCTCCATCTCTTTGATATAGGGATTTTGGACTTGGTCTCTCTATTTAAGAGGGATCCAACTCATTCATAGAGACTCTTGGCTCTTTGAGAAGTGAATATAGAGAAAATTCTTGCAACTAAATACTTGTGTACATGTGGTTGAAAGTTTGAGAATATGATTATCTTTAGTTTTCCATTGCAATAGAGAATATTTTTTGTGGTTCCAGTACTATTTATTTATTTTTTATTTTTTATTTTTTTTCCTAACCATTGTTTTGCAGGAAAGAGCTCTTAGAGAGGGGTGCACCACTTCGGAGCCATTGTTGCTCCACTCTTCGGGTTTGGGTGTTAATAGGGAGTGTTTTCACTATTATTTTCAAGCATTTCCTCATCATTTCATTATATTTCTATCGCTTATTAAACAAACTCAATTTTTTCTCTTGTTTGGCAGAGAGAGAGGGTACATTAGTGGACTTGGGCATCTTACTCTCGAGATGGAACTTAGACAAATATTTTTCTATTTGAAATTTGCGGTGAATATCCTCATCAAGTCATCCATTTCTCCTGGTACCAAGTAAGTAATTCCAACAATTTATCTTAGTTTCTTGCTCTACCATTAGCCAATCAAAACAATTAATCAACTAAATTCTACACAATTTCCGACAAGTTTTTCTCTAGGAATTAGTTGAAACCAACACTTGGGTATTTTTTATGCTTGGTCTAAAACCCTTAGGGAATTTTTTACTTGTTTGTTTGACTCCATTTTCCCTAGTATTAGGTTTTGGTTTGTCATAGTAATGCGCCCCTCTTGAATGGTATTAGCTAGTTTTAGTGTTTAATTTGCCTTATATTGCTTGTGGATGTTTCTCAAGTGTTTAACCTTCTTCCCAAGGACATTTTTGAGTGATAGGACAGCCATCAAACTATTATAATTGTATGTCCTAAATATCCTATTTTTATATAAACCAATCCCCCGTAGGGCATAGCTTTACTCATAATTTCCTATCACTAATTTCACCCCGGATTTATAATAAACCTTACCACTATTGAACCCTGCATCATGCATATAATTTTCCGATCTGATATATGAAATTGATATTTCATTTTTTCACCCGGTTCTCACTCAGTAGTTGTCCTTTTTGGTCTGGGGTCACCAATCCAAGAAACCCTTGCTTGTATCCATTATATTTTCAGTGTTAGTTTTTTATGTTGAGTAGTTGACCTTCATTGGTCAACAAGGGTCTCCCCCTTATCCTTCTACTACAGTTGTCTCAAAGTGACAAGTTCCTTGTCTAGAGTGACAACCACTTCCCAATGGTGGACTTGGTACTTGTGGTGTCACCTACCTGGATGCACATACCTCTATCGTCCTGGATAGGATACCATTTAGAGGCATCTAGTGATAGTGTGATAACATTGTTGAAATATTGTAACTTCAAAGAATATTCTATTTGTACTTTATTATTATTCATCCGGAGATGTTTTATTCCTCCGTCGGGATGTTATTATTATATTTAATAATCTAAAGTCATTGAGGTAATTCCTCCCTTGTAAGTCGGGGAAATAGATCCCCTAAGATTCATTTGTAATGGGGTTTTTAATTACCGTAGAGGGGTCATCCCAGTCAGCAAAGAGATTAAATTATTGAGGCCGACCTGTCAAGTGAAAAAGTCAAGTGAATGTAACGTATAAATAGAGCAGGTGTGTTCCTCATTTGAACACACACTCACTCACTTGTGAACTCACATAGGAGAGAGAAAGATCTGCAAAGGAGGAGAAGGAGCTCTTGTTTGGGGATTTCATCTTTATACTTTTGATCATCTATATTGAGGAATTTTTGCTGGGTTTTCTACACCATGAGGGTTTCCCAAGATAAATTGTGTCTCTTGTGTTTATGATGTGCTTGTTATTCTTTCATTGATATTGTATATGCTATTGTTGTGAAATTGAATTGAGAACTAATGTTATCTATCTTGTCATATTGAATCTTAACATGGTATCAGAGCTAGCCTGAAGGAAGGTAATGCATGGCATTTACAACACTTGTTTCACTTGCGACAATTTGAAATCTAGGGCTTTGTATAACAAAACCTAGTCATCATGGAACTTTCGCTATATATCCCTTTTGGAGAGGGTTCAAGATCTTAAACTTGGACAGGCCGAATATGAAATTTTCTTGTACCTTCTGTCCAAGTTTTAGCCTCAGATTCATTGTACTTTTTGAGATATGATCCGTACAAGTTAGGGTTTCTGCCTCTTCTAGAATGGAGCCCTAGACAGGTGACCTAGGTAAAAAGGTCATATCTCCGCCTAGGAAGCTCCAAATCAAATTCTGTAACATGTTACAATTAGGCAATGGACTGTAGTTTCACAAGTCCAAGTATCAGAGGCCTAAGTTGAAACAGTGACACATGGCACGCAATACAAGTTCGCAATGCTATTTCATCTCGTAAACAGGTCATATTGGGAAACTTAGCATATCTTTCTCATGGAGAATCCAATGAATCTCAAACATATGGGGTTGGATAGATGATAGGTCAAGCTAGGATAGGATGAAGTTTCAGACCCTGAGGACACTAAATTTAATAGATACATTAGAAACAATACGGCACATATGAAATGGCTCAATGGAGGAAATCAAAGAAGAGGAGGAAGAAGCTCTCACTTAGGGATTTCAGTTTTTAGGTATGGAAGGACCCAATACAATGTTGGAGACACCTGATGCAACATTGGAAACTTTGAAATGGATTTGGAATCCATTCATCATAGATATTAATCTTTCATCAAAATGTTGTGGGAGGAAGGAGATTTAAAATTAGGGTTTCCAAGTAAGAAGAAACCCTAGCAAGGTTGGGAGACTCATAGGGAAGCAATGAAGGAGGTTTAAATGGAACACGTATTCTATCATCCTATAACCATGAACCTATATAATATGTTTACAAGTGATCTACCTTGGATGATTAAGGTTTTACCCTTCTAGAAAAGACTACAAGCAATCTCGACAGGTATGACTTGAGGAGATGCAGATATGTTTTGAAATTTGTTTCATTTATCTGATGATTAAGTTCGTGATATGTTTGTCTTCATATTATTGATGTTAGTACAATCATGATTAATTTTAGACTTGTCTGATCACCTTAGTAAAAGTATGAATGCATGTGAATTATAGAAGACATTCATTGATTAGGGTTATGACACTTATGATTTTACTAATGCACATGTGGTGTTGTATGAGGATGATTTTGTCTGCTAACATGAAAGGTACATCAAGAAAGACAAATCAATTTCTAGATCAAGAATATATGAACATGATGACATGAAGACAAAGACTCATCCATAGTCATTGATCACATAGAAGCTCTACTTACAAGGTATGTATGATTTGGTTCTACTATGCTTAACTTATGAGATATGCAGGTTACTAGCACAAGGTCTCTAAATCATTGAAGAGAACAAAGAAGATATTGTTTGGGTATGTTAGACATAACTAGCAAGCATGATAATCTAGGTATGTTTTCCTATATCGAGTTAGAATCCTACTTTGTGTTAGGATCTTATATAAGTATACTTTTGTATGATTGATAATGATTATTCATTAAGTTATAAGTTTGAGTAATCAAGGGTTTATGCATATTATGCTTCTTAGTTTGATTAATGATATGACAAACTAAAAGATTCCTATGGTCAAATAAGAATATGCATGAATAAAAGAAGTACTCCCTGAAACCTTCAATACTAATGCTTATGATAAATTACCCGTGTATGAAATGATCATGACCATACATGTTTAAGATTATTTAGGATTATAATGTTTTGATAGTATTGATATTATACTAATGAATGTATGATTATGTATGGGATCTTGAGGATGACACAATGATGAAACTAGTGCACACTTAAGCATGCATAGTGGTACAGGATGGATAAAAGTTCAAAGACATATAATCATGATGCTATCATAAAGGGAAAATAGAGATCAAGAGGAAGGCAATGACACAAACATAAAAGATAAGTATTTGAGTTGTTATTTGAATTACTTCTTGAAATGATATTGCTCATAATAGTTGTATGCATATTTGTATTCCTAGAATATATCATGCATAGTGTAAGAATTCATATAGAATTAAACAGTATACTACTAATATGCATATGATGGGTAAGTTGGACAAACAAACCATTGTTGCTTGTCTAGAATGAAACCTCTTTGCTAACATACCGGGAGCTGTGCATGCTCTTAATAGTATGTTCTGGTAGAGATGGAAGGCATCTAGATAGCCACTGTATGCATACAAGATATGGAAAAGTGTTGTGCCAAAGTATTGATCAAGATAGTTGCATAACTATTTGAATCATATCAGTATGCATAATAGGTTATCATTGAAATGTCAACATGATTTGATGATTATGAAGTATCACTAATCATGTAATTGAATTTGATTTGTAGGAAAGATTATGTGCTATGATATACAAAATAAGGATAATGAACACTTGTTCCAAAGAACAAGTGATGATTGTTCAACAATAATATTTACAAATCAAACATACTATAGAAGTACAATAGAAGGCTCATGGCTAGAGGATTCTCTTAGAAAGAGGGAGAGGATCATGACGAGATGTTTTCTCCAAGTGGCTAGACACACTTCCAGAGATAGATTACACCTATGGATGACAAGACCGTTCTCTTGAATGGTGCAATTGAAGAAGAAGTGCGAATCGAGCAAACTCCTAGGATTCGATAGAGAATCACATGATTGAAAAATGTTCTGTACGGGTTTAACAGGTACCCAGGATCGATAGTCATTTGATGAGCTTGATGATCACTATCGGTGATGTAGATTTCAACCTTTGCTACAAGGTTGAAGATGGTTTCTATATACATATGACATTCTTCTCTTAGATGGATGTAAGAAGGAACTCACCATAGAGTTTGAGTGATCTTGAGGATCATATCAGTAGACCCATCTAATGAGAGATGGCATGGATAGATATGCAGAAGATCACTCAATGCAAAGTGTGAATGATGTTAAGTCACAGAGGGAGTATATCTCAGAGTTAAAGAATCCTGGCATGATTCTTGTGATTAGATATGTGGCTGAGATCAAATGAGATTTTTCCTTAGCCAAGGAAAATGTGAAGTAGAGATCCGTGATAATGGACGGTGGTTTATACATTTTACAAACATATGACTGGTTCATTGATGTATTTGACGAATACCAGGCCACATATATGCTTTGCTATGAACACCCTGAGTCAGTATCTAGTTGAGCTTAGATGTGTTCACCTAGTAGCAGCAAAGCATGTGATGAGGTACCTGAAAGGTACGATAGACTTTTGTCTATACTATGTTGGAGATCATGACTACATATTGTATGGTTATATAGATGCAGATTGGGCCGGAAGTGTCTCAGACAGGAAGAGCACCTCAGGTGGATGCTATTGTCTGGGATCCACCATGATCTCATGGTTTAGTAGGAGACAGTCCTGTGTGGCTCTCAACACAGATGAAGCGGAATATATAGCAGCTTGCTCTGCTAGTTGTGAATCCATATGGCTTCAAAGGATGTTGTCAGGACTATTTGACTTAGAGATGGACTCCACTGTGATCCTATGTGACAACTAGAGTTGTATCAATATGATGAAGAATCCAATGTTCCATGATAAGTCAAAGCACATAGAGATCCAATATTTCTATATACGGGATATGGTGCAGAAAGGAGCTATAAATATCGAGTATGTGAGCACCGATGAGCAGGTTGCTAATGTATTGACCAAACCTCTGTCTCGAGTAAAGCTTGAGTATTTCTGAGACAAGCTTGGTGTAGTTCAAAAGGACCCTCCTCGAAAGGGGGAGTGATGAGGTCGATGATGAGGATGCTTGTACCGACGATGAGGATTCCAGTACTGACGATGAGGTTGATGATGAGGATGCCTATATCGACGACGAGGTTGATGAGTGGTCCTTAGACTTGGTCTAAGTTGACGAGTGGATTGCATCATCCTTGGAATCTAGTCCTAAATGAATCCAGAGACTTGTGTCTTCGTTAGTGGTCCTTAGACTTGGTCTAAGTTGACGAGTGGATTGCATCATCCCTGGACTCTAGTCTTAAATGAATCTGGAGACTTGTGTCTCCGTGAGTGGTCATTAGACTTGATCTAAGTTGACGAGTGGATTGCATCATCCTTGTACTCTAGTCCTAAATGAATCCGGAGACTTGTGTCTTTGTGAGTGGTCCTTAGACTTGGTCTAAGTTGACTATTGGATTGCATCATCCTTGGATTTATGTCCTAAAGTGATAGGGATTGATCATCCCGTAAGTGGATCAGGATTGCATCATCTTTGGCTTTATGTCCTAAAGTGATAGGGATTGATCATCCCGTAAGTGGATCAGGATTGTATCATCCTTGGCTTTATGTCCTAAAGTGAGAGGGATTGATCATCCCATAATTGGATCATGTGTATTGCAGATATTGATGATGTTGTTGATCAATAGATATAAATGGTGTTACTGATCGAGAAATCCAGATGATGTTGTTGATCGAGAGATCCAGATGATGCTATTGATCGAGAGATCCAGATGATGTTGTTGATCAAGAGATCCAGATGATGCTATTGATTGAGAGATCCAAATGATGTTGTTGATCGAGAGATCCAGATGATTTGTTGATCGAGAGATTTAGATGATGATGCTATGGACGATCAAGTGATTGTATTGCTGCAAAAGATGAAGACTCGGTAGTGTAGATGTTGATGTTCCAATGCTGAAGATGTTGAAGATGTTCCAACAGCCATTCCAGTTGTTGATGATGATTGAAGAAAACTTCCAATGATTTATAGATTTATCATTATGATGTTGTTGATGACCTATCCTTGCTCTTGCATATGTTGTTAGAATATCCTTCTCGTTAAGGGGGAGTGTTTAACTATTGTAACTTCAAAGAATATTGTATTTGTACTTTATTATTATTCATCCGGAGATGTTTTATTCCTCCGCCAGGATGTTATTATTATATTTAATAATGTAAATTCATTGAGGTAAATCCTCCCTTGTAAGTTGGGGAAATAAATCCCCTAAGAGTCATTTGTAATGGGGTGTTTAAGTCCCCTAGAGGGGTCGACCCAGTCAGCAAAGAGATTAAATTATTGAGGTCAACCTATCAAGTGAAAAAGTCAAGTGAATGTAAAGTATAAATAGAGGAGGTGTGTTCCTCATTTGAACACGCACTTACTCACTTGTGAACTCGCATAGGAGAGATAGAGATATGCAAAGGAGGAGAAGGAGCTCTTGTTTGGGGATTTCATCTTTGTACTTTTGATCATCTATATTGAGGAAGTTTTGCTGAGTTTTCTACCCCATGAGGGTTTCCCAGGATAAATTGTGTCTCTTGTGTTTATGTTGTGCTTGTTATTCTTTTAGTGATCTTGTATATGCTATTGTTGTGAAATTAAATTGAGCACTGATGTTATCTATCTTATCATATTGAATCTTAACAAACATGTACCTAAAAAATTGTAATTTTTGTTATGAGGAAAGCAACCTTTCTTATGCAATTTGAATCTATTAAAGGCTACTTCATATTGCTCGAGGTATTTATTAGAGATCATCAATTTT
This sequence comes from Larix kaempferi, assembly GCA_027924585.1. Taxonomy (NCBI): domain Eukaryota; kingdom Viridiplantae; phylum Streptophyta; class Pinopsida; order Pinales; family Pinaceae; genus Larix; species Larix kaempferi. The sequence goes on along the minus strand of BSBM01001095.1, from coordinate 3,205,689 downwards.
TTCTTGACTGTTGGAATCTCCTAGGGGTAGGAAAATCAACAAGATCCCTTGAGTTTCTCAACATTCACCAGGTTATCTGGAGTCATGAATGAGATCCATCTTTTCTAGTTGTTTTTATTTCCTACATTCCTTAGCATTGGGATCACATTATATTTCAAAATAAATACATGTATTCAAAAACTATTTAAGAATGAGGTACATAACATTCATACTCAATAAATTAATCCAAGAATGCATAGATAAGTAAACAAATGTCACAACAATACCGTTAATCATTAAAAATAAATAAATATTTAACAAAAGGTTCAACCATTGAGAAAAGGTACTAAATAGTTCTATACTATGGTATAGATAATAGTTAAAGTGGAGACCCAACATAAAATTTGAAGGACATTGAAAGTGGACATGGTGCATAACACCTCAACTAGATCTTCAATAATGGTGTAGTTTTGAGTTTCCTAGGAATTAGAGTTATGCATAAACCTTATTAAAATGGATTTGAGTAGATGAGGCATTAAATCAAGTGTAGGTTTCTTGATTTGAAGAGGATGTGACATCTATGACGTAAACACTTCATTATCCATAGATCTCGCACATGGATCATTGTAACTATGACCTCATCTCTAGATATTAATGTCTCTCTTAGCATATGGGTCTTTGTAACTATGACCTCATATGTAGATATTAATTGGCCTCATCTATAGATATTAATGTATCTCTCTCTCTCTCTCTCTCTCTCTCTCTCTCTCTCTCTCTCTCTCTCTCACTCACACACACACACACACACACATTTCATTCGATGTATTTCCCAATTGGGAACGAGCACCTTGATTTCCCCTTGTAGGAATTTAAGGTTGTTAAAACTATCGAATGATAACCATTTTCTTTCCTTTTGCAGGGAAAGGTATAGTGAGGATAAGGGGTTGTTTTCAGAGAACATATTGCACCAGCAGATGTTGAAAATCCTATGTTTTGGATCATTTATGATTTTAATGGTCATCCTTACAAAAATTGCAAGGGAACTTAACCTTTTTATTTTGTTTCATTACTCCACAACCATTATTGTTGTTATTTGTTGTAGGCCCTTTACTGGAATTCTTAATATTCCCTTTTTAATTTTTTTCTACGATGTTGGCTCCTTTCTAGCCAAAAAATATAATAGGCGATTGTGTATGAATTGACATGTATTTATTATACCTTGGGTACTATACTAATCTCTCTCTATATATATTAATTCCTCTCTCTAGATATTGATGTCTGTCTCTCTAGATATTAATGTCTCTCTCTAGATTGTGTATGACTTGACATGTATTTATAGTACCTTGGTTGGTTGCAAGTGTATTTGAGTACAAAGGAATTTGTCTCATTTGAGTTGACACTTGGCTATCCATGACACTTTATACTAAACCAACCACACCATAGTTGTGTGGTCTAGCCTTTGGTTTTATAGGGTTAGTTTTAGCTTGTAGTGCATTGGGTAGAATATCATAAAGAACCTGCGATCGAGAGGAAACCAAATATAGTTTTTGGATCCTATGATAGATTCTTCCTCAATAGTTTCCCATCAAATGGAACACATGTTTAGCAATGTATGGTAGCAATGAATTTACAAACTAGTTAATCAAAATTGGATTACGAATCTCATCCTTGCTCATCCAATCCATTCTTCTCCACTTATGAATGTGAGTGGAGGTATGTTATTGGAATGAAATAAAGAACTCCATTATTGTCTCATAAAATATTGGAAATTAAAATTGAGTGACACAATCCATTAATAAGGATGTGAAATCTATATAGGTCACATGTTTAATCTCGATGTACTATTTCAAACCCACCCCAGTCAAGGTGCATTGGAAAACTCTCATATGAATAATGTTGTCCATCATAGAGTTATATGAACACCAAATATGGAAGGTCATGACATGGTTTAATGGATATTCCCCAACTTTTTCTTCAAATTTGGAAATATTTGAAGTTAACTTGGTGAGAATAGGTGGCCAACTAGGGTATGTCACATCAGGAAAATTCAATGTCGTCAGAAATGGAAACTAGATATGTGTATTTCAAGGATTTGGAACTTATCCAGATATGCATGAGTTGATTATATTTCATCATTGAAAGTTCCCTATCGGATATTTCCATCACTAGAGGGAAATCAAAATTATTTGGAAATCCCTTGTTTTTAGGGAAAGTCCCTTTAAACATATTACCATATTAAGGAAAGTTGAAATCCTACTAGGACACTGAAATATGGTATAAAGTAATTCCTAACTATGGTATAGACATGGAGATGTGACCCCCCCCAAAGGAGATTTATGAAAATGGAGTAGTTAAACTCCTCATTGACATATTAAATCTATAAAAGATAGGTGGAGGTGGAAATCCTAACAAAAAATTACCTCCATCATAGGGGATAGATACAAGAGTCCCCATCCCACTTTTGGGTGTTATTATAGGGATCAAAGTACCCCCATTGGATATCCCAAACATAGGGGGTTCATACCCATGATAGAGATACCAGATGTTGGAGGTTGGTTCATCTCACATTTGAAGCATTAAAACAACATTATTCATGAAAGGCCATGTTTGAAAACATGCCATGTGAGCCTTTGGGAAGAAAAAAAAAGGATACTTTGTACATATGGTACAATTTAGTTTTGGATTCATTACAATTTAGAGGAGACTACTTTCTTGGTTGGCTTTGTTGATTTTGATTGGGCTGGATGGCCTTGATTATCAATTCCATTGCAACTTATGTCTTCAATGTTGGTTCCAAACCTATCACTTGGGTTTGTAATTTAATTCAAAGTTTCCTTGTCTTTTCTTCAACAAAAGTAAAGTATTTAGAAACAATTAGTGTAAGTCAATAATCCTTGTCGATTTGATAGATCCTTTTAGAATGTGGATTCCAACAACACCATCCAACCACACTCTAGTTTGATAATTACAGTGCCATTCATCTTACTAAAGTTCCAATCAAACACATTGAACTACACATTCACTTCATTAGAAAGCTTATTTGGGATTGTGTTCGTGAAGTGCACTATTGTTGTATATATGATAATTTTTTTGACATTTTCACAAAGTCTCTTATATAAGTGAAGTTTTACAAACTTCCTTCCAATGTTAGGAATTTCAGGGAGTTGACATTAAGGGCGAATAGGCTCTAATGTTTCCTTCTTTCTCTTATTGTATCACCTTTGTAAATCCTTCAATTCTATCCAAAGTTGTTTTTGAGTGGGGGATGTGAGGATATTTGGAAACTTATGAGTTATTTAAGATCAACATGGTATAATATGTCTTTAGGAAAAGTATTTTTTTAGTATACATTTTTAGTTATCTAATCCAAAGTCCACAATTATGTGCTAGACATAAAGTGTTATCATGGTTCATCTTCTCCCCCATACTAAAGAATATATTGATTTTTTGATTGACATCAAATTCATCCTTGATCTCCATTTAAAGAGCATGGAGGGTCATTTCCTGATGATCAATTGTTAGAAACTCTTATGTACAATATTTTCCTCTTCCATTGCTATATTTCCTCAAGTGGCCATGTTGGATGGGACCATGGATTTTTTCCCTCTTTGAGGCTTTTAACAACCTAATACACTAGTGTGTTGATGTTTAAATTATTTATGTGAGAGATTTTCTTAAGGTGTTCAACCTCTATGCATATACCATGCTTTCAAACAAATAATAATTAGTACATAAGATATATGTTGATTGTAGAAAGATAGTAGAGATTCCATACACCTAAACTATTATAAAAGTTGTAGGAGTGCAATCTAAACTATTGCATTTCTACTTTGACTCTCACCCATGCCTACAATAATTGAAATATAGTCCGTTTACTATAACAACATAAAACATCCTTCACAATTTATGGAATGTATAGTCTATTGCTTCTATCTTAACATAGGAGGATTAAGCTAATGGGTATACATCTAGGAGGATGAAATATGAGGTTGATAAGGGTCTATTGTAGACTGAACTAGTGATTGAATAACGAAATGGATGGATCAATCTTGTAATTGTCTTCACTATAACTGAAGAACACACATTTTCAAATACAAATTATTAATGAAATATTTTTATTCTTTTTTTTATTAAGCTTATGTAAAATTTCTATGCTCTATGAAATTTTGGCGAACTCTTCATTTAAGCATATGTATTAGGATGTATCTTATTTTGACAATGGTGAGATCTTAATTTATGAATTTGTTTGTGAATTCTCTAGTTGATGCTTTCACTAGAGAAATGGCCTTCACCACGATGATTCCACCAAACTGTATTAAGATCCAAATCATTGGGAAAATTATTTTCAATCATTAATTACAAGAAAAGACAGAAATATGTTAGGCTATCATGAATGGATTTTTGTGGATTCCTATTATGGAAAAAGGCCTCCTCTTGATCTTTATTGAAATCCATCCCAAATCCTCACCATTATCATCAACCATGGACAATTGAAAAAAAGATAAGAGTAACTATAAACATTTTTTTGAGTGTTGGATGCAGTGGTACATTCATCATTAGTAGATTTTGGAAATCAACATGTTCTATTGCACAATAATGTATGGAAATGCATCCATTGAAGTTGATAATATCATCGATTTCAATTTTGAATATGTCCATATTGAATCTGTTAGTGATAGAAGCATGTTATTTGCTAAAGTGGTCTTATTGTTTGTGAAAAATATGAAAAACTAATAATAAGACTCTTGTTATTGATGCATAACCATAAATTTGACACTTTTTAGAATTGTGACCATGAGAGAATTACTTCTTAGCTACCAAAGTTGCAATAAATTCAGAGTAAGCTAGCGTATCCAACTCTTTGACATTCTTATTCAACCAAAGAATATTTGGCACACAATTACATACTCTTCTCACCAAGACTTCCAAAAAAAATTGGATTGAATGAACCTTATTAGAAAACACATATTTGTATAATAACTTCCCAATGGAAAATAAAGAAATCGTACGAAGATGGTCCCAAATTCCCATGAAGAGATAAAGTACTGATGACAAAGAATCACAGAATAACATTACACGTCATTGAAACTAATCTTGAAACAAAACAAAATGATAATCCTAAGCATATTTGCAACAAATTCTAGCAAATTTACACTCCCATAAAATGCGCTTTCAAGATGCCGTAAAAGATGCCTTAAAAAAGATACTTCATAATAACTACAAATTTACACTCCCATTATAAAGATGCCATAAAAGATACTTCATAATAACTACAAATCACCGAACAACACTCAATTGACTAAAAAATATTCCACGAATTGTGCTGATAGTAATGCTAAAAGTATACCATACTTTCAATTATCGCTTGAACAACCAATCCATTGCGAAGTCATAAATATAAAATGTACATAACAAACTCAAGATAATTATTGACAAATTGAAGGGAAATTACAAAGGCTGTAACACCATCCGCCTAAATTGCAGAAGACTTAAAAAAAATATAAAAAAGCTTGGTAAGACAAAGTTAAATATTTGATCATAGCTTAGTAAAGCGCTATAGTGTCGAATATATAGATGAGAATATATTAGAAACGTAAAAAAACTTATACCCAACAAAGCCACACAGACAGAAGATACTTGGACAGCCTAGTAATGGAGGACGGTAACGTCGTATTCAACGACTGCGTTGCCGGTCTTTAGATCGAAGGAATGAGTGCGAGCGAGAGCGTATCCTCGAGCCAATCGAAACAACCCACTGCCCCCCACGATCGGCATTTCTCTAACTTTATCGAAAACCGCATTCTTCCCCACCATGGCGAGGGTGCTCCCGTTGTACTTTCCGCTCTCGAACACAAACGTCAATGCCATGAGAAGATGGAGTTTCTGTTGGCAGGAGGAAACGTAGATACCCTGCGCTCTGCCCACCATTTTGGAGGTCGCCTCCGGTCCTTCCGTCAGCCAGTCGTCAATCACCATAACCATGCCGAAGACAGTAGGCGAACTGTTCGTGGTGGGAGCCGATGCCACCTTCACGGCCGTCACATTTTCCCCCTCCGGTAAGTCGTGGAAATAGAAATGCAGGTGACTTATCTTCTCCCGCCCTAATTTCGCCTTTGGCTCAGCCGCGGCTGTATGCAGGAAAATCAACAACACTATAACTACCACTGTAATATTTACCGGCGAATAACTGTTGATGGCCATCTCCAAAGAATGCCTCAGTTCGATGCAGATAACTTCTCCAAGGGTTCAAAGAATCCCTCAGTTCAATGCAGATAACCAGAGAAACAAATGTATATATATGATACTGAAAGCTTAGTTCCACTTTCAGAATCCGATTCCCCGGAAAAATACGGTTTCTTTATCAACCCGTTTTCATATTTGTAGTTTGATGAGTGTTTTGTTTCAGTAAACATTTTGTTCTTAGTAGTAGAGTAACCAATCTTATATATATTTTAAGATATATTAATCTGTAGTAGTAGGGCTGTTGCTGTTTGTGAAGGTTAAGTTACTCCAGGTTAGCCATTCAATTCTTATAGGTGAGAGGTGGAGAGTGGTAACTATTCAGGAAGGAGGAAGGGAGTGACAGCATTTTTAAGGTGGACAGATTCTTCCATTCTACATTTAGTTGATTAGACCCATCTTTAAAGCTTAATATCATTTAAAATAGATATCTCATTTATTAATCCAAATCATATATATATATATATATATGATTTGACCGCTTTAAAACTATTAAAGAACCCACGAGATATTTTTTTTTGTGACGAGACCTTTTTCTTTACGCTGACAGAATTTCCAATAGCCAGGGCCCGCTCTGTAACGTTAACCAATGGAGTTTTATCAGGCTGCTTTCAATCCATTTTCTCTGATACGAAAATATCAGGCCTGGCCATTTTGGTTCCATACTCCATACTCTTTCAAGTCCGATTGGGATTCTTTAACACATAGGCCCGGTCGAACAACTTGAAACTTTCATGGGCAACGCTGGTTATGCCCTATGTGAAAATAAATAGTGTCATCAATGTTTCATGCTATTTTCTTTGCTGTACAGGAACCTTTCTGCGTCATGACTGCAATGTTTCTGTGCTTTTTTAAACCTGCCTCTGGTCAAGGCAACAATGCTCCCGAACCCCATACGACGAACATGAGGATGTTTAGATTTTATCATGTCCTCCAACGAGATTTTTTAGTTTACTATGAAGAAGCTTTATGGAGATTGGCAAATCTCTTTTAAGCCATTGTGAGATAGGAGTTAGAATCTGAATTGGAATTTCATGATAGGAGTTGAATCTGAATTGGAATTTCATGGTTAGCAGTTTGACTTCGAACCTGAATTGGTATTTCATAGTTATCCACTTTGACTTCGAATCGGAATTGGAATGTTAGAATATATAAAACAATCGGAAGAAAGAGAATTTCATGAATAGAAAAATTATGTAGTTTTTTTTTTCGTATTTAAAAAATATATATATATATATTTATGGGTTTGTTCCTGTAGCAAAACAGCCTTATTAAGAGCAATCAGCTCATGCGCTTACAGACAGAGCCCTTCCATGCTCTGTTTCCAATTCTGTCCTTTAGCATGTTACTCTCATATTCATATAACTGAAAAAGAACTGAACATGATTGCAATCTGTAATACATATTCTTGACTGACCATATCTGGTCATAAAAGTAGCAGTATTCTAGCCAAAACCTGGTAGTCTGGGCTTCCAGTATTCCAAAAAAGAACAAAAAATTATCAGCAACTATCTTACCCGTCATTCATAACTTTTACTCTGCCTCGGAAAGGCACATGACAGCTCCTTATTGGATCATCCGCATTAAAAGTTAACGAGACTCCTTTCTCATACTTGCTCCGACTTTTGCTATCTTATCAGCCTCATTATTCAATTCTCTATACACATGCTCAGATTTCACCTCATCAAACTCTTTACTAGTCGTCTATGAAGAACAAAAACTCCAAGATATATATTAATTAAGAAACAGAGCCAGCAATACAATATATATTGGACAAAACAAAGACGGTTGCCCACCAGTCAGTTACAACCGTAACCAGTTTATTAAACTAATTTAAACACCGAAGGATTAATATTCTGAATTTTTCAAACTTTTCACATCCCAATGCTTTAGTGAATATATCGGCAATTTGCTATGAAGTAGGACAATGAGTCAAATGAATAGTTTTAGCCTCAACATGATGTCGAATCAAATGATATTTAGTATTAATATGTTTAGTTCGATCATGGAATTTAGGATTCTTGGCCAATTGTATTGCAGAAGTATTGTCAACAAAAAGAGGCATTGAAGTCTTCTGTTTCTCCTGCAAATCTTCAAGAATTTTCTGAAGCCAAATGATTTCTTTTGTGGCTTGAGTTGCTGCAACGAATTCTGCTTCAGTTGTAGAATCAGCAGGAACTGATTGCTTTCGTGATCTCCAAGTGATAGCTGCCGATCCAAGATTCATCAAATAACCTAAAGTAGACACCCCATGCTCTTTATCTCCATCGAAATCTGAATTTGAATAACCAATAAGATGAAATTCTAAAACTTTAGAGTATTTGATTCCAAACAACTGAGTGCCTTTTAAATATTTGAGCACTCGTTTTGTTGCGATCTAATGACCTTCACAAGGTTGATGCATAAACTTGGAAAGTATTCCTACAACAAAAGTTATGTCAAGACGAGTAGTAGTAAGATAAATCAAGCTTCCAACAAGTTGCCTGTACTTTGTTGGATCTTCACATGCACCGCCTTCAAGTGAAATAAGCTTTTGATTATGCTCGATTGGAGTAGAAACAGAATTACAATCCAACATCTCGAATTTTTTCAACAGATCTCCAATCTACTTCTTCTGAGAAATAAAGATATACTTTGGTTTTTGATCTACTTCAATTCCTAAATAATAATGAAGTAATTCCAAATCTGTCATGTCAAAAACCTTTTGCAACTCCTTTTTAATAAAGACTATATAGTCACCATTATTCCCTGTGATAAGCAAATCATCAACATAGACAACTAGATATACAATTGATCGCGCAACTTTCTTAACAAATAAAGTTGCATCATCTAGATTGAAATGCTTATAATTCAATTTGAGAAGATGTTCAGTTAACTTCTCATACCATGCTCGGGGTGCTTGTTTCAAACCATATAAAGACTTCACCAATTTACATACCTTATGTTCTTTTCCTTTAAGAGAAAAACCTTCCGGCTGAAACATATAGACATCTTCTTTTAGATCTCTATTTAAAAAGACAGTTTTTACATCCATATGATGTATTTTCCATCCATTTTGAGCTGCAAGAGAAAACAAAGTTCTAATAGTGCCCCATTTTGCAGTAGGAGCAAATGTTTCTGTGTAATCAATACCTTCTTTTTGAGCATACCCCTTTGCTACAAATGATTCCTTGTATTTGTCAAGTAGGCCATCAACCTTATATTTAGTTTTATAAACCCACTTAGAACCAATCGGTTTAATGCCAATAGGAGGGTCCACCAACCTCCAAGTGCCATTTTTAATAAGAGCATCATATTCTTTCCTCATTGCATCTTTCCATTCATTACAGCTAACAGCTTCTTCAAAAGTAGCAGGCTCATTAACAACAATAGAAAAATTTAACTCAAATTCATCAAACCTTTTTGGAATTGTCTTTGTTCATGTTGATCTACAAACAAACTACTTCGGTGATGGCTGAAAAACTTCTACAATTTCCGATTCTGCATTATTGTCATCCAAATCTGTATTGTCATCTATTTTTTCTTCTACAGAATCATTATTATCAACTAGTTTTTCTTCATTCTCAAGTGTTGATATAGAAGGCAAATTAATTGAAGGAAAATCCATAGACTGATAAGGAAAATCCAAAGACTGATCTAGAATCTGAATCCCCGCTTCAGGATGTGGAAGATCATTATCCCATTCATAATAAAACTTCTTGGAAGGAAATTTATCCAAATGATTGAGTTGTCTATCAATAGTAGAAGCATCTTTATCAAATTCAAGAAAAACTACTTCTCTTGAAACAATAAATTTCTTGGTTTCCTCATCATACAACCTGTAAGCTCTGGAAGTATTAGAATATCCAAAAAAAAAAACATTTGTGGCTCCTGGCACCCAATTTGTTACACTGTTGTGTAGGAATCAAGGCAAAGCAAGGAGAACCATAAACTCTAAAATGTTGAATAGCAGGAAGTCGATTATACCACATTTCATAAGGAGACTTATTTTTTATGGTAGTAAAAGGACACCGATTATGAATATAGACTGCACAAAGTACTGCTTCTCCCCAAAACATCAACTTGACATTCTGAAAATACATCATTGACCTTACCATATTAAGCAATGTTCTGTTCATGCATTCTGCCATACCATTTTGTTGTGGGGAATAAGGAACGGTGGTTTGATGTTTAATACCATTATCTTGTAAATACTTTTCAAATTCATTAGATGTGTATTCGCCACCATTATTGGAGCGAAGAGTGCCAATATTAAGTTGAGTTTCATTTGAAATCCATAAATAAAAATTCTTAAAAGTTGCAAAAACTTGTGATTTCTCTTTCAACAAGTAAACCCAACACATCCTGGTGTAGTCATCAATAAATGTTAGCAGATATTTGTTACCATTGGCAGATGGAACAAGCACGGGCCCACATAAATCTGAATGTATAAGTCCTAACTTTCTGGAAGCTCTGGCAGTAGACTTATAAAAAGGCTGCTTATAATGCTTGCCTAAAATACAAGCATTACATGGAGACGATTTTCTTGGAATAGTAGGAAGCCCCTGTATACCTTGTTGCTTCATAATTCTAATACTATCATAATTGATATGACCAAAACGAGCATGCCACAATAATCTGGAAGACAGAGTATCACTATGTTGAGCCAAAAAAACTGAGTTGGATGAAAAAGATGATGTCCTTTTTAATTTTGAAAGTTTGTCTTCTTTAACACCAGTCATAACAATCACATCATTAGATGTTCTTCGTATTTCAATTATACCATCAAACATATGTATAGAATGTCCTTGCTGCCTAACTTGTATGAGAGACATCAATTTTTTTTTTAATTGAGGAATATAAAGAACATCATGCAAAATATAATCAGCAAGTCCGGGTAACTTAAGTCAAATAGAACCAATTCCTGAGGGCTTCAACTGTGACTTATCAACAAAATAAATTATACCATCAATATGATCACTAAATGTCTCAAAACAATCCCTTCTGAAGTTCATATGACATGTGGCTCCAGTATCTAAAATCCAAGTATCTTCCCACAAAGCAAAAGAAGTGCTACAAACTTCATTAATACTAAGATTACAATGTGCAACTATATAGTGAGCAGATTCAGGTGGTTTTCCTTTGTCTGGAGGCTGTTTCTATTTCTTCTCATTAATCTTTTCCCAAGGAGTGCGGCAATAACTGGCAGTATGACCAAGTTTTCCACATCTATAGCATTTAACAGATTGCCTATCATTTTGAACATATTTTTGTTGTCTGTCATCTTGATGATGATTACCCCCCCTGCCTCTAAATGTTCTCCTACCACGACCTCTGCTACTATGTTTAGGTCTAGTAGACTCCCCTCTAGGTTTTTGCTCTTTCTGGGCGAGACATAGAGTCTCAACAGTGGAACTGGAAAGAGATTCCTTCTTCCCAAAGGCTTTCTCTCTTTCAACAATTTTGTCTACAAGAATATCAAAAGTCATGGCTTTCATCTGTCCACTAGCTTGAAGTGATTCTAAGTAGTGCGAATAGGTAGGATATAGAACTTCAATGAATGCAGTGAGCTGCAGATCAACTTTGACACTGGTTGATTCAATATCATGAAAAATGGCTTTAATTTCAGAAGCTAATTTCATGGGATCATTTTCTTTCAGTTCAAGATTAAATAAATTCATCAACAAATGAATAATCTCCAGTTCTGAATGGGAGTCATAAAGATCTTTTAATTTCTTTAACGTTGTAAATGCTGTGGTGCTGGAAAGAATGTGTCGACTTACCTCTTTAGTTACAGAAGCAAAAATTAAAGCATACGCCTTTTTATCTTTACTCTTCCAAATGGCAAGTTGCTTGTCATCTGTAGGTTGTTCTGGGTCATTATCATCCTTTCCTTCACAAACTTCCTCCCATAAATCATTAAAAATAAGAGTGTTCTTTATTTTCCGAAACCATTCTTGGTAGTTTGCTTTTCCAGAAAGCACTACTCCCACAGTTGATATTAGTGAATGCATTTTAGTTTCACACTTCAAACTGCACTTCTATTAAAAAATGAAACTACAGTCTTACCAGAGTTTCAGTTTCAAATCTCAGAGAATGCCCAGAATTTCTATCAGGGAATGCCTAGAATTTCTGTCACCGTAGGCTTGACTGCAGGGGATTTCTCCACGGCTCCGTTGCTATCAAAATCTTCTGTATCGATCTTCTACATGAACATGAAGCAACAGATTTTTATCTGCCCTGGAAGCTTGGTATCCAGCTCTCATTCATTGTAGCCTTAACGCACAAGAAGAGGATGACAGCAAAATTTTCTCCCGACAGTGTTCAACATAGATTGCCCTTCAACACAGCAGCGATCTCTTTCAAAGCTCTTCAACACATCAACGATATGGCAGCAGGGGTTGAAGAGCAGCAACAATCTTCAACATGGAGTTTCCTGTATGCGGTCTGCACATATATCTTCTTCACGGCTCGGATACCATTGAAGAATAAAAACTTCGAGATATATATTAATTAAGAAACAGAGAGAGCAATACAATATATATTGGACAAAACAAAGATGGTTTCCCACCATGTTGGTTGTGGAGCCAGATCTTCCAATCTCATAGATGATATTGTCTCAGTTGTGCACCCTAGAGGATTGTACACTCATTTTGCATTTTAGGGGTTCAGGGCAACGCCCCCGAGAAAAATTTTTGGGGTTGTTTTTGCCAGCTGTTTACGGGCCCATGGTTTTGGGTAACCTGTGGTATTTTCCCATTGTATTTCCCCTATAAAAGAAAGACTTTGTAATACGGCTAGGGAAAGATGTATTAGGTTTTATGTATTGTAAAGATCTCTGAGATCATAAGAGAGACTGTGAGACAGTGAAGAGGAAGTGCAGTGGTTGTGCTGCAGGTTGTATCCCTTCACTTTGCTGGACGAAATAATAATAAGGAATGGAAACTTCAGTGTGGACATAGCCCAAGTTGGGGTGAACCACGATATATCTATGTCTCTCTTGTAATCTGTGTGTGATTATATTTTCATTTTTGTTTATTGTTATTGCTTTGCGATCCTGTTTTTCCTAACAATTGGTATCAGAGCCAAAGGTCTATTTGGCACATGAAGCTAGGGTTTCTAGTTCAAGTGGGAGCAATGGCAGAAGAATGAAAGTTTAAGGTCGAGAAGTTTAATGGCCAAAACTTCCAGTTATGAAAGATGCAAATGGAGGACTATCTGTACCAGAAGGATCTATTTCTACCATTGGGAGGAAGAGCAAAGCAGTCGGTGGCTATGAAGGACAAAGAATGGGAGGTTCTTGATAGAAAGGCTTTGGGAACAATACAGCTGAGCTTGGCTTCATCGGTGGCTTTCAATATCTCAAAAGAAATGACAACGAAGGGTTTGATGAGCGCATTGGGTAAGCTGTATGAAAAACCCTCAGCCTCCAACAAGGTATTTCTAATGAAGCGTTTATTTAATATGAAGATGTCTGAAGGTGGATCTGTTATTGATCATTTAAAGGAGTTTAATACGGTTACAAATCAACTAAGTTCTATAAGTGTGAACTTTGATGACAAGGTTAGGGCTCTTCTAATCTTGTGTTCATTGCCAGAAAGCTGGAATAGCTTGGTCATGGCTGTAAGTAACTCTATCTCTGGTTCAAACACCTTGAAATTTGATGATGTTATTGGTGTTATTCTTAGCGAGGAAATGCGAAGAAAAAGAACAGGTGAGACATCAGGTAATGTGTTGACCATGGAGAGCAGGGGAAGACAAAAGGAGAGAGGAAAGAGCCAAGGTAATCGCAGCAACTCTAAAAAGAGTAGATCCAAGTCCAAACTGGGAAAAATAGAGTGCTGGAACTGTGGAAAGAAAGGACATTTGAAGAAAGACTGCAGATCTCTAAAGAAGAAAAGAGATGCATAGAAGGAAACTACCTAGGAAGAAAATGTAGCAGGTGATGTGTTACAAGATGCTTTGATTCTTGCATTAGATAATACAAGTGATTATTGGGTAGTAGATTCAAGGGATTCATGTCATGCTACACCCCATAAGAAATATTTTCATGATTATGTTCCAGGCAATTTTGGACATGTTTCATTGGGTGATGATGAGCCATGTAAAATTGTTGGAATGGGTAAGGTATGGATAAAAGTTAAGAATGGAATTGATTGGATGTTGAAAGATGTTAGGCATATTCCAGCTATGAAAAGAAATCTGATCTCAACAGGGTAGTTGGGAGATGGCGGCTGTCTATCTATGTTTGGAGAAAAGTGGTGGAAGATCACTAAAGGATCAATGGTGATAGCAAAATGAGACAGAGTAGGTACGTTGTATTTATGTCCTCATAATACTGACCATTCTATCTCTTTAGCTTCCACAGGAACAGATACAACATTGTGGCATCATAGGCTTGGCCACATGAGTGAGAAGGGGATGCAGATTCTCCACTCAAGGAAGTTGCTTCCAGATTTGAAGCAGGTAAGTTTGGAATTCTATGAAAACTATGTTTATGGAAAATAGAAGAGAGTCAGATTTCTCAGGGTTGGGAAACAGAAGAAGAATGAAAAGTTAGAGCTTGTGCATACTGATGTATGGGGACCGGCTCAGGTACAATCTCTTGGTGGCTCTCATTATTATGTTACATTGATTGATGACGCAACTAGGAAAACTTGGGTTTATTGCATTAGACAGAAATATGATGTGTTTGCTACTTTTAAGAAGTGGAAAGCTTTGGTTGAGAATGAGACAGGTAAAAGGTTAAAGTGTCTCAGATTTGATAATGGAGGTGAGTATTGCGACAAAGAGTTTGATAGATACTGTTCATACCATGGGATTCGTAGAGAGAAGACAGTCCCAGGAACACCACAAGAAAATGGTGTGTCAGAAAGGATGAATAGAATGATCATGGAGCATGCAAGGTGTATGAGACTACATGCAAGGTTTCCCTTACAGTTTTGGGCGGATGCTGTAAATATTGCTGTTTATTTAATAAACAGAGGACCTTCAAGTGATTTGGATGGTGGTATTCTAGATGAGGCATGGACAGATAAAAAGGTAAACTACTCATTTCTGAGAACGTTTGGTTGTAAAGCATTTGTCCATATTGATAAAGAAAATAGAACAAAGCTTGAAGCTAAATCCAAGAAATGTACCTTTATTGGATATGGGGTTGATGATTTTGGTTATCGCTTATGGGGATTATGAAAATCACAAAATCATTAGAAGTAGAGATGTCATATTCAATGAAAAGGTCATGTACAAAGATCAGTTGCAGGGAAATAAACAGGAAAATGAAAACACAAAGTACATAGTACTTGATGAAATTAAAGAAAATGAAGTTCCGAAGGTGCCAGAAAATCCAGAGCAGCAGCAAGTACCTAAAACTCCTGCAACTGCAAGACGATCTACCAGGTTAAGTAGATTCCCTGAACGATACTCTCCTTCAATGTATTATTTGTTGATGACTAATGCTGGTGAACCAGAATTTTATGAAGAAGCAATGCAGGGTAGAAACTAGAAAGAAGTGGGAGTAAGGCATGAATGAGGAGATGGACTAATTGGTAGGAAACCAAACTTGGGATTTGGTTCAGTTGCCTGCTGATAAAAGAGCATTGTAGAACAAATGGATTTACAGGTTGAAGGAAAGAAGAAGGAAGTAAGAAGCAGTATAAGGCCAGACTTGTTGTAAAGGGATTTGCACAGAAGAAAGGTATAGACTTTGATGAAATATTTTCTCCTGTTTCTAAGATGACTTCAATTAGGACTATTTTAAGTCTAGTGGTAGTAGAAGATTTGCATCTTGAACAGTTAGATGTAAAAACAACCTTTCTCCATGGGGATTTGGAGGAAGAGATATATATGCAGCAGCCACAAGGGTATGAGGTCAAAGGTAAGGAGGATCTAGTATGCAGGTTGAAGAAGAGCTTGTATGGCTTGACACAAGCTCCGAGGCAGTGGTATTTAGAATTTGACAGGTTTATGACAGAACAAGGTTATAGTAGATTTCATTCTGACCAATGTGTTTATTTCAAGAAGCTAGACAATGAAAAATATATTATCTTGTTATTGTATGTGGATGACATGCTTGTTGCAGGGTCTGACATGCAGGATATAAATGTATTCAAAATGAAGCTAGCTAATTCATTTGCGATGAAGAATTTGGGTGCTGCAAAGCAAATCCTTGGTATGAGAATTACAAGAGACAGAAAAAATCGCAAATTGACATTGTCTCAGGGTGAGTACATACAAAAGGTGTTGGAGAGGTTCAGAATGCAGAATGCAAAACTAGTTAGTACAACTTTGGCCAGCCATTTCAGTCTAAGTAAGGAAATGTGTCCCAAGACACAGGAAGAGACATATTACATGTCCAAGATTCCCTATCAATCAACAGTTGACAGCTTGATGTATTCCATGGTGTGCACAAGACCAGATATTGCACATGCAATGGGAGTTGTGAGCAAATATATGAACAATCCAGGTAAAGAACATTGGAAGGCAGTACAGTGGATTCTTAGGTATTTGAGAGGTACTACCACTCAGGCATCATGTTTTGGACGTTCAAACACTGTTCTACAAGGATATGTTAATGCAGATATGGAAAGTGATAAGGATAGCAGGAGGAGCACCACAGGGTATGTGTTTACTGTAGGTGGAACAACAGTAAGCTGGATTTCGAAACTGCAGAAGGTTGTTGCACTTTCAACAACGGAAGCAGAGTATGTTGCCATTACAGAGGCTAGTAAAGAGATAATTTGGTTGCAGAGGTTTATGGAGGAAGTGGGTAAGAAGCAAAAGGATAGCAAGTTGTATAGTGACAGCCAGAGTGCCATTCATCTTGCAAAGAACTCAGCATTCCATTCCAGGACTAAACATATATAGCTCAAGTACCATTTCATATGCTCTGTTCTGGAAGATGAACTGTTGAAGCTGGAAAAGATACATACTAGCCAGAATCCTGCAGACATGTTCACAAAGGTTGTGACCAGAGAGAAACTGAGTTCTTGCTCTGTTTCAGTTGGCCTTCTAACATGAAGGTGAAGAGGAGAAATTTGCTAAGTCCAAGTCCAACAAGTGTAGCAGCGGTGGAGTTGCTGTGATCAGTCTCCAAGTGGGATATTGTTGGTTATGGAGCCAGATCTTCCAGTCTCATAGATGATATTTTCTCAGTCATGCACCCCCGGAGGACTGTACACCCATTCTGCATTTTTAGGGGTTTGGGGCTGTTTTTGCCAGCTATTTACGGGTCCATGGTTTTGGGTAACCCATGGTATTTTCCCATTGTATTTTCCCTATAAAAGAAAGACTTTGTAATACGGCTAGGGCAAGATGTTTTAGGTTTTATGCATTGTAAAGATCTCTGAGATCAGAAGAGAGACTGTGAGACAGTGAAGAGGAAGTGCAGTGGTTGTGCTGCAGGTTGTATCCCTTCACTTTGTTGGACGGAATAATAATAAGGACTGGCAACTTCAGTGTAAACGTAGCCCAAGTTGGGGTGAACCACAATATATCTATGTCTCTCTTGTAATGTGTGTGTGATTATATTTGCATTTCTATTTATTGTTATTGCTCTGCGATCCTGTGTTTTCTAACACACCAGTCGGTTACTAACCGTAACCAGTTTATTAAACTAATTTAAACACCGAAGAATTTAGTTAACATTCTATTCTCTTCTTGTAGCACTTCAAGTTACAAATTTCAATTTTTATAGGCACCTTTCATCCATTTGACAATCAACATTGGTTTCCATAAATATTCATCATTGAATTCCTTTTTTCAGATTTAGAGGAAGTAGTACAACCATAAAACACTCATCTCCGCATAGTTATTTGTACTTGTACCCACACTAACACTAAAAGGACTTAGTCATGTAGAGAACTCCTCCTACTCCACAAAATCTTTGATCTCCTTGTGACGCCCCATCAAAACAAGCCCAAAGTATCGAGCCGTTGATCTCTACTAGTTTTATCTTTCTGGTCACCTCGAACTTCTTATCTTGAGGAAAGTGTCTTAGGAGACTAAACTTTGCACTCCACTTTGGAACATTGAGATGTTACCATCCTCAAATAGACTATCATTTCTAGAGATCCATATTCTCCCACTTATGATAGTGGGGAGTGCTCTACAATCCATCATTTCCTTTTTGTTATAGCAAATGTGGAGGCACTCTTCCACTGAGATTCATGTCCAAACATTCATTCCACCATCATATGCTTCGATGTCCTTCCAAACTTGTTTAGTGAAACAAAACTCCACAACTAGATGAATATTACTCTCCTCGGCTTCCCTACATAGGTAACACCTTCTAGGACTAGCTCTATTCTTATGTTGTAATAGATCCCATGTTAGAGCTTTGTTGGAGAGCAGGAACCACAAAAATATTTTTGATTTTAAAGGACATTGCAGCTTCAATATAATTCTCCACCACCATCTCGATTATCCCTACCATTCTTTCTTCAAAAGCACATTGTAATCGTGCATTGGGGTTTACCCCTGGGTGGGCGCACAAAGTTTCTCCCCAAAAACGTTGCAACAGGGACGCGCTAGTGGGAATAAAACAACTATGCGTATGCACCTAAGGTAGCGCACATGCACTGCTAGGTTCGGTACCGAACCGAGGTGCGTGTGCATGCCTGGTGCATGCACATGGCTAGCGTGTGCACGCTTAGGGGCGCGCACGCACTCCTGTTTAAAAAAAAAAACAGAGCCGAATTCTCCCATTCTTGTCATTGTAGCCGAGCGTGACTTCACCTCCGCGTGTGCGTGAGTACAACCACCATAAGAGGCCATTTCCACTCCAAAACCCACCAAATCGATCCACCAACTCATCAACATGTCAATTCAATAGGTAATTTCGATTTTTTTTGTCATTTTATTCATTATGTGTCAATTTTTTGATTTTTTTTGTTTATTAAATTGTTAATAATTCCCAAATTTTTAAAACAATGGACCAATTTTCAATTGCAGATTGTAAACCGAGACAATGAGTGAACAAAATATTAACTTGGAGTCCGATGGGAACACAAGAAAACCCAAACCTTGGACCCAATGCTGAAGAAAACCGTCAACAAAATCCAAATGCCGAAGAAAACCAAAACCCCCAACCAAATGTTGAATAAGATGACTTTAACCATTATGTAAATGAAATGAGAGTGCACACTCAAGAACTAAGAAACATGGGGGAACCATCTCAAGTGTCTCTTTCCATGTCAATTGAGAGCTCAATTGACTCCCCTCATCCAAGCACATCGCCAATTAACCGACATGACTGAATATAGAGCTAGGATGCGGGAGTATTACTCCACGGGCATTTCCAAGGAAGTAATAAAAGATTTGAATATTAAAAAGGCCCAATTATATAGTGTGTTTCACCGATCCAAGAACACAACAACCACCCAACACTAGCAAGCCACGTGTCTGCATGGATTGGTGTCATTACCAACCATGGAGGGACAATTGGATGCAGAGGTAGTTCATGGTGTATGATAAATGTCCTTGCAATAGTAAGGAGGTTCCACAGTACTTCCTTCGGCAACTGTGGGTTGAGTTTATGCTCGGTCTACATGTCAACTATTTTGACATAACCAAGTTCCAGGGTGTTGGGCATGGTTCTGCCCAAGATCAACCTGCTGCTAGGAGGAACCCACTGAGAGGGCCACCAGCTCTTAGGCATGACCCTAACCCCTCTCCCCAACCACCTCAGTTACCCCACAAGCTTGATCAGATCGAGGAGGCAATGAGGAATGTTGCACGTGGACTCCTTAGACACACCTCCTTTGTAGCAGTGACTACAGTGGAGAGGTCGAGTGACCTTGTTAGAGATCCAGGTGCAGGGCGTTCACGACAGGGCCAGGATAGACCTGTGACTGGTGGTAGCCATGCTAGGAATTCCAGTTCGACGGGGGACAATGCCACATCTATGTCCCCATTGTGGGCACACTTGCCCTAGCCCGATCGAGGGCTGTTATATGGATCAGGTTAGCAATTTTTTTAATGTGTTTTCAATCATCACTTAATAACTTGTAAAGTATTTTTTAAGTATTTTTGTTTGACTTAAACTATTATTTCAATGTATAGTTATTCAAAGCTGAGACACCAACATGGGAGAACGTAGGATCTCCCAACCTGGATGTAGTAATGGCAGCTGCAACTAAAATTGCGGCACCTCACATAGAGGTATTTTTAGTACCTCACACAATATTTTTATTACTTATGTCATTTATATTACTCAAGTATTTAATATTTACGGCATACACGTTGATAGTTCGTACAATGTTTTTGAATATCTTGATTGCCTAAATAATGACTTGTTTAACATGTTCATAACATGCATGCATTTTGGTGTCCACAGGTGTTCCTTGACTACGGTGAGCAACCATCCCCGCTAGGGATTGGCAGATCACCATATACAGAGGTACAATGTGTAGTTAAAAGCATGCTTTTAATTTGAATTGTTATGACTTACTTTGGTTTAATTTATTGTTTGTTTACTAAATTGTGATATCACAAATGTATATGTAGGTGCCACCAACAACTACAGGTCCCCATTTTAGTCCTATGTTTCCACCCTCTCCCATGAGTCCCCTTCCTCGCTTCCATCTAGACCCCTCCCTCCGTCCACCCCCTCCCTTCCATCCAGCCTCCCCTCTACGGCCATACTCCCTCCACTCGTCCACTCCTCCCCCACTTGTCCACTCCTCCCGTCTATACATCCTCCCCAATTTATCAATGCCCCCCTGTCTATCCATCCTCCCCCATTCGTCCATGCCCCCCTTCCTTCTAGCTTCCCCTCTTCGTCCACAACCTCCCTTTTGTCCATCCTCCTCCCTGTATGCAGGACTACCCTCCCATGCACCATCCCTCAACATATCCCCTATTCCTTTTCATTTGATACCCTCTATCCTGCAACCGGCAGGGGTTCATCATCCACGATGTCCTCCTCCACCCCATACCACCATGTCTTCTCCCACCATATCATCCCCACTTCTCGCCACTATTGTGGCATCTACTCTTCCAGTGTCCTCATCTATATCTCCAGTGGTTACACCTATAGTGGTCTCCACTACATCTGCGCCCCCCCCCCCCCATGACTGCATCGGAGCTGGTTGTCCAGCCATCTGCTCCACCTACTAGCCCATAAAAATCCCAACCATGTCCATCGTCAGAGGTGTTCACGGTGAGAATCAAACTAATTTATGAAAATATTTTGATGCATTAACAAAAATAAATTTAAGTGATTATTACTTTTCAATGAAATGATTGTTATAAATGTTGTAGGCTGGAATTGTTGAGAGGCTCCGCAGATCTAGGACACCTACCTCACATTTCCCACTCGCATCAGAGGTGATTTATTTAAGATTCGAATTCTACATTTGTTTTATAAATGTGGTAAATTTTGCAAATGCTTGAAAATGATGGTATCTTATATCATTTGTTCCAGAACTCGGAGAGACGGTCTACTCCTAGACAGAATAAGACCCGAGGCACCAGTAGCTCGAAGAGTAGGAAGATCGACTTTGGAGATGCGCCTGGGAGTGGCGGGGGGTGGTCACAATGCTTGACACACCATGTTATGTACATTAGCCATGATGTGGAACTTTTGCGCACCAGTTTCCATGTACTTTGTATCTACAACATGAGTTGCCATGTATTTTGGATCTAAGGCATGAGTTGTCGCATTTTCTATAGGGCATGAGTTGCCATTGTATGTACATTGGGAACCATGTTCCACTATTTTCTATAAATTGTATATGTTTGGATGAGTTTTGTAGCCTTGATGTACATGGATTTTCAGTTATGTGATTTATATTGATATTGTTTATATTAGTATCTTGTTTTCTAATGTTGTGTGTATCATGATGTGATGTTGTCTAAATTTGGTTTTTACTTCTATTCGTCCATGGCATGTGGTCTTAAGTTTTGGTACCAATGATGTCCATGCATTAGTTGATAATGTGAATCAACCTGAAGCTTACCTAGATCTTAGAAGAGAAGTTGGATATCATAGTTAAGCTTGGTTTATCTTTCCACATGTAAAAGCTTGTAATGGTATTTATGTTAAGAAAACATTATAAAAACAGGCTAACCGAAACAAAATCATGTATGAGAATTAATCTAAAAATAAATTGAATAAATGGATGGACAAAGCACACCTCATGGCACATAAGACATATATTGGGAACTTGAGTACTAGGAAAAGAATACTTAAAAATAGAAAATGTCCATTGTTGTCAAAAGGTTAAAATGAGATCCAACATGATTTTTAATAGCTCTACATAATGAGATCCAAAATGTCCATACTCTACATAATGAAATGTCGTCACTAGTATTTATATTGACCATTTTGTCTACTTAAGATCATGCAACAAATTAATAACCAAGCTATGGAATCATTTCTTAAACAATTGTCACCATACAAATAGGACAACCTTGAGCACAATGTATAGCTATCTCATTAATTCTCACTCATGGATATAGCCACCTTTGATTTGATGTCCACCACATCCACTACCATTTACAATTAGGACTTCCTTAATTTATCATTATGTGATAGCGATATAATATTATGTAGACACGTTGACTTAAACACCTATAGTTGACATTACAATAAATGACTACTATGAGGTGTATTTTTGAGGCTAGATCCACCTCAACACACCAACTTGTTAACCCAATACCCCAAATGCTTTTGAATTCTATCTCGAAGGGATTGAGGGGTATTAGGACATCCTAATTCATCTACTGGACACTCAGACACTTGTTAAAGAAATTTAGGACTTGCATTACATCAATGGAGTCACACATACACCCTCATCAAGTTGCATGCATCCATTAGTGCGCCATCAACACTAGAACATGTAAGCATTACTACATGTTGGACTAAGCTTTACTAATTTTATGATAATATTTGGTTTTCCATCCATTGAGAAGGTTGTCATAGGTGTGCATATCCACCATATAAAAATATTCATGGTACAACCAATTTCAAACCATTAGGTTTCTAAATTAGGTATCCGGTGCTAGGTACAACCATTTTCTAGTTGATGATGGACCCTTCCTATATAGATGAGATACTATGCATATATGTGTATAGTGATTTGGACTCAAATGTATGCACATGGATATATTTGTACAATGAAAATGATTTAATTTTTATATGTATTATAATTTAGGGCTAGATCTTAGGCTGCATAATAGGGTTTCATTGTGATTAGAATACAAACTAGGGTTCACGCTACCAACTAGGGTTTTTAGGATAGGCTCTCATGTTTCTAGGCTAGGATCCAAGCTCTAGGGTCACTATCTTAATGTTTAATTCCACTATCACGACATCATTCTCACCAATACCATGCCCACTATTACAATCACCATCAAGCCTCTCAATCCCACTTTGTACATTTCCAGTACTTCCAAGTTAAAATTTATAGGTCTTGTTGCTAAAAGGTTTTCACTTATCTATTCACATAGACAAATCCACTTCCGTGAAAGATTTGTTGTATCTTGGTATGTGCAAATTCACATGCAATAATAGTTGAGAAATCCAAAACATCCTATAGCTTGGAAAAACAACCTTATTAATCTTCTTTTGACAAAGGAGGGGAGAACATCATAGTATAGTCTCAATTTCAATTACACCATTAATGCAACGTGCTCAAATTGAAAGTTTTGTTTTGTTGCATTACATGTGGCCAAACATTAACTTCCACGAATTATTCTTTAATTAAAAAAAATTATTAAATGATATTTATTTAAGTCTAACTTCATTGCTGAAGGGTTATTTTGTTGCTAAAACTTTGTGTCAAGGGCAATGTAAAAATTCAAAACGTAAAAAAAATTAGTTTGAAGGGAGGATATGAAATGAAATTCCAATGCGAAATGCCATTGCCAATAATTGAAATCTTCACATCATCAATGCTATGTGCATGTTGGCTTGCATGAGTATTTCATGTTGACCAACTTTTATATACACATTTCTACAAATACGTGCCAGGTCCAATTGATGCAAACAATCTTCCCATGTCTTGCTAAAAAGAAGAATGTCAACTAGATAGATGATCACAAATAAGTCAAAATACAATCTTAGCACTATGTTCATTATGGTCATAAATGTTACAAATCCAACAATAAGATTAGATGAAATCAACACCATTAAAACAATCCTAAGTTGGCACATTTTAAAATGTTTCCCTTCACATATCCTCTTACTTGATATGGCTCTAATGATAATCAAAATTCAGGTTAATTTTACATCTTCATCATCATTGTCATCTCTAGGCTCCTCATCAACATCTCCATCATCATCATCTTCTCCATCATCACCATCACCATCTTCATCACCATCACCATCATCATCAACGTCTTCATCATCATCACCATCATCATCATCATCAACATCTTCATCATCATTGTCATCTAGAGGTTCCTCATCAACATCTCTGTCATCATCATCTTCTCCATCATCATCATCATCATCATCATCATCATCATCTTCATCACCATCACCATCATCATCAATGTCTTCATCATCATCACCATCATCATCATCATAATCAACGTCTTCATCATCATTGTCATCTCTAGGTTCCTCATCAACATCTCCATCATCATCATCTTCTCGATCATCACCATCATCATCATCTTCATCACCATCACCATCATCATCAATGTCTTCATCATCATCACAATCATCATTATCATAATCAACATCTTCATCATCATTGTCTTCTCTAGGTTCCTCATCAACATCTCCGTCATCATCATCTTCTCCCTCATCATCATCATCATCATCTTCATCACCATCACCATCATCATCAACGTCTTCATCATCATCACCATCATCATCATCATCATCATCAACATCTTCATCATCATTGTCATCTCTAGGTTCCTCATCAACATCTCCATCATCATCATCTTCTCCATCATCATCATCATCATCATCTTCATCACCATCAACATCATCATCAATGCCTTCATCATCATCACCATCATCATCGTCATCAACATCTTCATCATCATTAGCATCTCTAGGTTCCTAATCAACATCTCTGTCATCATCATATTCTCTATCATCATCATCCTCATCTTCATCACCATCACCATCATCATCAACATCTTCATCATCATCACCATCATCATCACCATCATCATCAACATCTTCATCATCATTGTCATCTCTAGGTTCCTCATCAACATCTCCACCATCATCATCTTCTCCATCATCATCATCATCATCTTCATCACCATCACCATCATCATTAATGTCTTCATCATCATCACCATCATCATCATAATCATCATCAACATCTTCATCATCATTGTCATCTCTAGGTTCCTCATCAACATCTCGCCATAAGTGCTCGGTCGATGATTTTGCAAATTTGAACCCAATGTGCAAAAATTGCACACTCCCTTATTGAGAAAAAACCTAGTTTCCAAAGTGGATCTACAAGGTGACACCTAAGCCACGGTGCCGGAGGAGAGTGGCACCCCTAACACTATCCTGACGTCCTAAATCCAATAGAGTGGATAGTTTGTCGATCGGAGCCACGGCCATCATTCTATGGCTCGTTCCATCTCGCATCCAAAAGGCCTTCACAGACACCTGCTGGATACCTACCGAAGGCATAGAACTCCAAACGTGCAACAAAAATGGGTTTTGAGGAGTCCTGCAAGTGTGTCTAGGAAGGTTCCAGCTGGGAACGCTAGCCATAAGTTCCCGGTGGATGATTTTGCAAAGTTGACCCTTGTGTGCGAAAATGCACACTCCCTTACTAAGCAAAACCCTAGTTTCCAAAATAGACCTACAAGGTGACACCCAGGCCAGGGGACCAAAGGATATGGGCACCCCTAGCACTATCCCGACATCCCGAATCCAACAGATTCGACGGTTTTTCGATTGGAGCCACGATTGTCATTTTATGGCTCGTTCCGTCTCGCATCCAAAAGGCCTTCAGGGACACTTGCTGGATACCTGCCAGGGCCATAGAACTCCAACCGTGCAACAAAACCGGGTTTTGGGGATTCATGCAAGTGTGTCTAGGAATGTTCCGGCTAGGAATGATAGCCATAAGTTCCCGGTGGAGGATTTTCCAAAGTTGACCCCCGTGTGCAAAAATTGCACACTCCCTTACTGAGCAAAACCCTAGTTTCAAAAATGGACCTACAAGGTGACACCTGGGCCATGGGACCGGAGGAAAGAGGCACCCCTACCACTATCCTGACGTCCTGAATCCAATGGAGTCAACAGTTTGTCGATCATATCCATGGTCGTCATTCAATGGCTCATTCTGTCTCGCATCCAAAAGGCTTTAGGGACACTTGCGGGATACCTGCCGGGGCCATAGAACTCCAACCGTGAAACAAAACCGGGTTCCGGGGAGTCCTACAAGTGTGTCTAGTAAGGTTACAACTAGGAATGCTATCCATAATTGTCTGGTGGAGGATTTTCCAAAGTTGACCCCCGTGTGCAAAAATTGCACACTCCGTTACTGAGCAAAACCCTAGTTTCCAAAATGAACCTACAAGGTGACACAAGGGCTAGGGGACCAGAGGATAGGGGCACCCCTAGCACTATCCTGATGTCCTAAATCCAACGGAGTCAACATTTTGTCGATCATAGCCATGGTCTTCATTCTATGGCTCATTCTGTCTCGCATCCAAAATGCATTCAGGGACACCTGCTGGATACCTGTCGAGGGCATATAACTCCAACCGTGCAACAAAACCGGGTTTCGAGGAGTCTTGCAAGTGTGTCTAGGAAGCTTCCAGCTGGGAATGCTAGCCATAATTTCCCGGTCGTCGATTTTGCAAATTTGACCCCAATGTGCAAAAATTGCACACTCCCTTATTGAGAAAAACCCTAGTTTCCAAAATGGACCTACAAGGTGACACCCGGGCCACTAGACCGGAGGAGAGGGGCACCCCTAGCACTATCCCAATGTCCTGAATCCAATGGATTCAACGGTTTGTCGATCGAAGCCACGGTCGTCATTCTATGGCTCGTTCCGTCTCACATCCAAAAGGCCTTTAGGGACACCTGCTGAATACCTTCCAGGGGCATAGAATTCCAACCGTGAAACAAAACCTGGTTCTGGGGAGTCCTACAAGTGTGTCTCGCTAGGTTCCAGATAGGAACGCTAGCCATAAGTTCCTGGTGGATGATTTTCCAAAGTTGACCCCTGTGTGCAAAAATTGCACACTCCGTTACTGAGCAAAACCCTAGTTTCCAAAATGAACCTACAAGGTGACACAAGGGCTAGGGGACCAGAGGAGAGGGGCACCCCTAGCACTATCCTGATGTCCTAAATCCAACGGAGTCAACATTTTGTCGATCATAG
This sequence comes from Larix kaempferi, assembly GCA_027924585.1. Lineage (NCBI taxonomy): Eukaryota > Viridiplantae > Streptophyta > Pinopsida > Pinales > Pinaceae > Larix > Larix kaempferi. The sequence goes on along the minus strand of BSBM01001095.1, from coordinate 3,178,168 downwards.
CCATGGTCGTCATTCTATGGCTCATTCCGTCTCGCATCCAAAATGCATTCAGGGACACCTGCTGGATACCTGTCGAGGGCATAGAACTCCAACCGTGAACCAAAACCGGGTTTCGGGGAGTCTTGCAAGTGTGTCTAGGAAGCTTCCAGCTGGGAATGCTAGCCATAATTTCCCGGTCGTCGATTTTGCAAATTTGACCCCAATGTGCAAAAATTGCACACTCCCTTATTGAGAAAAACCCTAGTTTCCAAAATGGACCTACAAGGTGACACCCGGGCCACTAGACCGGAGGAGAGGGGCACCCCTAGCACTATCCCAATGTCCTGAATCCAATGGATTCAACGGTTTGTCGATCGAAGCCACGGTCGTCATTCTATGGCTCGTTCCGTCTCACATCCAAAAGGCCTTTAGGGACACCTGCTGAATACCTTCCAGGGGCATAGAATTCCAACCGTGAAACAAAACCTGGTTCTGGGGAGTCCTACAAGTGTGTCTCGCTAGGTTCCAGATAGGAACGCTAGCCATAAGTTCCTGGTGGATGATTTTCCAAAGTTGACCCCCGTGTGCAAAAATTGCACACTCCCTTACTAAGCAAAACCCTAGTTTCCAAAATGAACCTACAAGGTGACACAAGGGCTAGGGGACCGGAGGAGAGGGGCACCCCTAGCACTATCCTGATGTCCTAAATCCAACGGAGTCAACATTTTGTCGATCATATCCATGGTCATCTTTCTATGGCTCATTCCGTCTCGCATCCAAAATGCATTCAGGGACACCTGCTGGATACCTGTCGAGGGCATAGAACTCCAACCGTGCAACAAAACCGGGTTTTGGGGAGTCTTGCAAGTGTGTCTAGGAAGCTTCCAGCTGGGAGCGCTAGCCATAATTTCACGGTCGTCAATTTTGCAAATTTGACCCCAATGTGCAAAAATTGCACACTCCCTTATTGAGAAAAACCCTAGTTTCCAAAATGGACCTACAAGGTGACACCCGGGCCACTAGACCGGAGGAGAGGGGCACCCCTAGCACTATCCCAATGTCCTGAATCCAACGGATTCAACGGTTTGTCGATCAGAGCCACGATCGTCATTCTATGGCTCGTTCCGTCTCACATCCAAAAGGCCTTTAGGGACACCTGCTGGATACCTGCCAGGGGCATAGAATTCCAACCGTGAAACAAAACCTAATTTTGGGGAGTCCTACAAGTGTGTCTAGCTAGGTTCCACATAGGAATGCTAGCCATAAGTTCCTGGTGGATGATTTTCCAAAGTTGACCCCCGTGTGCAAAAATTGCACACTCCCTTACTGAGCAAAACCCTAGTTTCCAAAATGTACCTACAAGGTGACATCCAGGCCATGGGATTGGAGGAGAGGGGCACCCCTAGCACTATCCCGACGTCCTGAATGCAACGGAGTCAATGGTTTGTCGATCCGAGCCATAGTCGTCATTCTATGGCTCGTTTTATACCCTTTTCTCCAATATAACCACCTTCCTTGCATATAGAATCAATATTCCGTTTCTGAAATCCCTTCTCATTGTTAAAAGCTATCAAGGTCGTAGGAGCTCCTACACCAGCGACATCTTCAGTTGTAATGACAAATTCCAACGAAGGTTCCACATGTGGTTCATAGTCATTGTCCTTTGCATTCTGCACCAAAAAAAAACACTAATCTTACCATGGAAACAGAGAAAACATATAAGATTATAAAATGACTACTAAAATTGCAACTTATTAATTACCTGAATCAACTCCATCAAAAAATGCACATCCCTGCTGTATAATTCAGCAGATAATTGTTTAACTTCTTGATGTAAATCTTCTGTAAGTGGATTTTCTTTTTCCCCAACACAGAACTTGTCTTTCTTGATCTTTTCAATATGTTCCCTGGTGGTCGCCATAAATGTCACCAAACACAATCCACAATAAAATCCTTTATCACCAAACACAATTCACAGTAGAATCCTGTTGGTAAAACCTGTCATTAAAAAAATAAAAATAAAAAACCAATTCAGTATAAGCGGAGATGAAACTAAAGAATAGAGTCACTTCCAAGATGCAAGAGCCTTTGAACCACTTTTGAAAAATGAATGCTTACTAGATCCTTTTCGGCGTCAAACGCCTCGGTAATGGAGAAAAAACTCAGGTTTCTCCTTTGTTGTTACGTTTGGCCTCAAATTCGTGAAAGGCCTAAGGATAAGGCCATACTTATCACACTGCAAGATACTCTTGTTCACTTCCAAGATGCAAGAGCCTTTGAACCACTTTTGAAAAACGAATGCTTACTAGATCCTTTTCGGCCTCAAACGCCTTGGCAATGGAGAAACAACTCAGGTTTCTCTTCTGTTGTTATGTTTGGCCTCAAATTCATGAAAGGCCTAAGGATAAGGCCATACTTATCACAATGCAAGATACTCTTGGTCACTTCCAAGATGCAATAGCCTCTGAACCACTTTTGAAAAATGAATGCTTACCAGATCCTTTTCGGCCTCAAACGCCTAGGCAATGGAGAAACACTCATAGCACCCAAACTGTGGCTTTGATTGTGAATTTGTTGATTCCGATGGATCCAGGACGCCATGTTTCAGCTATGGGACCCCCCACACTATGCCTTGAAGTCCCGAAAATGGTGTCAATATGCCATCTCCGGAGCTAGGGTTTTGCTCAGTGAAGGCCTTTCGAATATTGCTCAAGGGGGCCATTTCTCGTACGAAGGCTCCCGAGCGTGCATGGCCACCGTGGACAAGTCCACAATGGCCATGTGGACCTGTGGGAGCCAATAGAATCAAATTCTGCTCACTGGTTTGGGTCCTGTGTCCCCAGAGCAATTCCTCAAAGTGTCCTTGAATGGCCCTGGGGTACCCAACGAAAATGCCCACAGCACCTGTGGCTCCGATTGTGAATCCATCAATTCTAATGGATCCGAGATGCCAATTTTCAGCTAGGTGACCCCCCACAGTGTGCCTCGAATTCCCATAAACGGTGCCAATGTGCCATCTCTGGAGCTAGGGTTTTGCTTTGGGAAGGCCTTTCCAATCTTGCTCAAGGGGGCCATTTCTCGTCTAGATGCCCCCGGGAGTGCATGGCCACCGTGGATAGGTCCACAATGGCCACGTGGACCTGTGGGATCTGACAAAATCCAAGTTCGCTCATCGGTTTGGGTCCCGTGGCCCCGGAGCAATTCCTCAAAGTGTCCCTAAATGGCCCTAGGGTGCCCGATGAAAATGCCCGCAACACCAAAACCATGGCGACGATCATGAATCCGTCAATTACGATGGATCCGGGACGCCATTTTTCAGCTAGGGGACCCCCCATAACGTGCCTTGAAGTCCTAGAAACAGTGCCAATGTGCCATCTTCGAAGCTAGGGTTTTGCTCAGTGAAAGCCTTTCCAATCTTGCTCAAGGGGGCTACTTCTCGTCGGGAGGCCCCCGGGTGTGCGTGGCCATTGTGGACAAGTCCACAAGGGCCACATGGACCTATGGGAGCTGACATAATCCAAGTCCGCTTGACGGTTTGGGTCCCATGGCCTCGGAGCAATTCCTCAAAGTGTCCCTGAATGGTCCCGAGGTGCCCGCCGAAAAATGCCTACATCACCCAAACTGTGGCTCCGATTGCGAATCCGTTGATTCCGATGGATCCAGGACACCGATTTTCATCTAGAGTACCCCCCACAGCATGCCTCGAAGTCCAAGAAATGGTGCCAATGTGCCATCTCCAGAGCTAGGGCTTTGCTTAGTGAAGGCCTTTCCAATCTTGCTCAAGGGGGCCATTTCTTGTTCGGAGGCCTATGGGAATGTGTGGCCACCGTGGACAGGTCCACAATGGCCACGTGGACTTGTGGGAGCCGACATAATCCAATTCCGCTCGTCGGTTTGGGTCCCGTGGCCCTGGAGCAATTCCTCAAAGTGTCCCTGAATGGCCTTGGGGTGCCCAACGAAAATGCCTGCAACACCCAAACCGTGGCTCCGATAGTTAATCCGTCGATTTCGATGGATCCAAGATGCCAGGTTTTAGCTAGGGGACCCCCCAAAGAGTGCCTCAAAGTCTAAGAAATGGTTCCAATGTGCCACCTCTGGAGCTAGGGTTTTGCTCAATGAAGGAGCTAGGGTTCACTAAGCAAAACCCTAGCTTCGGAGATGGCACAATAACACCATTTTCGGGGTTGGAGGCACACTATGGGGGGCCCCTAGCTGAAACCCAGCATCCTGGATCCACCGTAATCGACAGATTCGTGACCCGAGCCACAGTTTGGTTGCTGTGGGTATCTTGGTCTAACACCCCGAGGCCATTCAAGGACACTTTGAGGATTTGCTTCGGCGGCATGGAACCCAAACCGGCAAGCAGACATGGATTATGTCAGCTCCCACATGTGCGTATTGCCATTGTGGATGTGTCCATGGTGGTCATGCACGCCTAGGGGCCTCCAGACGAGAAATGGCCTCCTTGAGCAATATTCGAAAGGCCTCCATTGAGCAAAACCTTAGCTCCAGAGATGGCACATTGGCACTATTTCTGGAACTCCGAGGCACGCTGTGGGGGGTCCCCTAGCTAAAACCCGACGTCCCGGATCCATTGGAATCTACAGATTCATGGTCGGAGCTACGGTTTGGGTGTTGTGGGAATTTTTATCAGGCACCCTGAGGCCATTTAGGGACACTTTGAGGAATTGCTCCAGGGCCACGGAACCCAAATTGACGAGCAGAATTGGATTCTGTCGGCTCCCATAGGTCCACATGGTGATTATGGACTTGTCCACGGTCGCCACGCATGCCTGGGGGCCTCCGGACGAGAAATGCCCCCCTTGAGCAAGATTGGAAAGGCCTTCACATTGCGGTCAAATTTGCAAAATCGTCGACCGGGCACTTAGGACTAGCGTTCCTAGCTGAAACCTCCCTAGACACACTTATAGGACTCCCTGGAACCCAGTTTTGTTGCACGGTTGGAATTCTATGCCCTCGGCAGGTATCCAACAGGTGTCCCTGAAGGCCTTTTGGATGCAAGATGGAATGAGCCATAGAATGATGAGCATGCTTTAGATAAACAAATCATCGACTCCGTTGGATTCAGGATGTCGGGATAGTGATAGGGGTGCCCCTCTCCTCCAGTCCTATGGCCCGGGTGTCACCTTGTAGGTCCATTTTGGAAAATAGGGTTTTGCTTAGTAAGGGAGTGTGCAATTTTTGCACACGAGGGTCCACTTTGGAAAATCATCCACTGGGCACTTATGGCTAGTGTTCCCAGCTAGAACCTCCATAGATACACTTGCAGGACTCCCCAGAACTAGGTTTTGTTGCACGGTTAGAGTTCTATGCCCCCGGCAGGTATCCAGTAGGTGTCCCTGAAGGCCTTTTGGATGCGAGACAAAACAAGCCATAGAATGACGACCGTGGCTCCGATCAACAAACCATCGACTTTGTTGGATTTAGGACATTTGGATAGTTCTAGGGGTGCCCCTATCCTCCGGTCCCAAGGCCTAGATGTCACCTTGTAGGTCCATTTTGGAAACTAGGGTTTTGCTCAGTAAGGGAGTCTGCAATTTTTGCACACGGGGGTCAACTTTGGAAAATCATCCACCATGCACTTATGGCTAGCGTTTCAGCTGGAGCCTCCATAGACACACTTGCAGGACTCCCTAGAACCAGGTTTTGTTGCACGGTTGGAGTTCTATGCCCCCGGCAGGTATCCAACAGGTGTTCCTGAAGGCCTTTTGGATGCGAGACGAAACGAGCCATAGAATTACGACCGTGGCTCCGATCGACAAACCATTGACTCTGTTGGATTCAGGATGTCGGGATAGTGCTGGGGGTGCCCCACTCCTTTGATCCCATGGCCCGAGTGTCACCTTGTAGGTCCATTTTGGAAACTAGGGTTTTGCTCAGTAAGGGAGTGTGCAATTTTTGCACACAGGGGTCAACTTTGGAAAATCATCTACCGGGAACTTATGGCTAGCATTCCCAGCTGGAATCTCCTTAGACACACTTGCAGGACTCCCCAGAACCAGGTTTTTCTGCACGGTTGGAGTTCTATGCCTCTATTAGGTATCCAACAGGTGTCCCTGAAGGCCTTTTGGATGCGAGGTAGAACAAGCCATAGAATGACGACCGTGGCTCTGATCGACAAATCATCAACTCCATTAGATTCAGGACGTTGGGATAGTGCTAGGGGTTCCCCTCCTATCCGATCTTGTTTCCCGGGTGTCACCTTGTAGGTCCATTTTGGAAACTAGGGTTTTGCTTAGTAAGGGAGTGTGCAATTTTTGCACATTGGGGTCAAATTTTCAAAATCGTAGACCAGGCACTTATGGCTAGCGTTCCCAGCCGGAACCTTCCTAGACACACTTGCAGGACTCCCCAGAACTTGGTTTTGTTGCATGGTTGGAGTTCTATGCCCCTGCCAGGTATCGAGCAGGTGTCCCTGAAGGCCTTTTGGATGAGAGACGGAACGAGGCATAGAATGACGGTCGTGGCTCCAATCCACAAACCGCCGAATCCATTGGATTCAGGACATCAGGATAGTGCTAGGGGTGCCCCTCTCCTCCAGTCCCCTAGGCCGAGTGTCACCTTATAGGTCCATTTTGGAAACTAGGGTTTTGCTCAATAAAGGAGTATGCAATTTTGGCACATTGGGTTCAAATTTGCAAAATCGTCCACCGGGCACTTATGGTGATGATGATGATAATAGTGATGATGATGAAGACGTTGATGATGATGGTGATGGTGATGGTGATGAATATGATGATGATGATGATGGAGATGTTGATGAGGAGCCTAGAGATGACAATGATGATGAAGATGGTGATGATGATGGAGATGGTGATGATGGTGATGTTGATGAATATGATGATGATGATGATGGAGATGTTGATGAGAAACCTAGAGATGACAATGATGATGAAGATGGTGATGATGATGACGAAGAAGATGATGATGATGGATATGTTGATGAGGAACCTAGAAATGACGATGATGATGAAGATGTTGATGATGTTGATGATGGTGATGATGATGAAGATGTTGATGATGATGGTGATGGTGATGAAGATGATGATGATGATGATGGAGAAGATGATGGTGATGGAGATGTTGATGAGGAACCTAGAGATGACAATGATGATGAAGATGTTGATGATGATGATGATGATGGTGATGTTGATGAAGACGTTGATGATGATGGTGATGGTGATGAAGATGATGGAGATGTTGATGAGGAACCTAGAGATGACAATGATGATGAAGATGTTGATGATGATGATGATGGTGATGATGATGAAGATGTTGATGATGATGGTGAGGGTGATGAAGATGGTGATGAAGATGATTTTGAAGAAGATGATGATGACGAAGACGTTGACAAGGAACCAATAACCAACATAATCAACATAATATAAGAGTTTTTTGGGTTGGGGATATACCTTAAGTTATCCAAAGCATGAAAAACGTTTGGGTGGGCATAAAACCAAGAGAACAATTTTGTTTGAAGAGGACATGTGGGGTGGGAGGTCAACCTCCAAAAACTCAAGCATTGACATGGGTGAGGTAGGTGTAAAGCCTCCCTCAAGGACATTTCCAACCATTAGGTGACAATGATGAACATGTTAGTGCTACTCAATAAGATGATGAAGTAGCTCAAGACAATATGGAAGTTGTTGCATCACATGAACCACATACATATTCTCTAGAACCGATTCAAAATGACACTATTGAATTGAATATGATTGAAGGTTGTCAAGTGGCAAGAAGCCTTAATGAACAAATGACATTGCAAAGCCAAAATACCTAGCATGAATGGTTACCATAAGCCATCATGAATATGAATATGAATATTGTTACTAACGCTAATGAAAAAAGCCTTAACATGCCCTCGTTGCCAACATATTTGAACAACAATGAAATTATCCATTATTATGTGGATGAAGGCAATGAAGAACCAACTCAAGAAGCCAATGAAGAAGAATCATAGCTCCCAAATGATCCTCATATTCATCCAAGTACTATACCAATATTGAAACAATTCCTAAAGCTCCAAATGGAGTGAGTGGTAGAGAAAATAGGGGCAATATCCAGATTAGGTTTCTAGGATTCTAGATTAGTTTCCGAGGGTTAGATTAGTGTTTCTAGGGCTAGTTTAGGTTTCTAGGACTAGATTAGGTTTATAGTATTCTAGCTTAGTTTTCTAGTGTTAAATTAGTGTTTCTAGGGTTAGTTTAGCTTTCTAGGATTTCTAGGGCTAGATTATGTTTGTAGGGTTATATTAGTGCTTCTAGGGTTAATCATGCATGAATGAACAATCACATGGCTATAAATCATAACTCAAACATCAAATAAACGATATAAGATAACGATATCAAATAAACTATATAACATGAATAACATTAATCATGTATGAATAAACAATCACATGGCTATTCTATGTGCCTCAATCAATTAGGCCTTCTGGATCCTCTCGGTTTTTTATTGTCTCGAACAACGTCTCATGCTGTGCATGAGGTAGTAAGTAGCGTACCTTGTTTGATGTCTTCATTGACATTGTTTGTAGTTGTATGTTTGTACCAATGATGAGGTGTGTAAAGTGATACATTCGTGAACCTGGTCTATAATCCATGTATGTGTAGCCACTGCTCTTTGGTCCCTTTCCATCTACTGTAAGATATTCCCCTGAATAACCATCGAGCCAGTTGGAAAGGTAATGCCTTCACTATCGGTTAATGATGTGAGGAGGGTTTGCTTCCCCTGAATGCATCGTGCCAACCAATAATTCGTCCCAATTGCATTGTCTGTTGGGACGACAACTGCATAGATGTGTCCTTCAAAAATGCATTTTAAGGTCATATTCCAACAAGTAGTGGTTTGATAACTTGGATAATTACAAAAACAAGGAGGGAACCGGGATATGCATGCAGAAATGTTTACCTAGATGTACAAGATCAGATATATGATCATATTCATTCAAAATAGAGGACTGGCCTTCCTCTAACTGGATTGTTTCAACAACTGCACATGGGTCCACTGCAAGTGATACATGATCTCAAGTAATACATGATCCCATTCATCAACCCAATCCATTGATTCGCACTCATCCCACTCACAACTGCTGCAAGACCCACAAAAGAAAGCAAGTTTTCATGTCCATATTTCAAATAAGGGGTTGTTTGAGCTTCGAACCGAATGAAATCCATGAGTGCCTTGCACAGTACTACAACTATAAGAACGTGATTGATCTATATCAACTACATTCCATAAATTTCTGACAACATGTCCTCTACCTGTTGGTATGTGTTGCTCCGTGGTTTGATTTGACAGTTTTGCTTCGCACCATTGAACTATGGATTTTGCATTCCAAATATGAGGGTCTCTCATGCACCTCATATCCTCCCTTCGTAGGGAAATTTTGAGACATGCTCCAGCCCCGTCATGCTCTCCCTTTCCTTGCGTGGTCTCAAAATAGTTCCATACATGCAGCACATCACAAATCTTGTGCAAAATACTCAACCATTGGAATACACGTGCATTTTTTAACTAGCTTGCACAACCATCTGACCATATCCAATGCTGATCCATCTGTTTACCTCTCTCCTTGAGCTGATCATAGAAAATTTTAAAGCAATGCTGCACATAATGTAGTTCGTAGCACCTTTCGTCACTGATGTAGAAGTTGGTCTCTTTCAATATTATCCTCATGTCATTGCTGCTCTCTAGCGTGTGCCTATACATGATATGGACCATTATGCTAACTTGGTATGAATGGTAGTATTTACTTTGAATCTCATTCTGTGGCTGTAGGGTGTAGTTTTCAGCAAAGTCCACAACCGACAATATTGTTCCATTGGGAAAGGTGTCCATGCACTGTCTGTACTGTTCATCCTGCAATCGTGCTACATGGACATGTTGTACATACCACTTGGTCTTTTGGTTGAATTCCTTCACGAAATCACAAATGTGTACCTGGTGCCACAAAACCAAGGGAATTAATACAATGTGACATTTGCACTCTAAATATATATGTATAAATTCAACATGTACATTATGAAAGTATGCAAACTCAGATTACCTCTGACTTCACCAATGCAATTTTTTTTCTTTCCTTCGAACTATCTACTTGATATGTTATGTACTTGAAGTTCTGCATTTCTATTGACATCCTCCCAAATTCGTGCGCCTCGGTTGCGTTGATGCATAGGATCAATAATACAAATTCACTGCAACTGGAACATGTCCCATATCAACATGATCTTTTATAATATTTGGGTCCTTCAAGTCTTGGACACATTATGCTATGTATAAATTATCTGGATGCATTCGGTGGTTGTAACAATGGGAAATCCTACACAATGTTAGTATGCAAATCACAAAATATATGTCTATATGTATCATAATAGTACTCAAATTCTACATGGTATCTACAACATGTATTGCGATCAATGCAAATTCTAACATACCATGGTTTGCATTTTTCAAAGGACCTTTGGCCCAAGTTCAATTGTGTGTGCTCATTCTTGAACCTCTCATATAGTTCTGTTTGTGTCATGTCAAGGAAGTGCTTGACATGGGGTTCACCCCCCCTAACACCTTTTCTCAACTTTAAAACATCTCTTTGATTCGATGACGGTCTAGTGTTATCATGCCAAAACTTTTGCACTAGTTCTTTAACAACATCAATGAGCTTCATGTCTAAACGAGGTGACCTACCAACAAAGGCCCAAAATATTTTTGGCCTGGGATCTCAAGTTTTTCTCTAATGGAAGAATAATTTTGAAGCGTCTTTCTATCTACTTTAAATATTTTACAAATGTGTGATAGTAGGTGACATTGCCTTGTGGATTTGTCTACAATCGATTCCGACAGTACACAACGGGCCACATTAAAATATTTTGTACAAAAAGATTTTCCAATCAAATTAAATGCAGATTGTAGATTTCTAACAACATGATTGTTGGCCTATGAATTTCTAACTACCTTTATGCCCAAAATTCTCCTAACATGAGCTAGACAATGTGATTTTAACAAAGTAAGAAACAATTGACATTTTGCTGCATCGGTTTTGGATTCAAAAAAATCTTTGATTATCTTGCTACAATGGAAATCAATAGTGTGTCTGGGAATCTCACCTTCAAGTCCTAAAAATGAACTTTCATCCACATGAATACGTCTGGGAGTTCTTCATCATCCGCTTAATAGTCGAGGCAAGGGATTCAGCAAGGAAGTACGAGTATCGTCAATGGTTTGTTGTGGCCCTTCGTTCACAAATTGGTCCTACAAGGGAGTGTGTTCGCCATGTGTGTGCTCTTCTTGGGGAGGTTGCCAATTAAGAACTTGTTCAACATCCATCCCTTCATACTCGACATCAGGCAAGATTTGATTGACTTCTACCGCTTTTTCATTGCTTGTTGATGGATCTAGGGCACTAACATTTTGATTTCTATGGTTTTCCATGTACAACCTAGCATTTTCTCTTATCTACTGGGCCTTTTCAGGGGGCAAATCCTTCCTTCTAGACTTTCTTTTATTATTATGTTTGTTTCCCATATTCAATGCGTTTAAAAAAAAAACAAAAATATCACCCCTGCAAGAATGAACAACAAACAAGATATTAAAACTCGATGTGCATGATTATTAAAGCTCGATGTAGCAATTAATTATGTACAACAACATCTAGTGAGAATGTTTTCATATAATCTTAAAAGCTATTGGGAATGCCCTACATATAACTACAACAACACCTCTAGGAACTCAGTAGGATGGTATTGCATGGTGGTATGGGATGTTGTTGAATATTGTAACTTCTAAGAATATTATATTTGTACTTTATTATTCCGGAGATGTTTTATCCCTCCAAGGTGACCCTATTGTATATCCGGAGATGTTTATTCCTCTGATGGATTGTGGTAACTAGGGTTATTAGATATCCTATGTGGGGGTCGACCCTGAGTTTATTTCTTAGGGGTTATTAGACCCTCTTAGGAGAGGTCGACCCCATAGGGTAAAAAGTCAGTCGGGAAACAAGTATAAGTAGAGGAGAATGCTCCTCACTTATCACACACTTCCATCACTCGGAAAGTAGCTCACATCTGAGAGAGAGGTCTGCATAGGAGCTAGAGAATGAGCTCTAGTGTTGTACTACATCTTATATTTGGTTGATCATCTTATTGAGGAAAGATTTGCTAGGTTTTCTACCCCATGAGGGTTTCCCAGGGTAAAATATATGTCTATCTTGTGATTGTGTTTCTTTCAGTGATCTTGCTAGTCAAATTAGTATAAAATTAACATGGTATCAGAGCTATCCTGAATAGGACGTCTTTCACAAGGTGAAAATATCTCTCTCTCTCTCTCTCTCCGGTGAAAATTAGGGTTTCTGTAAAGTTAATATTTTTGGATTCTGATTACATGGCTGGATAGCTCTTCTCAAAATCGAACTTTTGAGCCCTAGATCGAACTTTTTGCTTGGGTAGAACTCTGGGAAAGTCAAACCCTAGTTTGACCCAAAGTGCAATAAACCAGAAATTCTATTGCAGATCCAGAAGGTGAAAAGTTGAATTTTCCAGAAGCAGAACACACCAGAACTTTCATTCAAGCACATCTCCTGGTAAGTGTTATTCTATCCCTTAAGAAACTTCAATCTCTTTGATCCCTAAAGAAGATGGCTCCAAGCACTAAGCTTGAAGACAAGCTAGAGGGTATAGAAAATTTTTGAGCATGGAAATACAGAATTGGCCTCATTCTTGAAGAGAATGATCTTGTCCAGTATATCAAGGATGAGATTGCAGAACCTGAAGAAGATGAAGCTAAAGAGAAGTATAGGAAGGATTTGATTAGAGCAAAGAGAATCATTGCTGATTCTATTAAAGACCACTTGATTCCCCAAGTGGCATCCAAGAACACCCCAAAGGAAATGTATGATGCCCTAGGAAGAATGTATGAAGGGAGGAACATCAATAGGAAGAGGAACCTAAGATCTCAGTTGAAGAATACCAAGATGAACAAAGGAGAATCCATTCAAGACTACTTCTCAAGGGTTTCCCAAATCAAGGAACAACTAGATGCCATTGGAGATACCCTTGCTGAAGATGAACTTGTAACGACTACTCTAAATGGGCTCATTAGACCTTGGGAGTCATATATACAAACTATGTGTGCCAGAAAAGAAAGTATGAAGTTTGATGTATTATGGGAGGATTGTATTCAAGAAGAAGCTAGGGTAGCCAATAGAGAAGCCCTTCTCAATGAGGATGACCAAGCCTTGGCTACTCACACCAAAAGAAGAAGAAAGGGTCACTTCAAGAAAGTTGAACACAAGTAGTCTCAACCCTCCCATAGATTTAAAAGGAGAAGAGGAACAAACTCAGAAAGAGACCTCTCCACAGTCCAATGTTTCAATTGTCTTAAACTAGGACACATTGCTAGAAATTGTACTTCACAAACAAAGAAGAAGAAGTTTGTTCACAAAAGACATCATGCACATATGGAAGAAGATGATAGTGGAGAAGAAGAAGAAGAAGAAGAAGAAGAAGAAGAGGAAAGGCCTCGAAAGAAAAGATCTAAAGTAAAGAAAGAAGATGCAGAAGAATATGTTCTATTTTCTGCACTCTCTGGGTTTGTAACACCCGGAGAAGATACATGGATCATCGATAGTGGTGCTTCAAAGCACATGATAGGTCAAAAGAAAACTCTCTCAAGACTTGAAGAAAATACTTCTCCACAAAAGGTATCTCTAGGAGATGATTATCAATATCCCATCAAGGGAATTGGTGAAGCAAGATATAAGCTTGATTCTGGAACACCATTGAAGATGAAAGAAATTTTATATGTACCAGTTTTGAAGAAGAACCTACTTTCTATCTCAGCACTAGATAAGAAAGACTTTAGAGTTGCATTCATAGATGGACAAGTACTTATGTGGCCCAAAGGAAAATCAATTGAGGATGCAATTGTTATTGGTGAAGAGGAAGGAGGTCTTTACAAACTCAAGGGTCATCCAGAAGTTGCCCTTGTCCATGAAACCACTAGCCCCAGTGAGCTATGGCATAGAAGGATTGCTCACATGAACTACAAAGCCCTACCCTATGTAAGCAAGGTAGTTATAGGACTACTAGACTTAAAGGTTGATCATAATGGCACATGCAAAGGATGTGAAAAAGAGAAGAATATCAAGAACCCATTTCCAAAGAGCAAAACAAAGACTAAGAACATCCCGGGGTTAATACATTTAGATGTGTGTGGACCAATGCCCACCACATCTCTAAGTGGGTTTGAATACTATCTCACATTCATTGATGACTATTCAAGGAAGACTTGGATATACTTTCTAAAAGGAAAGAATGAAGTCTTTGGAAAATTCAAAGAGTTCAAGGCTTTGATAGAAAATCACTCAGAAAAGAAAATCAAGATTCTCAAAACAGATAATGGCGGAGAATATACTTCAAAGGATTTTGAAGACTTTTGTAAGGAAGCTGGAATCGAGAGGGAACTAACCACTCCCTACAATCCCCAACAAAATGGGGTTGCAGAAAGAAAGAATAGAACTATCATGGAAGCTGTAAAGAATATGATACATGATCAAGACCTACCCATGTATCTATGGGATGAAGCAACAAGGACAACAGTCTATGTACAAAATAGACTATCCCATAGTGCTCTTGAATTCAAGACTCTAGAAGAAGTGTTCATAGGAAAGAAGCCTGAGGTAAGTCATCTCAAAATATTTGGATGTCCAGTGTACATTCATATTCCAAAAGAAAAGAGAACCAAGTTGGATCCTTCTGGTAAGAAGGGAATATTTGTTGGATATTGTGAATCATCCAAAGCTTTCAGAATTTACATCCCAGGTTTTCATCATATGGAAATAATTAGAGATGTGTCATTTGATGAAGAAGCAGCTCTCAAGAAATCTAGGAAGTTCCAACTTGAAGAAGTCTATGAAGGAGATACACCTCCTAGAATCATAGAGGCTGTTCCCATCCTTGAAGATGCTACACCAGAAGACCATGACATGTTAGAACTACAAGAACCCCCCATTACAAACTTATCTAGAAAAAGAAGGCCAGCATGGGCTAGAGACATTATTCAAGGAGCTGAAAAATATGGAGCTCCTGAAGGCTCCATTAGGGAAAGGAAGAAACCAAAGCTAGTATCCAACTATGTGGCCTTGATATGTGATCTTGTAGATCAAGAACCTACTAGCTATGAGGAGGCAGTTCAGAAGAAAGAGTGGGTAGAAGCAATGACAGAAGAATACCAATCAATAATGAAAAATGATGTTTGGGATATAGTTCCCAAACCAAAAGATAAAAGTGTGGTATCTTCCAAATGGATATTCAAGATAAAACATGCTGCAGATGGGAGCATTGAAAAATATAAGGCAAGATTTGTAGCCAGAGGATTCTCTCAAAAAGAGGGAATTGACTATGAAGAAACATTTGCACCAGTTTCTAGGTACACTTCCATTAGAACTATCATGGCACTTGCATCTATGATGAAATGGAAATTACACCAAATGGATGTTAAAACAACCTTCCTGAATCGCGTGATTGAAGAAGAAGTGTACATAGAACAACCACAAGGATTTGAGGTTAAAGATGGGAGAACACATGTATGCAAGCTGAAAAAGGCTTTGTATGGATTGAAGCAAGCTCCCAGATCTTGGTATGGAAGGATTGACAGTTTCTTAACAAGCATGGGCTTTACCAAGAGTAAAGTTGATCCTAATATTTATCTCAAAGTTATGGATGATGAACTTGTTATATTATTGCTATATGTAGATGATCTATTTCTGACTGGAAATGAGAAACAAATTATCGAGTGCAAGAAGAAGCTCTCTTCAGAATTTGAGATGAAAGATCTCGGATTAATGCACTACTTCTTAGGTCTAGAAGTATGGCAAGAACCAAAAGGAATCTTTCTAAATCAAGGTAAGTATGCTGTGGGGATTTTGAAAAGATTCGATATGTTGGAGTGTAAATCCATGGCCACTCCCATGGACTCCAACTTGAAGTTATTAGTTGATGACTCATCAGAGTTAGTAGATGTGACTCTATACAGACAGATTATTGGGTCATTGATGTATTTGACAAATACCAGACCAGACATATGTTTTGCTGTAAATACCTTGAGTCAGTATCTAGTGGAACCTATAAGAGTTCACCTAATAGCTGCAAAGCATGTGATGAGGTATCTAAAGGGTATATTAGATTTTGGTCTATATTATCTTGGAAATCATGACTTCAGATTGCATGGTTACTCAGATGCTGATTGGGCAGGAAGTGTTTCAGATAGGAAGAGTACATTAGGTGTATGTTATTGTCTGGGATCTACCATGATCTCATGGTTCAACAAGAAACAGTCTAGTGTGGCTCTCAGTACATCCGAAGCGGAATATATAGTTGCTTTCTCTGCCAGTTGAGAAGCAGTATGGCTTCATAAACTATTGTCAGGATTATTTGACTTAGAGATGGATCCCACTGTGATCATGTGTGACAACCAGAGCTGTATCAAGATGACAGAAAATCCAGTGTTTGATGATAATTCAAAACACATAGAGATCTGATATTTCTATATACAGGATATGGTGCAGACAGGAGCTATCAAGCTCGAGTATGTGAGCACTAATGAACAAATTGCTGATATATTGACCAAACGTCTGTCTCGAGTAAAGTTTGAGTATTTTCGAGACAGGCTTGGTGTAGTTCAGAAGGGCCCTCCTCAAAAGGGGGAGTGATGTAGTCACTGATGATGAGATTGCCTGCATCGACAGTAAAGTCGATGATGTGGATACTTATGTCGACAGGGTGGTCGATGAAGGAAGTCCTTAGTGGACAGGTGGGGATTGCATCATCCCCAGACTTAGGTCCCTTGAATTGATCCGTAGACAGATGTCTTCGAGAATGAAGTCCTTAGTGGATAGGTGGGGATTGCATCATCCCCAGACATAGGTGCCTTGAATTGATCCGTAGGAAGATGTCTTCGAGAATGAAGTCCTTAGTGGATAGGTGGGGATTGCATCATCCCCGAACTTAGGTCCCTTGAATTTATCTGTAGATAGATGTCTTTGAGAATGAAGTCCTTAGTGGACAGGTGGGTATTGCATCATCCCCGGACTTAGGTCCCTTGAATTGATCCGTAGACAGATGTCTTCGAGAATGAAGTCCTTATTGGACAGATGGGGATTGCATCATCCCTGGACTTAGGTCCCTTGAGTTAATCCGTAGACAGATGTCTTCGAGAATGAAGTCCTTAGTGGACAGGTGGGGATTGGATCATCCCCGGACTTAGGTCTCTTGAATTGATCCATAGACAGATGTCTTTAAGAATTGATTATAGGACTGCATCGTCCCTAGACCTTTGGTTCAAAATGTACGTGATCTGGATTGCATCGTCCATAGAGATGAGATTTGTTTTAAAGTGATAAGGAATGATCCTCCTGGAAGTTGATCTGGATTGCATCGTTCATAGACATGAGATTTGTCTTAAATTGATAAGGAATGATCCTCCTGGAAGTTGATCTGAATTGTATCATCCATAGACATGAGATTTGTTTTAAAGTGATAAGGAATGATCCTCCTGGAAGTTGATCTGGATTGCATCGTCCATAGACATGAGACTTGTCTTAAAGTGATAAGGATTGATCATCTTGGAACTTGATCTGGATTGTATCATCCATGGACCTATGTCCTAAAAGTGAGCAGGATTGATCATCCTGTAATTTGATCGTGTGCATTGCAGAGTATGCTACTATGATGATCTAGATGCTGTAGATCGAGATGATGATCCAGATGCTATAGATCGAGATGATGATCCAGATGCTGTAGATCGAGATGATGATCCAGATGCTGTTGATCGAGATGATGATCCAGATGCTGTAGATCAAGATGATGATCCAGATGCTTTAGATTGAGATGATGATCCAGATGCTATAGATCGAGATGATGATCGAGATGTTGTAGATCAAGATGATGATCCAGATGTTGCAGATCAAGAAGATCATGATGATGATATTCGAGTGCTGCAGAAGATGAAGACTCAGTACTAACAATGTTGATGTTCTAGTATTGAAATATCTTGAAGATGTTCCAGTAACTGCTTGATTTACTGATGATGATGTATTGAAGAAAGCTTCCAATGATTTATAGATGTATCATGTATGATGTAGTCAATGACTCCTTGCTCCTGCAGATGTTGTTATAATATCCTTCTCGTTAAGGGGGAGAGTTGAATATTGTAACTTCTAAGAATATTATATTTGTACTTTATTATTCTGGAGATGTTTCATCCCTCTGAGGTGACCCTATTGTAAATCCAGAGATGTTTATTCCTCCGATGGATTGTGGTAACTAGGGTTATTAGATCTCCTATGTGGGGGTCAGCCCTAAGTTTATTTGTGAGGGGTTATTAGACCCTCTTAGGAGAGGTTGGCCCCATAGGGTAAAAAGTCAGTCGGGAAACAAGTATAAGTAGAGGAGTATGCTCCTCACTTATCACACACTTCCATCACTCGGAAAGTAGCGCACATCTAAGAGAGAGGTCTGCATAGGAGGTAGAGAAGGAGATCTAGTGTTGTACTACATCTTGTATTTAGTTGATCATCTTATTGAGGAAAGCTTTGCTGGGTTTTCTACCCCATGGGGGTTTCCCAGGGTAAAATATTTGTCTATCTTGTGATTGTGTTTCTTTCAGTGATCTTGCTAGTCAAATTAGTATAAACTTAACAGATGTTAGTAGGAGCAAATTCCCTACAAGGGAGAAGGCCCTACTCACTTCATTTTCATGGTATGGATGAGGGAAAATAGCCCCAAAAGACTAATAATTTTCAATTCTTTAGGTGTTTGTGTGAGTTTTTGTAGTGAAACCATGAGGAATTCAACAAATGTTTGTCTACTAGATGGAGGAATATGATTACGAAATGTTATTGGTGGTGATGCAAGTAATTTTTTTTTATTATCTTCATGAAAGGTTGAAAGCATTGATTGGTGCATCTTGTAGTTTTTTTTTGGTAAGATGTTTTTATTGTCTATGTTGAAGATTAAGAAGACTAAAATAGATCTATCATATAATTAATGAGGAAAAACCAAAATAGATGCCATTCAAACAAGTGAATGAAGACTAAAATACATTTAACAAGATAAAATTGTCACCATACCTCAAGGATTATGATTGCTCTTTGCTTCAAATGTAAAATGCTCTTTTGATGTGTCAACTATATGTAAGAAGAGTTCATGTGTGTCCAAGTAGCATGAGAATTCAATCCAAGGAGCCAACTAGAGTCCAATTGTTGTGTATTCACTCAAATGATCCAAATAGAGCCCAAGAGGTGTGTATTCAATCCAAAAAGACAAATAGAACCCCAAATGTTGTGTATTATATCCAAATGGTCAAGGAAGCACCAAATGGTGTATGAATTCAATCGAAAATGTAAATGCTTGTCGGACTGTGCATGAAAACAACAAACAAAACGTGATGAAGCAGGGAGAAAAAGCGGGAGAAGAGCGCAGGTGATTTTCTAAATTTCATGTTCAGCAGGGACGTGCACGCTCTAGGAGCATGTGTGCACTACTAGCGCGTGCATGTCCCTGCTAAACGTTGTATAGTTCGGTGGATAATGTTCACTGCATTTATTACCCAACAAATCTAAATGTGTCGGTTTATTCCTAGAGCCCCTCCCCCATAAAATCCTTTAGGCCCTATTCTAACCCATAATCCCTAAGTGCATTTAAGTGCTTCTAGGTGTTTAGGGTTATAAGGATTGTAGATTGAGAGTTAAAGGTTATAGGTATTATAGGCAAGTTATGGGGTTAAATGTCATCATCATCTTCATCTTCATCAGCATCATCTAAATAGTTTTCATCATCATATAGAGCTTGTCTAATTTTGGATATAAGGAGGATATAAGATGATGATGGAGATGTTGATGATGATGGTGATGGTGATGGTGATGAAGATGATGATGATGATGATGGAGAAGATGATGATGATGGATATTTTGATGAGGAAGGGGGGGGTGACAATGATGATGGAGATGTTGATGATGATGATGGTGATGGTGATGATGCTGTTGATGATGCGAGGAGGGTTTAATGATGATGATGAGGGTCTTCATCTTCAACACCATCATCATCTTCATCATCATTGTCATATCCCCCTTCCTCATAAACATCTCCATCATCATCATCATCATCATCATCTTCATCATCATCACCATCGTCACCATCATCATCATCATCCTCCTCTTCATCATCATTGTCATATCCATGATGATGATGATGATGTGTGAAGAACCTGCAATAGTTAATTAATGAAAACACATGAAATAGTAGAAATAACATAACTCATAATTACTTTTATATTGATCGCAGGCCACTTCGAGGGGGAAACCTCCTTTGAGCAAGATCAATACAATTAACTTCACAGTACCTTCATTGGTCTCAACAAAAAATTATATACTAAGTCTAGGCGCCAATACCATGGGTCAATACTATGTGTTAATACAAACCATGGGCCAATACAAAATATGGATCAACAATTACTACGGGATGACTTACAAAGCATATGCGTCCAACAACAATAATAAAAACTATGGATCAACAAATACTACAGAACAACTTACAAAGCATATGTGTCCAACAACAATATACTAACAAAGTAAATAGAAGAGTTGACATGGGTTCCTAACATCCCCTCTCCCTTAGAAAAAGCTTTGTCCTCAAAGATTTAGATGTGGAAATTGATGCAGAATCTGAAGGAGGGGAATAGGAGTGGTTCCCCTGTAGCATTCTCGGGTTGCATGCCGGCCCACTGACACCTGTTGAGTTTCAGGGAGGATTGCTTGGAAGGCTTTAGACGAAGAAGGACCATATCAGCTGCGTGAAAAGTGCACTTAGAATGGTGCTGATCGGCTTGTTGTTTCGATCGAATTATTGCCATGCGAAGATTGTCCTGCAGAATGAGAAAAATATGATCGTGGTTTCGAAGAACCGAATCAATTGCCTAAACTGGGGAGTTGCTGAGTGTGTATGTAAGAAGAACTAGGAGTGCCTGTCCATAAACTACTTCATATGGTGTCCTTTTAGACGTGGTATTGTACCACTGGAGCGCTTCTAGGAAATCCATAGAAATAGCTATCCACATCTATGTAGGGATGGGCAAGGGTTCGAGTAGTCTCGAAAGGAGTGTCATTTCACCCTTGTTGACTTGAAAAGTATCGCACTCAACCACCATCTGGTGAATTTTCATTTTTAGTCCCTGCCAAAAGAAGTTACATTGTTCTCGGTCATAGTTTTTGAGGAACCCAGAGTGCCCTGCCGATGAAGAAGCATGGAGTTCATAGAAGAGGTAGATCTGTTGAATAGATTGCAACCAATGTGGAACAAGCAAAGAAATAGCTGTAAGAGAAACTGGGTCATCAAATTGGTGAGAAGGAGCATCTGCCACCATATTATCCTTACCCTTCTTGTAAGTGATCGCATAGTCATAACCCATGAGTTGGATAACCCATTTCTGGTGTGCTGGTGAGGAGACCCGTTGTTCTAGAAAATGTTCCAGACTCTGGAGATCAGTCTTGAGGAAGAAATAATTTCCTAATAGGGATGGCTGCCACTTCTGTACTGCATGCAAAATAGCCATCATTTCCTGCTGAGATGTAGATGCAACGAAATGCTTACCGGAAAGGTCTCTTGAAGGCAGAAATCCCACTGGTGCAACAAAGACACCTGCATATCTATCCAAGGAAGTAGTGGAGACCATTGGTGGTTGCATGTGAATGGAATGGAGCTGAGCGATGACACCATGTGAATTCTTCTTAAGGATCTTTTCCAGGCTATGTGAACTGATGATGCAGAGAGACCCTTGTTGTAAGCCCAGAAATTTGTGTTGTGTCCCATTGACTGAAAACTACATCCAAAGTTCCACAAAATCCCATAGGATGGGGCCAAGTTTGCGTAACCATTGAACGCCCAGAACCACATCACATCCTCCTAGGGACAAGGAAAACATGTTAGAGCGCAGGTTATAATCTTCCAGAGAGATATGCACATTGTGACACTTCCCCTTGTAAGGTAAGGTGCCCCCATTGGCAACCATGACTTCAAAGTTGGAGAAAGGATGGACAAAAAAATCAGCCTATTTGGCGATTCGAGGGTCAATGAAGTTATGAGTGCTGCCAGAATCAATGAGTATTATAAGAGGAAGCTTCTTGAAGCAACCCCTGACTTGCATTGTTTGGGGGGTGGTGACGCCAGATAAAGCATGGAGAGATATCTCTCGGTGGTCATCTTGAGATGGAAGGTCAATAGGCAGCTCTTGAATGTCGACCTAATCATCCGGTGTATCTGGAGCATCTTCACCAAATTCAGAGGCGGGCAGAGAATCCACATCCAAGAGATAAATCTTTTGTTGAACACATCTATGTCTCCGAGTGAATTTTTCATCACAATTATAACAAAGCCCTTTTTCTCTGCGTGCTTGCATCTCTGTTTCAGAAAAATGCTTGATAGGAGTTGGTCGAGGAGCTGGCGGGATGGGAGGTCATTGAGAACCCATATTTCGCAAGGGAACAAAAGTGGATTTGGAGCATTGTTGGGTGGAAATCTTGTCTTCTGCCAACTTAGAAAACCCCAGGGCTTCCATCATTGTGTTGGGACAAAACATTTTGATCTCTAGGCGGATTTCATCCTTAAGACCACTGATAAAACAACTCCTATAGAAGTCATCAAACAATCCTTCTGTGTGGTTGGCTAGTTTCCCAAATTCTATCCGATACTCTCTCACAGTGCCAATTTGATGAAGTTTAGTGAGTGCTCTAGTGAAGTCCTCAAAAGCACTAGGACCAAATCATTGCAAAAGGAGTTGGAAAAAATCTGTCCATTTTGGCTTGTCATGAGCCTTGATGTACCAACGGTACCATTGAAGGGCTTCTTGCTCCAAATGAAAGGATGCAAGAGGAAATTTTTGGACATCAAAAGTATTATGTAGACTGAAATACTATTCTGCACGATAGATCCATCCAGTCGGATCAATACCATTGAAGCGAGGAAATTCAAGCTTCGGACCACGGAAAGTGCTGGAAGAAGAGAACCCATTGGTTGTAGAAGATTCTGGTTGTCGGTTATTGTTCATGGCTGAATGCTGAAGATGGAGGCTGAGAAATGTTTCATCCATATCTTGGAGTTTGGTTTGGATGGATGCAAGTGCTTCCTCCATGGTTTTTTCTCCTACGCGGGTGACAACCATAACGAAGAGTTTTTTTTTTGGGGGGGGGAATGGAT
Source organism: Larix kaempferi (assembly GCA_027924585.1). Lineage (NCBI taxonomy): Eukaryota > Viridiplantae > Streptophyta > Pinopsida > Pinales > Pinaceae > Larix > Larix kaempferi. The sequence goes on along the minus strand of BSBM01001095.1, from coordinate 3,154,922 downwards.
AGAAAATCACAAACAAGAGCTTGTTTAGTAAAGGAAAATTTGGATTTGGGAAAAAATTGGATGGGTAATTGGGGTTTGACTAGGTTTTGGACACTGTCATAGGGATAGGGAAGCAGAAAATGAGGATTTCAGAAGCGGGGTGAAAGAATGAGAAAATTTGGCAGAGAGGCACAAAGAAGCAGAATTAGAAAAGGAACTCTATCGTAAAATTTGAAGGTGATTGGGTAAAATCTGAGGAAGTTATCGAAAACCCTAAAAATAGACAAATGTGGGATTTCGGGGTTTGAGAAGTGGAATTTGGGATAGGGTCCTCAGGAATGAAATATGCAAAATGGGATTACAAGGGTTTTAGGGAAGTTTCAAGGGAAACATAGTGAAAACAAGGGATATATGCAGAAAAAACTGTATTTTTTTTTTTTTTTTTTCCAGAATAGAGCTGCTACGGTGTGAATGGCATCTGAAATAGATATATCTGCAATGGTGTGGAAGTGATCGAAAACAGAGGGATCTGAAATGGCGCCGAATGGATCGAAAACAGATGGATTTGAAACAGCTGGATTTGGAACAGCTTTCAGAATGGATCTGAAACGGCTGGATCTGAAACGGCGCAACAGTGATCGGCAACAGTTCAGCTGAAAATAGATATGGACCCCAGGTATGTGCGGCTTCCTAACAGTTCAGGGGTTTCACTCCGCCACCAATGTTGTTTTACGGCTTGCGTATTGGGGCAGTACCCATCACTCCACAACTCAGGTAAAATTGATAACCGCTTTGCCACAAACGACAACTCTTGGTTTACCTCATGGACGGGAACTAGTCAATCAGGTAGGGGTCATTGCCCTTTTCATTGGTAGGTCCTCTCAATGGGCCAGCTACTTTGGGGTTCCTGTGGTACTTCTCACAATGAGTTTTAGGGCTTATGCCCAAGTACTTCCCACAGTTAAGCGAATAGGGATTATTCCCAGATCCGAAGCTGCAATAGATGCATTTTTTTTTTTGCCAGAAATTTCACCCAACGAGCCCAAGAAAGTGCTCTGATACCAGATGTGAAAAACTTGCAATAGTTAATTAATGAAAATACACAAAATAGAAGAAATAACAGAACTTAGAATCACTTTTATATTGATCGCAAGCCACTTCGAGGGGGCAACCTCCTTTGATCAAGCTCAATACAATTAACTTCATGGTACCTTCATTGGTCTCAACACAAACTTATATACTAAGTCTAGTCACCAATACCATGGGTCAATACCATGTGTCAATACAAACCATGGGCCAATACAAAATATGGATCAACAATTACTACGGGACGACTTACAAAGCATATGCATCCAACAACAATAATACAAACTATGGATCAACAAATACAACGGGACGACTTACAAAGCATATGCATCCAACAACAATATACTAACAAAGTAAATAAAAGAGTTGACATGGGTTCCTAACATGATGATGATGATGATGTTGATGAGGAAGGGGGAGATGAGGACGATGATGATGATGATGATGCAAGGAGGGTTTGATGATGATGGGAGAGAGGAGGACGACGATGATGATGAAGATAATGGTGATGATGATGAAGATGATGATGATGATTGTTGTATTCAAGCAGACTCGAGTACAAGCATACACAGAGATATAATCAAGAAAAGAGAGATGAGTCGAATGCATCCAATTGTTTGTATTCATCTTGAAATAGGTTATTTATACATCATATGTGTGGTTGGAGTGGTTGCACCTGCTCCAACGGATTCTTTACCTAGATTATTACATAGTAACTAATAACAATTAAGGATCCCGAAGGGTCCCCTCCAACATCTCCCCCACCTCAAAATATTTCTTCGTCTCGAAGAAACATGAACAACCACGAACTGCAATTTCTTTTATCTCTGTCAACAGTCTGGTAGTGGCTAATTGAACCTTCTCACCCTTCCTGTCGATTCTCTTCCACGATCCAGGAACTTCTGGGATTCGTCGCTCTGTCATTGCACCAACTTACCATCTGCCTAAAAAACCTCTGAAATGACATTGAATAGATGCTTATGTGTGTCAACATCCGGGGGCTTGATCAATTTAACTATTCTTTTGTCATTATTAAACGTGAAATGCTTTCTTTGTGTGGTATAGATGTCTTCTGCTTGAAATACATGGTTTTCGTAGATTCAATTGTCGTGAGGCTTCCTGCAAGTTTCGAATGTGTCGTTGTTGCTTGTGGTGGATACCAATTGATATTGGTCAAGTTGAATCTACTCGACTCGACATGACTTACTTGACTCGACATGACTGACACTAGTTGGCAAGAAGCCAACTAGATTTACAACTTTTATGAATATACATGGTTCAAATAAGCTTTGAACATCCCTTTTTTTCGACTTATTTCCAATGACCTGGCACTTTTTCATACTTTTTAATATTTGCATATCAAATAAAATACAAAGCAACTTTAATAATATGTCGACATTGACATTCCCATCATATTTTAAAATTGACCAACTCTCGACCACATTTTCAAAAGACATCAAACATTATTTCATTGAGTCAATGGTATTCTCATTGAGGACACTTGTTCCCTTTAGGCGTTCATGACACTAAAAATATGCAATTTGATTTATTTCATGGTTGGTTGCATTGGTCGACACCCTAAAACTTTACCGACGGGCTTCCCTAGATGATGACTATGTATTTTGACTAAAATAAAATAAAATAAAAATTGGCAGTCCATAAGTATATGGCAGTCGACAGATATTTTCTGGCAATCAAACTTCACAATGTAGAGATCTGGCTTCAATTCGAAGGAACGCGATCGACCAACATCTTGAAAATAAGCATTGACTGACGATGAGCTACTCCAATCTCACGTGGTTGGCTACGTATCAAATGGAACGGTCAGCTGCTTGACGCCGACTGCTTTGGCACAGTCCTCCCTTTGCAGTCGAAACATCAGTGATCTTGATTGCGTTATCTTCCAATTGTGCTTCAAATGATAGATCGATATCCTTGATCTTTGAAAACATCGGTAATTTTCCATTGAACATCGGTCATCTGCATTATCCATAGATAGATTGGATGTGAACTTTGGTTAACAAGTGTTGGATTACTATTTTGATCGACATCGTCATGTCAGTCGACGTCTTCTCCGAAATCGATGGGTCGACAAGCATGCAAATGGTCGATGCAACCAGTCTCAGCCATGCTTCCAACGCTTGACAAGTTTAGATATTCTGATTCCAACGCTCTAGTCGGGCAGACTTATTCAAGCCTGTGGATTGCTTATGTTGCTTTGTTCAGCTTCTTTGTGTAGGCTTCAAACATCTCACACGCACTTTCTTGGGCAGATATTTGTATTTTCTTGCATGTTTCTTCAATGAACATTGCAGGATTTCCTTAAGATTCGATCATGCAGCATCATCTTTTCTAAGCATTTCTTTTAGTGTTCTTTCTCCTCACGATCTTTTGCAGGTTCGAACCGGCTCCCTCTGTTGCTGCTGTCACCCAGACCAGAAGAAGAGGGCAACAACGCCAGATGTTGCATTCAAGCAGAGAGTACAAGCATACATAGAGATATAATCATGACAAGAGAGATGAGTCGAATGCATCCAACTGTTTGTATTCATCTTTAACTAGGTTATTTATACATCATATGTATGGTTGGAGCGGTTGCACCCACTCCAACGGCTTCTTTACCTAGATTATTACATAGTAACTAATGACAATTAAGGATCCCGAAGGGTCCCCTCCAACAATGATCATCATCATCGTGATCATCGTTCTCCTCCTTCTCCTCCTCATCATCTTCATCACCATAACCATCATCATCATCGTCATCATCATCATCATCATCATCATCATCGTCATGAGGACATCATCCTCACCATCATCATCATCAACATCATCGCTCACGATGATGATGATGAAGAGGAGGACAATGATGATGATGACAAGGATGACGGTGATGAGGATGATGACAATGATGGTGATGATGATGATGATGATGATGATGATGATGGTGATGAGGATGATGGTGATGATGGTGATGATGATGAATATGATGATGATGGTGATGATGGTGATGATGTTGATGATGATGACGATGGTGATGCAGATGATGATGATGATGATGAAGATGATGATGATGATGGAGATGATGATGATGATGGTGAAGATGATGGTGATGATGGAGATGTTGATGAGGAAGGGGGAGATGACAATGAAGATGAGGAGGATGATGCAGAAGATGATGATGATGAATATGTTGATGATGATGATGATGGTGATGATGATGAAGATGATGATGATGATGGAGAGCTTGATGAGGAAGGGGGAGATGACAATGATGATGAATAAGAGAACGATGATGATGATGATGATGATGGTGAGGATGATGATGATGATGGTGATGATGAAGAGGATGATGATGATGATGATGATGATGATGAGGATGATGGTGATGAGAATGATGATGGTGATGATGATGATGATGATGATGGTGATGATGATGATGATGATGATGATGATGATGATGATGAATAAGATGATGATGATGGAGATGAGGATGAAGGTGATGAGGATGATGATGATGATGATGATGGAGATGAAGATGATGATGATGATGATGATGATGATGATGTTTCATCCCTCTGAGGTGACCCTATTGTAAATCCAGAGATGTTTATTCCTCCGATGGATTGTGGTAACTAGGGTTATTAGATCTCCTATGTGGGGGTCAGCCCTAAGTTTATTTGTGAGGGGTTATTAGACCCTCTTAGGAGAGGTTGGCCCCATAGGGTAAAAAGTCAGTCGGGAAACAAGTATAAGTAGAGGAGTATGCTCCTCACTTATCACACACTTCCATCACTCGGAAAGTAGCGCACATCTAAGAGAGAGGTCTGCATAGGAGGTAGAGAAGGAGATCTAGTGTTGTACTACATCTTGTATTTAGTTGATCATCTTATTGAGGAAAGCTTTGCTGGGTTTTCTACCCCATGGGGGTTTCCCAGGGTAAAATATTTGTCTATCTTGTGATTGTGTTTCTTTCAGTGATCTTGCTAGTCAAATTAGTATAAACTTAACAGATGTTAGTAGGAGCAAATTCCCTACAAGGGAGAAGGCCCTACTCACTTCATTTTCATGGTATGGATGAGGGAAAATAGCCCCAAAAGACTAATAATTTTCAATTCTTTAGGTGTTTGTGTGAGTTTTTGTAGTGAAACCATGAGGAATTCAACAAATGTTTGTCTACTAGATGGAGGAATATGATTACGAAATGTTATTGGTGGTGATGCAAGTAATTTTTTTTTATTATCTTCATGAAAGGTTGAAAGCATTGATTGGTGCATCTTGTAGTTTTTTTTTGGTAAGATGTTTTTATTGTCTATGTTGAAGATTAAGAAGACTAAAATAGATCTATCATATAATTAATGAGGAAAAACCAAAATAGATGCCATTCAAACAAGTGAATGAAGACTAAAATACATTTAACAAGATAAAATTGTCACCATACCTCAAGGATTATGATTGCTCTTTGCTTCAAATGTAAAATGCTCTTTTGATGTGTCAACTATATGTAAGAAGAGTTCATGTGTGTCCAAGTAGCATGAGAATTCAATCCAAGGAGCCAACTAGAGTCCAATTGTTGTGTATTCACTCAAATGATCCAAATAGAGCCCAAGAGGTGTGTATTCAATCCAAAAAGACAAATAGAACCCCAAATGTTGTGTATTATATCCAAATGGTCAAGGAAGCACCAAATGGTGTATGAATTCAATCGAAAATGTAAATGCTTGTCGGACTGTGCATGAAAACAACAAACAAAACGTGATGAAGCATGGAGAAAAAGCGGGAGAAGAGCGCAGGTGATTTTCTAAATTTCATGTTCAGCAGGGACGTGCACGCTCTAGGAGCATGTGTGCACTACTAGCGCGTGCATGTCCCTGCTAAACGTTGTATAGTTCGGTGGATAATGTTCACTGCATTTATTACCCAACAAATCTAAATGTGTCGGTTTATTCCTAGAGCCCCTCCCCCATAAAATCCTTTAGGCCCTATTCTAACCCATAATCCCTAAGTGCATTTAAGTGCTTCTAGGTGTTTAGGGTTATAAGGATTGTAGATTGAGAGTTAAAGGTTATAGGTATTATAGGCAAGTTATGGGGTTAAATGTCATCATCATCTTCATCTTCATCAGCATCATCTAAATAGTTTTCATCATCATATAGAGCTTGTCTAATTTTGGATATAAGGAGGATATAAGATGATGATGGAGATGTTGATGATGATGGTGATGGTGATGGTGATGAAGATGATGATGATGATGATGGAGAAGATGATGATGATGGATATTTTGATGAGGAAGGGGGGGGTGACAATGATGATGGAGATGTTGATGATGATGATGGTGATGGTGATGATGCTGTTGATGATGCGAGGAGGGTTTAATGATGATGATGAGGGTCTTCATCTTCAACACCATCATCATCTTCATCATCATTGTCATATCCCCCTTCCTCATAAACATCTCCATCATCATCATCATCATCATCATCTTCATCATCATCACCATCGTCACCATCATCATCATCATCCTCCTCTTCATCATCATTGTCATATCCATGATGATGATGATGATGTGTGAAGAACCTGCAATAGTTAATTAATGAAAACACATGAAATAGTAGAAATAACATAACTCATAATTAATTTTATATTGATCGCAGGCCACTTCGAGGGGGAAACCTCCTTTGAGCAAGCTCAATACAATTAACTTCACAGTACCTTCATTGGTCTCAACAAAAAATTATATACTAAGTCTAGGCGCCAATACCATGGGTCAATACTATGTGTTAATACAAACCATGGGCCAATACAAAATATGGATCAACAATTACTACGGGATGACTTACAAAGCATATGCGTCCAACAACAATAATAAAAACTATGGATCAACAAATACTACAGAACAACTTACAAAGCATATGTGTCCAACAACAATATACTAACAAAGTAAATAGAAGAGTTGACATGGGTTCCTAACATCCCCTCTCCCTTAGAAAAAGCTTTGTCCTCAAAGATTTAGATGTGGAAATTGATGCAGAATCTGAAGGAGGGGAATAGGAGTGGTTCCCCTGTAGCATTCTCGGGTTGCATGCCGGCCCACTGACACCTGTTGAGTTTCAGGGAGGATTGCTTGGAAGGCTTTAGACGAAGAAGGACCATATCAGCTGCGTGAAAAGTGCACTTAGAATGGTGCTGATCGGCTTGTTGTTTCGATCGAATTATTGCCATGCGAAGATTGTCCTGCAGAATGAGAAAAATATGATCGTGGTTTCGAAGAACCGAATCAATTGCCTAAACTGGGGAGTTGCTGAGTGTGTATGTAAGAAGAACTAGTAGTGCCTGTCCATAAACTACTTCATATGGTGTCCTTTTAGACGTGGTATTGTACCACTGGAGCGCTTCTAGGAAATCCATAGAAATAGCTATCCACATCTATGTAGGGATGGGCAAGGGTTCGAGTAGTCTCGAAAGGAGTGTCATTTCACCCTTGTTGACTTGAAAAGTATCGCACTCAACCACCATCTGGTGAATTTTCATTTTTAGTCCCTGCCAAAAGAAGTTACATTGTTCTCGGTCATAGTTTTTGAGGAACCCAGAGTGCCCTGCCGATGAAGAAGCATGGAGTTCATAGAAGAGGTAGATCTGTTGAATAGATTGCAACCAATGTGGAACAAGCAAAGAAATAGCTGTAAGAGAAACTGGGTCATCAAATTGGTGAGAAGGAGCATCTGCCACCATATTATCCTTACCCTTCTTGTAAGTGATCGCATAGTCATAACCCATGAGTTGGATAACCCATTTCTGGTGTGCTGGTGAGGAGACCCGTTGTTCTAGAAAATGTTCCAGACTCTGGAGATCAGTCTTGAGGAAGAAATAATTTCCTAATAGGGATGGCTGCCACTTCTGTACTGCATGCAAAATAGCCATCATTTCCTGCTGAGATGTAGATGCAACGAAATGCTTACCGGAAAGGTCTCTTGAAGGCAGAAATCCCACTGGTGCAACAAAGACACCTGCATATCTATCCAAGGAAGTAGTGGAGACCATTGGTGGTTGCATGTGAATGGAATGGAGCTGAGCGATGACACCATGTGAATTCTTCTTAAGGATCTTTTCCAGGCTATGTGAACTGATGATGCAGAGAGACCCTTGTTGTAAGCCCAGAAATTTGTGTTGTGTCCCATTGACTGAAAACTACATCCAAAGTTCCACAAAATCCCATAGGATGGGGCCAAGTTTGCGTAACCATTGAACGCCCAGAACCACATCACATCCTCCTAGGGACAAGGAAAACATGTTAGAGCGCAGGTTATAATCTTCCAGAGAGATATGCACATTGTGACACTTCCCCTTGTAAGGTAAGGTGCCCCCATTGGCAACCATGACTTCAAAGTTGGAGAAAGGATGGACAAAAAAATCAGCCTATTTGGCGATTCGAGGGTCAATGAAGTTATGAGTGCTGCCAGAATCAATGAGTATTATAAGAGGAAGCTTCTTGAAGTAACCCCTGACTTGCATTGTTTGGGGGGTGGTGACGCCAGATAAAGCATGGAGAGATATCTCTCGGTGGTCATCTTGAGATGGAAGGTCAATAGGCAGCTCTTGAATGTCGACCTAATCATCCGGTGTATCTGGAGCATCTTCACCAAATTCAGAGGCGGGCAGAGAATCCACATCCAAGAGATAAATCTTTTGTTGAACACATCTATGTCTCCGAGTGAATTTTTCATCACAATTATAACAAAGCCCTTTTTCTCTGCGTGCTTGCATCTCTGTTTCAGAAAAATGCTTGATAGGAGTTGGTCGAGGAGCTGGCGGGATGGGAGGTCATTGAGAACCCATATTTCGCAAGGGAACAAAAGTGGATTTGGAGCATTGTTGGGTGGAAATCTTGTCTTCTGCCAACTTAGAAAACCCCAGGGCTTCCATCATTGTGTTGGGACAAAACATTTTGATCTCTAGGCGGATTTCATCCTTAAGACCACTGATAAAACAACTCCTATAGAAGTCATCAAACAATCCTTCTGTGTGGTTGGCTAGTTTCCCAAATTCTATCCGATACTCTCTCACAGTGCCAATTTGATGAAGTTTAGTGAGTGCTCTAGTGAAGTCCTCAAAAGCACTAGGACCAAATCATTGCAAAAGGAGTTGGAAAAAATCTGTCCATTTTGGCTTGTCATGAGCCTTGATGTACCAACGGTACCATTGAAGGGCTTCTTGCTCCAAATGAAAGGATGCAAGAGGAAATTTTTGGACATCAAAAGTATTATGTAGACTGAAATACTATTCTGCACGATAGATCCATCCAGTCGGATCAATACCATTGAAGCGAGGAAATTCAAGCTTCGGACCACGGAAAGTGCTGGAAGAAGAGAACCCATTGGTTGTAGAAGATTCTGGTTGTCGGTTATTGTTCATGGCTGAATGCTGAAGATGGAGGCTGAGAAATGTTTCATCCATATCTTGGAGTTTGGTTTGGATGGATGCAAGTGCTTCCTCCATGGTTTTTTCTCCTACGCGGGTGACAACCATAACGAAGAGTTTTTTTTTTTTGGGGGGGGAATGGATAGAAAATCACAAACAAGAGCTTGTTTAGTAAAGGAAAATTTGGATTTGGGAAAAAATTGGATGGGTAATTGGGGTTTGACTAGGTTTTGGACACTGTCATAGGGATAGGGAAGCAGAAAATGAGGATTTCAGAAGCGGGGTGAAAGAATGAGAAAATTTGGCAGAGAGGCACAAAGAAGCAGAATTAGAAAAGGAACTCTATCGTAAAATTTGAAGGTGATTGGGTAAAATCTGAGGAAGTTATCGAAAACCCTAAAAATAGACAAATGTGGGATTTCGGGGTTTGAGAAGTGGAATTTGGGATAGGGTCCTCAGGAATGAAATATGCAAAATGGGATTACAAGGGTTTTAGGGAAGTTTCAAGGGAAACATAGTGAAAACAAGGGATATATGCAGAAAAAACTGTATTTTTTTTTTTTTTTTTCCAGAATAGAGCTGCTACGGTGTGAATGGCATCTGAAATAGATATATCTGCAATGGTGTGGAAGTGATCGAAAACAGAGGGATCTGAAATGGCGCCGAATGGATCGAAAACAGATGGATTTGAAACAGCTGGATTTGGAACAGCTTTCAGAATGGATCTGAAACGGCGCAACAGTGATCGGCAACAGTTCAGCTAAAAATAGATATGGACCCCAGGTATGTGCGGCTTCCTAACAGTTCAGGGGTTTCACTCCGCCACCAATGTTGTTTTACGGCTTGCGTATTGGGGCAGTACCCATCACTCCACAACTCAGGTAAAATTGATAACCGCTTTGCCACAAACGACAACTCTTGGTTTACCTCATGGACGGGAACTAGTCAATCAGGTAGGGGTCATTGCCCTTTTCATTGGTAGGTCCTCTCAATGGGCCAGCTACTTTGGGGTTCCTGTGGTACTTCTCACAATGAGTTTTAGGGCTTATGCCCAAGTACTTCCCACAGTTAAGCGAATAGGGATTATTCCCAGATCCGAAGCTGCAATAGATGCATTTTTTTTTTTGCCAGAAATTTCACCCAATGAGCCCAAGAAAGTGCTCTGATACCAGATGTGAAAAACTTGCAATAGTTAATTAATGAAAATACACAAAATAGAAGAAATAACAGAACTTAGAATCACTTTTATATTGATCGCAAGCCACTTCGAGGGGGCAACCTCCTTTGATCAAGCTCAATACAATTAACTTCATGGTACCTTCATTGGTCTCAACACAAACTTATATACTAAGTCTAGTCACCAATACCATGGGTCAATACCATGTGTCAATACAAACCATGGGCCAATACAAAATATGGATCAACAATTACTACGAGACGACTTACAAAGCATATGCATCCAACAACAATAATACAAACTATGGATCAACAAATACAACGGGACGACTTACAAAGCATATGCATCCAACAACAATATACTAACAAAGTAAATAAAAGAGTTGACATGGGTTCCTAACATGATGATGATGATGATGTTGATGAGGAAGGGGGAGATGAGGACGACGATGATGATGATGATGCAAGGAGGGTTTGATGATGATGGGAGAGAGGAGGACGACGATGATGATGAAGATAATGGTGATGATGATGAAGATGATGATGATGATTGTTGTATTCAAGCAGACTCGAGTACAAGCATACACAGAGATATAATCAAGAAAAGAGAGATGAGTCGAATGCATCCAATTGTTTGTATTCATCTTGAAATAGGTTATTTATACATCATATGTGTGGTTGGAGTGGTTGCACCTGCTCCAACGGATTCTTTACCTAGATTATTACATAGTAACTAATAACAATTAAGGATCCCGAAGGGTCCCCTCCAACATCTCCCCCACCTCAAAATATTTCTTCGTCTCGAAGAAACATGAACAACCACGAACTGCAATTTCTTTTATCTCTGTCAACAGTCTGGTAGTGGCTAATTGAACCTTCTCACCCTTCCTGTCGATTCTCTTCCACGATCCAGGAACTTCTGGGATTCGTCGCTCTGTCATTGCACCAACTTACCATCTGCCTAAAAAACCTCTGAAATGACATTGAATAGATGCTTATGTGTGTCAACATCCGGGGGCTTGATCAATTTAACTATTCTTTTGTCATTATTAAACGTGAAATGCTTTCTTTGTGTGGTATAGATGTCTTCTGCTTGAAATACATGGTTTTCGTAGATTCAATTGTCGTGAGGCTTCCTGCAAGTTTCGAATGTGTCGTTGTTGCTTGTGGTGGATACCAATTGATATTGGTCAAGTTGACTCTACTCGACTCGACATGACTTACTTGACTCGACATGACTGACACTAGTTGGCAAGAAGCCAACTAGATTTACAACTTTTATGAATATACATGGTTCAAATAAGCTTTGAACATCCCTTTTTTTCGACTTATTTCCAATGACCTGGCACTTTTTCATACTTTTTAATATTTGCATATCAAATAAAATACAAAGCAACTTTAATAATATGTCGACATTGACATTCCCATCATATTTTAAAATTGACCAACTCTCGACCACATTTTCAAAAGACATCAAACATTATTTCATTGAGTCAATGGTATTCTCATTGAGGACACTTGTTCCCTTTAGGCGTTCATGACACTAAAAATATGCAATTTGATTTATTTCATGGTTGGTTGCATTGGTCAACACCCTAAAACTTTACCGACGGGCTTCCCTAGATGATGACTATGTATTTTGACTAAAATAAAATAAAATAAAAATTGGCAGTCCATAAGTATATGGCAGTCGACAGATATTTTCTGGCAATCAAACTTCACAATGTAGAGATCTGGCTTCAATTCGAAGGAACGCGATCGACCAA